>VXAV01007885.1:21917-35103 GCA_013399715.1 Alectura lathami
AAAAAAAAAAAAAAAAAGAAAGTATTCTGAAAGAATTAAATAGCTTTAAAATTTGATTTTCAGGTTTAAAATGAACCCTAATTAATGAATCTTTAAATGTATGCAAAGCAGGACCACAAAATCTGCAGAGGCTCAGCTGTGACTTTGCTGTGAAAACCAACCGAAAGGGCACAGCTTTGTTTTT
Source organism: Alectura lathami (assembly GCA_013399715.1). Taxonomy (NCBI): domain Eukaryota; kingdom Metazoa; phylum Chordata; class Aves; order Galliformes; family Megapodiidae; genus Alectura; species Alectura lathami. The sequence continues at coordinate 22,102 of VXAV01007885.1, forward strand.
GCTGGTTTTGTCCCCCCCAGAACAGATCAGAAGCTTCCAGAGAGATGCTGCCTCCTGCCTTCCTTCTGCTCCATGCCTGGCACAGTCTGTCCCCACCGTGTGCTGCGGCTGCGTTTGCTGCCATGGCAGACGTCCTGTCATGCCCACTTGCTTGAGGTGGGAATGCAGCAACCCCCAGCCTTCAGGCTTTGCAGCACTGCACTGCTTGTGGCAGTCAGAAAGCTAATAAGCACATACACTGCTACGCTTTCATGAATGCTTAAATCAGCTGCCCCTCATGAACAAATGTCCATTTCATCTCTTATCTGAAAAATCTCCCTGCTCACCTGCTTTTCGTTGTGAGTTGCTGCTCACCGACTCTGGTGGACCCTGGACCAAGTCCTAAGAGAAGAAAGATCTTCCAGCTCATCATCATCTTTGAGCAAGCCAGTCATCCAGGACGAAAACAAAACCAAAATAAAACAAAAAAAAAACAATACTAAAATCCCTTATAGAATCCTTTTTTCCCACAGTTCAACAGGTACCTGAACCACCTGATGTGAGTACAGTTACATCTGATCCAGACTCAGTTTTTTGCTCATTGACACAGTGCTTTTGGCTCTGAACTTTGTGGAAAGGATTGCACTAAGTATTTGTGCACCCACCAGTGAATTTCAAATGCTAGCTTAAAGCAGGTAAGTATCCTAGCTGCTATTTTTCTTACTTATAAGCTGTTTAAAAAAGTCACACAAAGACCAAACACGTGGAACTGCCATCAAAGCAGCATTCATATTGTGTCTGAATGTGCACACGGCTTAGAGTGGAACCTTCTATGCGTGCAATGAGGCAGAATAGAGGACACTCCAAATGCGGGGTGAAGAAGATGGGGAAGCAGAGAGAGACAAAAGCAATTCAGAGCAAACACCAAACTTTAGGGAACCCAAGCTCTGAAGGTTACAGACTTGTCCAGTACTTCTTTCTAGGAAGCACCAACCACGTTCTCTAGGATGGCATCTCCTTGGAGAAATTTGGCAAGGACAACTGTTTTCCTGAATAATCTGCTGGACACCTTCCCCTCCATGATGTGTCTTCTCAGATGGAGGTTGACTGCTGAAGATAGCAGAATATGCACTTCTGCTGAGCGTGTCAGCACCAAGCCTCACACAGTAGCAAGGGTTGATGTATCAGAGACTGGGTTAGTATTTCTGATCCTATGGGTGGTGAAATGTATTTTTCATCAAAGCATTGACACTAGGAACTAAGTAATTCTTGTATTTCTTTTTTGTCATGATTACTCATGCCATTTTCACCATAACTGAAAAAGAGAAATAAACGCTGAGAAATCATCACTGAGCATTTGCTTTTGTGGTTTGGAGACGACGGGTGGCAGTTGGAGCGCAGAGGAATGTGTTCTGGGTCTTTGTGACCCTGTCGTCTGAACAAGAGAGAAAACCATGGGCTGTTCAAGGATGTGTTTGTCAATGATGGTTAGAGAGAGAAAGTTGGAAAATTAAATACACATATATATGTATCTTTCTATTTCTGGAAGTTGCCTTTCTCATCTTATTACCCTTGCAATTATACATTTTAATCCTGTAACTTTCCATTTCAGTACACAAACTACATTCAGATGCATTTGTCTCTGGAATCGTGATCTTACCAAACCTTGCCGCTGTCCCCTCTACTGATGTCATTCGGCTTGGTGAAGTTAGCCTAACATGTTTTGACCGGTAATAAGCAAAACACACATATCCACAAACATTTCAGAAGATCATTCTGGACCCAAATCTACTGCTAACTTCAAATTCATAAAATATTGTAGCTTACTGATGTACTGGAAAATGTACTGAGAAGATTTTACCATTCTTTTTTTAAATTTATATAAAAAGTACCCATTGCTATTGCACTTTTGTTTTTCTTCCACACGCTCTGCAGCCATTCATCTACATTTGAGGTTTTCTAGATTTACTTACAAAGTTATGTGAAATTCTGGCCTGCTGATCACATCAGAACCCCAAGCTACAGCCAGACAGTTCCTTATGCAACTGAAATTTGCCTTCCTGGCTAGACTTCCACATCCAGGGTCTTTCTCTGTGCCACTCTTCGTGCCCTCTAATAAGCTGTTTCTTCATTTTTCTCATCCTCTTCACAAGATTGTACTCCTTCCTGCTGCTCACACAGAGAGCATCTATATGCACAGTTAGTCCCCAGGCACGCTCATTTTTGACCATTCATGCACATCTGTGTTCATGCCATGTCTCCCACAGTTCCTGCTATAGTATTGCACTAAGAAACTTAATTGCTTCATACATTTCTTGCAAATTAAGAGCGTCTGGAATGCCCTTTACCATAACAATACTGAGAGGAGCTGATTTTAATTGCACACTGATATTAATGAGGATTAATTACGTAGAGGCTGATAGAAGCAACAAAGATGAACCCAGTGAGTGCCCTTCTGTTCTAAGAAGCACCACATAAACCACTCCCTTTCACTCTTTCCCATTGGCCCACTTGCCAGAGATTAGAGATATTAGCAGGTATCTTCAAACTGGTCACAGGCAAGTTATTCAGTAACATGCATAAGAGGGAGACCTTTGTGTTTGTGAAAGCAAAGGTATAAAGAAACCATTTACCTTTTCAAACATCTTATTTGTCTCTGTTGGACTAGGCTGGCTGTGCAAAAAAATAGGAAAACAAAGAATAGCCTCAAGGCAGATGCATTCGTCTCTGCATCTCTATCAGTTGCTCTTCTTCAAAAGTGATTTCACAGTAGGAATTCCAGTAGGAATTTAAATACTTTCGTACAGAAGACAGGGAACAAGAACTGTCTGCAGCAGAATACAAATGAGACTAAGAATCATGACCAAGGTTGATATTTTTCATTGGTCCATATCACGCAGACATACAAATTCTTACACACAACCATACGGCCATGAAAAGCTCTCATTAGCCAGCAATGCACAGAAGTTTTGAATGGCACCCAGCTTGCATTGTAAGATTTTTGAAGAACATAAAAGTGAGCTTTCATTTGTCAGTTCAGCAACTTTTCCAGCTCTTAGCATTCGAATAATATTTTTATTGCTCAGTGTACCAGTTATTATGATCAGGATCCTGATGAGGTTACGACTTAGATGGGGCACAGAACCTGCCAACTCCTGGATAAATCAGTGGGATTTTTTTATAACTATTCCTTATAGTTATCCCAGGAAGAACAGGTTCTTTGGATCAGTTTGGAAATTGTTCTCTGCAGACAAAAGCTGACAAAGATGAAAACAAAGACTCTGCAAGCCTCAGTTGATGTTAACACCTGTGATGGATCCAGGCTTCTGAAATCATCATCTGATTTGATAAATGTCTACACAGGGCAATATACAAAATCAAAGATAATGTGCCTCAAAGTCTTCTCAGTGCTTTGAGCATTTCGAGACTTACTTAACAACACTGTTTCAGAGAACAGGAAATTAAGGAAAACTTTTCTATAGAGCCCTGGCAGTGCATTTCTGGGTAATAAACCAGTCTTTTTTTTTTCTTTGAAGAAACCCTAGTAAAACCAGTAGAACGTATGTGGAGAGAAAATGCAAAGTTTCATTGCCTTTGTATATCTGAGGAATTCCTTGAACAAAGAGTTTTTCCATATCTGCAGAAAAAGAGACTGCTTGTTTATACAGTAACTTCCCTATGCACCTCTGCAATGCTTGTTTCATATTTTATCTAAAAAAGCAAGGGTTTAATAAAAGTAATATTTCAGAAATAAGGAAATAAAAATCACACTGAGACAAGCATAGCTATGAATAAAGGGAACAAAACAACGGCTACAGAGCTTACACAGTTGGGATAGAAAGTTGTATAAGCCTGATAAAGTTAAATGGAAAAAGACACTTAAGCCAAGCACTGATATCGCTGCAGCCACCAGTGAGAACAACTTACAAACATGACTGGATATTTAATACAAAAACAAAACAAAACAAAAAAAAAAAACACACAGTAACAAAGAACAAACTAGGACACTTATGATATGAGTCTCTGTGTTAGCAGAAGCCTCAAAGGAAATGTAACAATTCCCCTGAAAACTGGATCTCGTTTATAGGCTTTGCTGCTAATTAACACAGCAACTGCAATGCATGAGGGGAACAACTTTCCAAATTGCACATACAAACAGAAAGGGAGAAGGAAGTCTCTTGAATGCACGTCAGTTTCTGTTACATTTCTCCATTCCCACAAGTATTATTAAATGAAAGGGAATAAATAAATTGATAAATACATAAATGTAAAAAAAAAAAAAAAAAACTAGGAAACCAACAGGATGCTCCAATGTGCTCAGCAGTGCAGAAAACACTTGACAATTCTCTAACTACCAGGGCACACCTAGCAAGTTAACCTTTTGTGTTCACATGCTGGCTAGCAGGCAGTCGATGATAGGCGCTTGTCTATGTAGGTCCGTGGAAATATGGGTTGTATCATTCCGAAGTGAGAACAGCATGCCATCTGTTTCTCTAATACTCCCCATACTGCAAGCACATCACTATTTTAAGTCTCAGTACCGAGGAGGTAGAAGGCAAGTGTTGCCATTATATTGTAGTTATATTTATGATGTGTGTACAATTTGCCTTGAAGTAAAAATCCAGGAACAGTAGCCAAAATTATCTGGAGAATTATCACAATAGTGGTGCTTTGGGCTTTTCACCACACCAACTAATACTTTCCAGAAAGAGCGAAATTGTTACCTGAAAGTGGCATATTTACAAAATGCAAAAGAAGAATTTTTGTCTGACTCTGTGAAGACTAAGCTAAAGAAGGATCTTCACAAGGAAGGACAGCACGGTGTGACAGGCATAAGAGGCCACGTAAAACCCCAACCAGCTGGCACCAAACTGTGTGGTGGGTTGATAAGAGTATTCTGTGTCCAAAGCTGGAGAAGGAACACGCCCATGCACTGTAGTTAAGAAGGGCAGTTATTAGAAGGAAAACAGAGAAACTAGGATTATGTCTATGAAAGGAGTTACAAGAGGTATACAAGAGGAGTTAATACATTCTTGCAGCTATCATTCCAGGAAGGTGTATCATGAGGCATATTCTGTATCCATATATAAGTACATATCAGCTGAAAACAAAGTAATAGAGTTAACTAAAGCCTGACTTCCCTTAGCAACAGAGAGTGCTTTCCTCTCAGTTTAGAACAGCAGCTCTTTCATGCTTTACTACTATACAGTTTCCAAAGAAGCTACTTGAGGCAAGAGTCTGTGTCTCCTGGAACTGCAGGAAATCCCCAGTGCTCATCCTGCCTCTGCAGTTCTGGTCCGAGTGCTACCTCCAGCAGCTGCTGTTTGGCCTGTGCCTAAGAGCTGCTTCTTAAATGTCAAGAGAATGAATAAATGATCATTCACCATCTTCCATCTTCGTGCTTTTGCCTTGTGTTTGCAGTGACTATCCGTATTCTTTCAAATAATGACCAAGGTATGGAGAGTCAGTTGGAGTTGCACAGGCATCGTGTTCATCTTGCTGGTTCCATGAAACCTCAGGAGGAGGTGGTATCTGTATTGTCTGCAAAGTTTATCTTTGGTTGCTGTAATTTCATGCTAGAAGGTTGCTCTACAGAAGGCAATGGTTGTTTGTCTCACTCCCTTTATTGTAACAAAGATCACAGATGCAGTTCCAGTACATTCCCCAAAAGCACTTTGGGTTCCTAGTGGCAATGCTGAAGTGCTCTGAATTGCTCCCTGTCCTTAGATGTGGGAGTGTAAGTTCTAACACAGAAATACGCTATTTCAGGATGCCCTCCATCATGTCAAGGGGAATTTTACTCTGTTGGCAATACAGAACCTGATCTCTATGGCTCTCTGCTCAGCCCACAAAGGTTTCTGAGCATTCCAGGTAGACAGCTTTTATTTGACTTTGCTGGAAAAACTACCCATCCTTTCTGTGGTCCAAACTATTTCTCAATACGTTCTTCTGTCCATGACGTGACTCATTTTTGCTAGATGACAATACCAGTTTCTCCTCTTGATCCCAAAGAAGCTGTTAACTCTCTTTGGATATTCTGCTGCTTTTGCTTGTGTATCACTGCCTGACCTCTGCATTTAAGGCCAGTTAGAAGTTTTCAAATTATTGTTGCAGGTGAAAAATATGTGTATATATCAAATCTCAACTTTGGAGTCACTGCTTTTTTTTCTGTTTTTCATTTTACTAATGTGTAAGCTCCACAACAATTATTGCATATGGTCCAACAGTTTCCAGTAGCATTTTCTACTCTCCATCATATATTCATGTTTTCTTTTACATTCTGTTTGTTTTCTCTGCCTTTTATATTTGCACAAATATTAGGTTTTTCCTTGTTTTTCATGAGCAAACTAATTACCACAGTCTCTCCACCACATATGCTCTGCATTTGCAGATGAACGTGTTCACGTGTACATGTCTATGGCTCTTTGTAAAGCTAACGTGAGCTCCCTGAACAGTTTTAATCAAGCACGTTCAACTTGTCCCTTTCTGACATTTCACCTTTTTAGAAGTGACAGTTCAGGAGCTGACTATTTTGTGATATGTTGGTCTATTGTTTCTCCACATCTTTTATCACAAAGAAACCTTTTATTTATGACATTCTTTAAAAGATGAAAGAGTTTTTAAAGCATCACTAGGATTTTACACTGTTTGTCTTGGTTTGATGCTCCTATTAAAGGATGTAGCAGTTTCTAAGGAATGCAGCTTATGGTATGGCTGATCTCACATTTGCATTTTATCTACACAGCAGTGTTGCTAAACTGATCCTCCCATAAATCCAGCCCTGCTGGGGTAGAAAATCTATGGTGTTGTTATTTAAGTTTTTTTTTTTAATTTTTTTTTGTTTGTTTGTTTCTGTTCATTTGTGCTCTTCAGTATTTAGAAAGAGAGACATCCCAGACCATGCAAGAGGCTAGTTCTTTCTTCAATTACTCTGTCCACTCATCCAGTACTGCCTGAAAGTAGAATTCCCTAAACTCTTGAATATAATCTTTCAGCAGCTTCTCTAATAGAATCAAAGAATTGTTTGAGTTGGAAGGGACTTTTAAAAGCCATCCAGTCCAACTCCCCTGCAGTGCACAGGGACACCTACAGCTGGATCAGGTTGCTCAGAGCCCTGTCCAGCCTCACCTTGAGGGTCTCCACGAACAAGGCATCCACCACCTCTCTGGGCAACCTGTGCCAGTGCTTCACCACCCTTATCATGAAAAACTTTTTCCTTATGTTCAGGCTAAATCTCCCCTCTCTCAGTTTGAAACCATTTCCCCATGTCCTCTCACAACAGGCCCTGCCCAAGAGTCTGTCCCCTTCTTTCTTGTAGCCCCTCTTTAGGTATTGAAAAGCTGCTATCAGGTCCCCCTGGAGCCTTCTCTTCTCCAGGCTGAACAGCCCCAAGTCTCTCAGCCTGTCCTCACAGTGGAGGTGTTCCATCCCTTGGATCATTTTTGTGGCCCTCCTCTGGTCACACTCCAACAGCTCCATGTCCCTCCTGCACTGAGGACTCCCCATCTGGATGTAGTTCTCCAGGTGGGGTCTCACCAGCGCAGAGCAGAGGGGCAGGATCACCTCCCTTGCCCTGCTGGCCCAGGATACACATAGTGTAAATCACACATCAGTGCCTTGCTCAGCTCCATACTTCCTGCATCATCCTGTACAAGCCACTCATCACCAAAATGACTAAATATTTGGTTGTGGTATTTGTGCCGAGAGGATTGCTTGACAGTGGTACAGATAGTGACCAATATGAAGCTAAGAAAGTTTTCTCCAGAGGGGTGCACCCAAAACATGATGAGCAACCAGAATTGAACACAGAGTTCTCTTTCTCTGGACAGTTTTATATATCTTTCACTTAAATCTGATGGTAAAAATTAGAGTTTAGGAACTCTCATGCGGTTTGTAGCAATCTCAGAAGAACCACAGCCTGATGGGACAAGGAACAGCTCATACTCAGCCAGCCCAGTAATCACAACTCATGTGGAAAGGCATTTCATCAACCAGTTAAGTGGAAATTATAAATTTTTCTTGGAAGGAAAATAAATTCTGTTTATATAACAATTTCTTAAATGTTCTAGAGAGGATAAAAGGAATTGAAAATGCAGTAGCTTTTGGTTACATCTAGCTTCTATGTCACATTTCTTCTAAACCGAGTAGCAAATATAATCTCATCTGAAGGTGATGTTAACACTGTTAACCAGACCCATGTTACCCTATCCTGTTACTCTTCTTTTGCCTGAATTCAAACAGCATTTGTGCCCTATTGCACATTCCCCTCCAGCCTGATGTACGAGATGTGACTTGAAGTACCTCCAAGCCCACGTCCAAGGATATTCATTAGAGATGAATCCACCATCCAAATGAAAGCTGAAGTTAGCAACATAGTACAGAAGTACCTTGCAGAGGTGGAGGGCATGTGACTCTTGCGAAGATAACCACGAGTATGGTTGACATCCTGTGGAGAAAAGTGGGGATATCCCTTTCAGTCATGAAGACAGCCTACAAGCTGGTGTATGAGAGAACAACTTATGCAGGAATTAAAACACACCAAATCAAATCCTATGGGACAGCTGAAGAGCTCTCTGTGCAGCTGATAAATGGAATGTGAAAGTGTCTTCAAGTTCTCTTCCCTGTCAGAATCCTCAGTCTCTTGGGGTGATATTCAAGCCTCCACTACCAAATCGAGCAACATTCATGCAGGGCTTGTTTGTGCTAATGGCTAGCAGTCAGTTTTTTCATCTAGATTCATCACGAGTTAGTCACTCCTTCTGTCTTGACTTTCTTTTCTGCCTTTGAAAAAGAAGTAGTTTGTGCCTGGGGTACGCAGCAGCTCTGCTTCTTCGGAGATGAGTACAGCACAAATCCTTATGGCAGGCAGTGACTGTACTGAGAACGCACAATGACATTAACATTATTCAAAATGCTGGCATTTTATCTGGGTGTTTGGCTCAGAGAGAATATGAGTCATGACAGTAAAATCAGACTGAGAAGAGATTAGGAGCTTTAAGGGAGAGGAAGACATTTCAGGTGGCAGGTAAATGTGTAGGACTGTCCCAGCACTGCAGCATGATGGCACATTGGACTGTGCAAGGTCCCAACAAGAAGCCAAAGAAGTGGATAAGGGAGATGCTGCACATGGACAAAAGGGCCACTATTAGAATAAAATAAAAAATAATAATACTAAAAGAGCAAGTCACCTTTTTCTGAGAGCTTTATATTCATGTGGTTCTCTGTAATGGTAATTTGCTACTGACAATAGCTTTTTCATGTGTTCCAGACAGTTGATTCACTGAGACCATCAGCAATAAAGAATCTTTGTCCTTCATTAACTTCTGATGCAAGCATTAATTAGCCCACAGATTCTAGTAATAATAGGCTTAGGTAACTGATGTTTGAATGTACCAATAACCTCTTCAGCGAGCTGTGCCATCCATCTGCAAAGCCAGGAAAATAACTGGGGAAGGAATATCCCCTATTTTCTACCAAAGTCCCCTTTCCTTCTCTTGCAGAGCAATTGGAAAAGGGGTTGAGGAAGCCTGTGTTGGTTTTCCAGGATCACCTTTTCCTTTAGTAGCTTTTACTCACTGTGAGGATTAGTTATTCATGTTTTTGAAGTCAGACTCAGGCTACACTACAAGAAGGACATCGAAGCCCTGGAGCATGCCCAAAGAAGGGCAACAAAGTTGGTGAAAGGCCTGGAGTACAAGGCTTATGGGGAGTGGCTGAGGGAACAGGGGTTGTTCAGTCTGGAGAAGATCAGGGGAGACCTCATTGCTGTCTACAGCTACCTGAAAGGAGGTTGTAGCGAGGTGGGGGTTAGCCTCTTCTCCCAGGTAACTAGTGATAAGACAAGAGGCAATGGCCTCAAGCTATGCCAGCGGAGGTTCAGGTTGGATGTCAGGAAAAACTTCTCTGAGAGAGNAGGCCTGGAGTACAAGGCTTATGGGGAGTGGCTGAGGGAACAGGGGTTGTTCAGTCTGGAGAAGATCAGGGGAGACCTCATTGCTGTCTACAGCTACCTGAAAGGAGGTTGTAGCGAGGTGGGGGTTAGCCTCTTCTCCCAGGTAACTAGTGATAAGACAAGAGGCAATGGCCTCAAGCTATGCCAGCGGAGGTTCAGGTTGGATGTCAGGAAAAACTTCTCTGAGAGAGTGGTCAGGCATTGGAACAGGCTGCCCGTGGAGGTGGTGGAGTCTCCTTCCCTGGAGGTGTTCAAGAAACATGTAGACGTGGCATTTAGGGACATGATTTAGTGGGCATAGTGGTGTTAGGTTGACAGTTGGACTGGATGATCCTAGAGGTCTCTTCCAACCTTTATGATTCTGTAATTCTACCTAGTCTGTATTTGCTAAGCAAAAAATGTGACCTGTTCCCTCCTGCCTGTGTGGGTTTCTGCTATTATTCTGTGGTTATTTTGTGCTGGAGCCCATGAGTAGGCCAGCCTCCCACATTGTTGGGCACTACTAAACAATGACCATCAAGATCGCATGTCCCAAGCAGCTAAAACAAGACATTTGGTGAGATACACCCAGGGAAAAGAGTGCAGGAATCTGGGAAGCAGCACTAGGCAGTATGACAAGCATTGATTCTAGCAGATAAATGGCCACCTAGACTGATTATTAATGGCCCTTGTCCCTGGAAGGTGTCCTGTATGCCAGGATCACTGCATCTACCAGGATGCTGGAGCTGGGTGCAGGCTCTGTGACCTTCCCTCTGGAAGCTCCTTTCAGGATTTGGTCTTCTGAATGCACAAAAATGTAGAAAATCTCCAAAATCCCACTGTGACCTTTAAATGGTACATTAAGTTTGCCGTGTAGCTGAAAAAGATATTTTACTGGGGTGGAGAAGGGAGAGTGCTAAGGGCAATTATTTTCTGTGACCACTCTTTGGTAGAAAACTTAGTCTACAGTGCCAGTTCTCCACCAGTCCCCAAGGCCTCAAGCCATCCCTCCTGTAGTCAGAAAACCTGCCAGCATGCAGGTTCTAGAAAGAGGAACCCAGCAGGGTGTTGAGCAAACAAATCCTCCTCATCTGCAGGTATCACTTACATTACAGCAGCTGTTGGATGCCATCAACTTGGAAGAGCACCACCTCATGCACCAAACTGTGGAATTGTCTGATCCTTTATGCCAGCTCTCCTATTTCTAAAAGTTAAAAATACTTGAAGTACCGTGGTCTGTCTAAACGTCTGCACAAGAAGGTTGTTCTCTGTTAGCACCATGCAACAATGAAATCTGCAGTGTCCTTATTTTAGTAATGCTTCCTGGTTCTCTGTGATACAGACACTAATGAACTGTAACCGGGGAAACCAGTGAAAGTCTGTTGGCTTAATGCATGTAAGAAGTTTGTCTAGATTAAGGTACCTTTCAGAGAACTTTCATCCCCCCACAGCCTCATAGTCTTCAGACTGTTCCCTTAGACTAGCAAAGTTTCTTGGACTTCATGGAGCTAGTGTTATCTTGTTTACTTGTAATGAAACAAAAACAGGAGTCTGGCAATGGAAAAATCTCTAGTTACCACAATAACTTATGGAAAGTGGGAAGGCTATTTTGCACTTTGAGAACAGGATCATGCAGAGATTTCTAAGCATTGCACATGTACCTCACCATCTAATTGGATGGTACCTTTACCTTAAGCAGGTAGCTGAACGGCAGGGAGGGTAGAGGATTCACTCAAAGCCATACCACGAACTGGACTTGGACTAAAACTGAGGGTCCTAGACCTGTCCTTCTGACCTGTGTCCGTAACCATGCGGTCTTCCTTCTGTGACACTTCAGGAGGACTTCTCCACCACCAGTTCTGCCCACTCATCCTTCTCCTGGTCAATACAGCTGCTTTCTGTGGGTAGACTTGCCAAGAAGCACCTCTGTTTTGGGCAAATTTTCTTTCCGATTTTCCTCTTCTTCCACCAGCTCTTTCCAGCAGTCAGCTGGAGAAGGGTGTCTGAGTTAAAAATATGACAGTGCTGTACTCACTGGGATGCCTAACTACCTGGCTAGTTTAGTTGGGATAACATGGCCATCCTCCTAACCCTGCCGCCCTGGGTCTCATCTGTCCCCATGCCCAGGCTTCATCTCAGCCTGACAGGCTGCTGTTTTTACCATTATCACTGCTAGCTACTAGTCTAATTCGAAATCATTCTAGAAAATTGCTTTCCTATGCTGCTGCCTGGGTAATTTAGTTTCTCCTTCTCTTGCATTGGATGAATATCTTTTCTTTCTCATCTTTTCACTCTTCAGCTTTGCATCCCAGCCCAGCTCTTGTATTCATTCTCAGAGTGTACAACACATGCATTTAATCAGGCTGCATGTCAGGAACTATATACTTGAAGCCATAATATTCATTGTCTTTGTGTGTCTTGTCCCTCACACAAGACAGTAACTCTATGAAGTTTCACAGACATGTTTAAATTCTGTTTTGTCATGGTGTCACCAAACTGCTACCAGCTAGCTAGGCTGCTGGTAGCTTGGTGCCTCCTGCCTCTGATACTAGGCATAAAGTTTCCACTGGATCCCTTGTATTTTCATTTACCTGTCTGCATCCTTTTGGATCTTATTTTACTATTAGATGGTAGGGTTGGGGTTGGGTTCAGAAATTGCTTTTTGTTCTGTTTTTGCAGAGTACTCACCACACTGGGAACCTAGCACACCATTCCTGAGCCTTTGGCACCAAGGTCATAAATAAGAATGGAAATTACAGTAACAAAATGGTCACATGGGGAGCCAGTGGCAGCACTGACAACTGAGCAGAGGCACCCTGTCTTGCCTTCTTGCTGTTCATCCCTCACTATTTATTTCAGTACCTCTGTGACTCTGCACCTGTACGCGTGCAGCCAGTGGAGCAATAGGAGTTGCCAGCATCTAGAAGTCCCCTTCTAATTATAACGGTAGATCGTATGGCTTTCTGCCAGCCAAAGAGTTGTAAGCTCTTCATATACAAGAAGCTTTCACTTGAACTTAACAGCCACAATCCAATTTGCTCTATTGCAGTAAGGTTTAAATTGTTCTTCCTTTTTTTTTTTTTTTTTTTTTT
>VXAV01007885.1:35156-75122 GCA_013399715.1 Alectura lathami
TAACACCAACAGCCACAGAACATTATGTTTAGAAGATGTAGATACTCTGTATGAGAGAGATTTTCGATGAGATATGTTAAGATCTTCATTTTTCCCCTTTAAAATGTCCTGGCAATAGAAAATTACAGCCAGTTTTAGACACGTGTTTCTCTCATATATATCTGCAACCACGCTAAGCTGATTTGCAGCCCTGGACGCTAACCATCACTCTACTTTCAGGTTGCTGAGGACTGGATATGTAAGCATGCCAAAAGCTGGGTTGCTCCCAAAATAGAATGCGCTCTAGGATTTAGTATAGTTAAAGCAGAACAAGGTGAAAAAGCAGAATTGGTTGTATTTACAGTGGAATGCAACAGCACACAAGAAAAAATAAAATAAAATAAAAAGAAAGGCAGGGAAAGTTACCTAAATGTTGTATAAGATAAGATCTCTTGTTTTTATTGAAGAGAAGGGAGAGACAGAACGAAGATGTAAGCAGTTGTGTAGAAGACTGAAAATAGAAGTGCATTTTCTCCAGCTTGAAAGCTGTGTTATAGGTGTTAAACAACCTTCAGGCTTTATATGTAATGAGTTTTTTTCTTTGATGTTTCTTCAGAACACCTCATCTAGGGTGCTGACAACTGTAAACCTCTTAAATTTCAAGTGCTATTTTTATGGTCTCTTTATGATTGGAGTAACCTCACTTAAAGGATTACAGGGGTTACTTCATGTCTTTGTAGCCGAATGCATTCTGGTAAAGGTCAGAATGATCCGAAGTCAACTGTTATCTTTAGCTTTCATTGTTAATCATTCCCAAGACCTTTGTTCCTTGATTGTCACTAGGGAATCTTACATGTGGGATACATTAATTAGTATCTGGCTTATCAGCAAGATGTGCATTGTCAAATACAAGAAATATATCCCTGATACTGTTAAGAAAAGTACCTGAAAGCAGATTTAAAATAATAATATTCACTTGGTGATTCCCACAATATTATGCTGATTTTCTTCTGTGTGTGTAATCGTTTTATAGCAGAGGTATTTAAAAGGGAAGGGATGTAGGGTGCTTCATTTTAAAAAGGATGAATGTTCTATAAGTAAAGGAATTCACAGTCTAGACTGGAGTATTTAGACAAACTAAAGACAAATGAATGAGATTAGATATTTGTCTGAATATTCTGTGCCAATCCAAAGTAGAAATGATGCAGGCACTTGCAGATTTCATATTGAATAGCATGTCACAGCTAATTGTTAGCAAACTTCAGAAAATATAGTATTGATTGATTACACTCCTATACTAAAACACTATAGAGCTTTGCATGAAAAATATAATTATGGAGAGTGTACTTGGAAAGCACAGTCCAAGTGCCATGTCACAAAGATCTGTACTACTGTAAAGAACTACTCAGTGTCTGTGCACAGCTCTGCCCTCTATAAGCCTGTCTCATGGTACCCTTTTGTACCTTGCATCATAGGACCTCCCCAGGTGTCAGCTGAGATCCAGCTTTTGCTGAATTGCATTAAACCTTTTACTTTTGAAGAAGGAGGATGCAAGATCCCCAGTGCTGTTCTCATGTTGCCCAAGCCAAGGTGTGCTTCCAGGGGAAGTTGTGGGTGGCGAAGGATGAGCAGGATTGCATAACATGTAATCTGGCACCCAGAAATGCTTGTGGTGCTAATTATAGGCATTCTGCTTCCTGCAGGTAGCTCCTTCACTCCCAAAGGTCTCAGGTAAATGATTCCTCTAACGTGCTCCAGTTCAAACTACTTGATCTGAGGTAAAACAAGAAATTGTTCTCATGCACTGAGTTACCTACAGCACAGACGTTCAATTTTAAATTTGAATCACCTGCCTCCACAGTCACCTTACAGGAAAAGCTCACAGAATCACAGAACAATTGGGGTCAGAAGGGACCTCTAGAGGTCATCTTGTCCAAAGCCCATGCTCAGGCAGGATCACCCAGAACTACCTTCCCAGGACAGTGCCCAGCCAGTTCTTGAATATCTCCAAATATCTCTGTGGAGACTCCACAACATCTTTGGGCAACCTGTTCTACTGTTTCACCACCCTCACAGCACAGAAGTGACTCCTGATGTTCAGGCAGAACCTCCTGTGTGTGACCATTGCTTCTTGTCCTGTCACTGGGCACCACCGAAAAGAGTCTGGCTCTGTCCTCTTTGCAGCCTCCCTTCAGGTATTTATAGACATTGGTAAGATTCCTCCTGAGCCTTCTCTTCTCCAGGCTGAACAGTCCCAGCTCTCTCAGCCTTTCCTCACAGGAGAGATGCTCCAGTCCCTCCCTCCCGTAAGTGGCCCTTCGTGGACTCTCACCTGCATGTCTCTTGTACTAGGGAGAACTGGACAGTACTACATCACCAGTGCTGAGCAGAGGGGAAGAACCACCTCCCTCCATCCGTTGGCAACATTCTTGCTAATGCAGCCCTGGATACCACTAGCTGTCTCATAAAGTGCACATTGCTGGCTCCTGTTCAATGTGGTGTCCACGAGGACCTCTGAAAAACTGCTTTCCAGACAGTCAGCTCCCAGCATGTACTGGTGCCAGGGGCTGTTCCTCCCCAGATGCATGACCTTGTACTTCTCCTTATTGAATTTTATGAGTTTCCTACCAGACCATTTCTCCAGCCTGTCAAGGTTCCTCTTGATGCAGCACAGCCCTCAGGTGCATCAGCCACTCCTTCAGTTTCATGTCACCCACAAACTTGCTGAGGGTAAACTCTGCCCCACCATCCAGATCATTAATGAAGATGTTGAATGGGATTGGACCCACTGCTGACCTGAGGGGTCCACCTCCAGTTACTGGCCTCCAACTAGGCTTTGATCAACTGATCATCTCTCTCCAGGCCTGGCCATTCAGTCAGTTCTGAATTCACTGCACTGTCTGCTCATCCATCCCATAATCAGCTTCTCCATAAGGATCTTTCAGGAGAGTGTGTCAAAAGCCTTAATGAAATCAAGGTGAAAAACATTTAACGCTCTCAGTCCTCACTTACCAAGCCAGTCATTTCATCACAGAAGGCTATCAGATTGCTAAAGCATGAATTCCCCTTGGTAAATCTTCTCCAAGGTCAATTCACTTGTCTTTCAGAAGCAGTGGTAATACACTTCATTAAGCACAGCTGGATCAGGCCCTTTAATAAAGACCATTCTTTTTCCTGCGTTCACTTCTTTTGTCAAATCTGTGCTATTGCTGTGTTCTCCATCATACCCCTGTGAGCTATTCTGGTCTCAATGGCAAATATCCAACAAGAAAATTTCTAAGCTTTTATTTACTTAAGAGACTGTATCTTGTGTCAATAGGTACTTCAGGCAGGTTTATCACCCAAGAGATGGTTTATCACCCAAAGGTTCCAGTCTCACAGTTAAATATGTAATTAAGCAGCTTTGAAAGGATGGCTCCCTATTCACCTTGGACATAACGGATACTTCTTTAAATAAGAAGTGTTTTGAAGTCTGTAGCATAAAGACCAAGAGGTAAGAATAAGATCGTTTCAACCTCTCTCTTCAATGTATTCTATTAGTTATTTATATACTTTTTTGAAAGGGAATTTCCGTGTAACGAACAATAATCTTTATAAGGCACTTGCCTCTTGTGAGGGTCTGAGATCTGTTTGTGCAGTGGAAACATGCAGAGATCACAGTAAGCTTTTCTGAAATCCCTACTTGTAACAGGAAGCAGATAGGACTTCTGCCTCACCGACAAAGCAATCCACAGACTCTGCCTTAACATTCATTTTCTGAGAGCTGACCTTACGGGCAGCTCACCACAGAAGTCTGTTAGGTCAAATAAGACCAGGCGAGTGTAAACACTTACCAATTTATCTCTAACAAATGGACTTAGTCTGTCCTTGACCCAACTACAGCTATTACAGCAGTAGCTGTTACTACTACTTCACTTGTGTTTCTATCTTACTGCTCCTCACTGTAGTATTTCAGTATCTTACAAAATATGCAATACACTAACAAAGTCCTGAGCAGGTTTAGAAGTCCCACAGACAGCATTCAAAACACTCTGTGGCCTCCTTTGAGGATGTAATGCTGGCTGCTCACTGCTCAAGAATCAAAATCATTTATTGACACCGTTTCAGTGCAAGATCCATAGATCATTATAATCATTCTCAAGTGTCCTCCTGAGACTATGTGAGAATATATAATAAGGACATTTCCTACCATGTATTTGTCATAGTTTATAATGTTAAAACAGATAAAATAGTGCTTTTGTACCAAAGATATCTAAGGCCTGATAAATACTGTTCTAATTTTAAAAAGGCCAAACTGAAAGAATTTTTTTTTTTTTAACTCACTGCTGAGGTCAGTAGCTAGTCAGATTGGAGCTGTGAAGGAGTGCTGAGGCAGCCTTCTGTTAGGGATTCTGAGGCTGTGGAATAAAAATGATCACCATTTTTACATATATTTTTACCTATGTAACCAGGATATACACTGGTACAGTATTTTGCATCAGCTATGGCAAAGAGCACGTCTACCTGTAGCACTGCAAAGGTGTTCTGCACAGCTGGCACAGACCTCTAGAACAAGCATTTTCATCCCAACAAACAGTAATGTCACACCAGGACGTTCACATGTGTGTTTCATCTTGGGAGGGTGAGATGTTTCATACCTTCTCCCACCTACTCATTTGCCTTCCTGCCCTGGAAATATATTGCTGCTAGCAACACCTGTACCTGGGAAGAAAACCTCAGCAATATGGTTCAACACTGCCCATGTGTCCATCCTTCCATGGCACAGGTCTTGTTACCCACAGAATATCAAAAGCATGACTACAGTGAGACTTAACTCATCTTCTGACTTGCCTTTACATTCAGCTCTGTGAACTGCCTCAGGTAATGGAGAAGAACAGAGCATACGCAGGCCATACACTATATCCTTCCTCTCCTCTAACAGAAGATGAGGACAGGTAAAAGAAGAGGATTAACCCAGATAGCACCACTAATTCCAATGGAAGATCACATACAGCTTAATGCTGAATTGTACAGCAGATGATGGTCTTCTGATGCCGCAGCCTTTGTCTTACATATTTATTTTGCTCTTCTCACTTTTTCTGTCCTAGTCCTCTTTACAGCCCTGCGCATATCAGAAATAGCCTTTGGTAGAGAACAGGCAGAACTAGTCAGCACAGACTGCTTCCTATCCTGAAGGCAATGCTAATGCAATTGCTAGTCATTGCTGACTTGCTTGGCATTCCAGACCAGGAGCACAATTTGAACAGTAAATTAAATTGCTGAACTGCAGTCTACCTCGCTCACAGCAGCCTCCTCCTCAAGGGCAGTATCTTGTCCAGTCACTTGTGGGGCTCCATAGCGCTCAATTTTAGAGCCAGTTCTATCTAATGTTTTCATAAATTGGATATAGGACTTGAGGGTACACTAAGTAAGTCCGTGGACAACACTAAACAGGAGCTGTTGACTCCCTCAAGGGTACAGAGGCCTTGCAGAGGAATGTTGACAAATTAAAGGTCTGGGCAGTCACCAACCACATGAAGTTTAACAGCATCAAGTGCCAGATTCTGCACCTGGGACAGGACAGCCCTGGCTCTATATACAGACTGGCGGGCAAGTGGATGGAGAGCAGCCCCATGGAAAGGGATCTGGAGGCACTGCCTGATGGCAAGCTGAACATGAGCCAGCGGTGTGCCCTGGAGCCAAAAGGGCCCTGGGGTGCATCAGGCCCAGCGCTGCCAGCCAGGTGAGGGAAGGGATTGTCCCGCTCTGCTCTGCCTGGTGCGGCCTCACCTCGAGCACTGGGGGCAAGTTTGGGTGCCGCAATATCAGAAGGACATAAAAGTGTTAGAGAGCATCCAAAGGAGGGCTGTAAAGATGGTGGAGGGTCTGGAGGGCAAGAGCTGTGAGGAGCGGCTGAGGTCCCTTGGTTTGTTCAGCCCAGAGCAGAGGAGGCTGAGGGGAGGCCTCATGGCGGCCTACAGCTCCCTCACAGGGGAGCGCTTTTGGACTGAGCAGTGATAAATGAAAAAAGTCATAAACTGAAAATTTCTGTATCAAGTACCAAGAACTGGCTAAGTTCTGCTTAAATAGGGAGTGAATAAACCTCTGTTGTCCTGGTGTTTACCCTCAGCTTCAGGAAAATCTCCAAGGTGAATTATTCAGGCCTTTGTCACGTGACCTGAATAGCCTAAAGCCGCTCACACTCCCGGAGTGGGAAAACCAGGTGGATACCGGCAGCACCATGAGACAGCCCCTGCCTGCGCTGCCCAGGGATGGAGTGGGCAAAGAACAAAGGGAGAAGAGATGCCATGCAGAGCAGTGCCAGCACATGCAGTCTGGTAGGCAGAGACATGGCTGAAAGCTTTTCATTTAGTCAAAGCACTTCCTTTACTGCTTATTAAATTGATTACAATTCATTGCTTTTTAAATGGAGTTATTGCTTTGATACTAGGTTCAGTACAAAGGAAATAAGATAGGGAAACTGTTAGTAACTAGGAGATAAAGTGAAACAATGGAGCTCAATGGAAACACAAAGACTTATTTTCTCCTGGTATTTGATTAGAGGTAACATTTCAGACGGATGTTTACACATAAACAGTTTCATTGAGATTCAATAATATAGTCACTGTATCTATTTAAATAATGAATTTAAATCACCCTGGCTCTCTGCTATCCAGGTTCTCAAAGAGTATTTACAAGGTGGAGCAGAAGAGCAGAGAAAAAGGGCCCCTGGATTCCTCTGTTGCAAGCCATATGAGCACCAGTGGTTCCTTGACACCTCAATTCAAATCTCGTTAGCTCTGCTTGGGTAGATGGCTCCAGCACAGATGTACACCTGCATGGCCCTCCTCTGCCTCATGCACCGAGTCCTTCCTACCGGCAGCCACGCAGCAGCTCACTGTCACAGCCTTCTCATCTGTACATTGGGCTAAAAGCATTTCCTTGTTTGGTGAGAATTACATCACTGACAGCCAGAAATAGTATGTAGGAACTAATACTTAAATCAAAACAAGATTTAATACAAATAAAATTAGGGATAGGTTTATATATACATATGCAATTAGAACATGGGACAGCATTGCCACAGGCTTCATATTTTAGAGGAAATTACAGTCTCTAGAGAGTTCATTCTGCCATTTGATGCATAATTACTGTTACAGCTTGAGGAGCAGTAAACACCCTCCACACACTTCATGTGGATGTGCCAAAGAATTTTTTTTTTTTAATCATCTGACACATGCAGGGTGTGACAGCGTGCTCCCCCTTGCCCCCAGCCTCCTCCTTCAGCCTGGCCTTTACGCCCAAGGCCTTGCTCAGGACTGATAACACTGTCCTGCTAAATGCTAGGACTATGAGACAATCATGTTGCCCCATAAACAGTGAGCATCCCAAGAGCCCCTTGAGCATTGATCCTCATAACACCACTGCATGGGGTCTCCCCGATTCCTTCTCAATATTGAGAAGCTTGAGTGACTGTAGTCTCGGGGTGGATTATGTGGATTAATTATTGGAAATAACTTATTGGGATATTCCCCTCTTTGAAAAGTGTTGAAGAAACCACCAGGGTGGAATGCAGCGAACATACAAGGAACCTGTTCCATGATAGTTCCCTAGGCAACATAAGACCTGCAAACCTTAAATATTAATATTAGCAGGGGAGTTTGGCGTGCTGTCTCTAAGAAATGCAACATAGAGGGTGGAGCAGAGTGTAAAACTCCATGACCAGGCTCTGTGATAAGGTCATGGGGATGGGAACCTGGTGGTAATATGGAACTGATAAACTGCATCGTAGTCATCCTGAGGTAGCAGCCTTTCAATTTTCTGTCGCACCAATCGCAACAAAAATAGCTAAGATTAGAGTCATTCAAGCTCCACCTGAAAGTATGAAAATAGTATAAAAATGGCTTGTGAGAGAAGGAATTTAGGGGAAGATACCATAGCAGACAAGTTGGGAGGACACTGATGGCTTCTGGGACCAGCTGATGGGCTACGCCTCCCTTCCCCCCCAACAGGGACACCTATTGGGTAAGATACGCACACTTGGTTATGCCAAGTTCTTCTCCAGGAAGCTTAGAAATCTCTCTAGAGTTATTCCATAGTTTAATGCGGTTGTGGTTGGCTCTGTTATTCACGTAAGTGGCATTCGCACATGCTCTGCAGACAGCGTGTCACCAGCAATTCCATCTGTAATCTCTTGCTCCAATGAAGTGCACTATTCAATAAGCTACTTGCGAGAGTTCTCATTGGGCACAGCCACATGCCCTCAGGTCGTTCGTTCAAGTCCATTCAAACATGACCTGTAGCGCTGTAATGGATATTAACCCTTTAATGCAACACAGGGCCATAACAGAATTTCTCAGCCAACCAACTAAGATGGAAGAGATGGAAGAGCAATATCACTAGCATATGTGTCAGATCTGCATTTCCAAAGTATGGCTGCAACTCTGACTCTCTGAGTATCAACTAAAGATGCTGTACATCTAAGTTACCCTCAAGGCACAGCACTGAAATACGGGTATAATCTAATCATTTCAGCTGTGAGGTTTCAGCTCCAGCCTACTTCTGCCTTTCAAGATAGTTCAACTTTAACAAAAAGTACTCACCAAGTTAATGTCAAAGAGGTTTCATTTTTCTCCCAAATGCTCAGATTAAAAGGAACAGAAGACAGCTATGGACCAAAGGTCCAAAAGAGGTGTAATTTGTTAATCATTATGTAGCAGCATATGTGTCTGATCAGAGACAAGCAAAAGGGCATAATGACCACAGGACAGGTACATATACCGTCAGGATAGCTTTTCTTCCATTAAATAAAAATCAGTTGCATTGCTCAGCACTGCACATTCACAGAGACTCAAGTCATATACAAAACCTCAGAACAAAGATTTTAGCCAGATATATTATTACTGAGAAAGACTGATAGCAGAGATGGACCATCTATTTGGATGGACCATCTATGTATCTATCACCAGTGGCTGAAACGTAATTTTCTTGTTTGCACTGATTTTTACCCAATCTCTCTGGGTTTTTACATGCAGAGAGCCGTGACTGCAGAAAGAACAGAAAACTCAATACTTCAAAATACATGTGACAGGTTTTGCTACTATCTGAATAATTGATAACTTCAAAAAAGACTACTTCAACGCTGGAACTCTAGTAATCTCTTCCAATACTAGCTGCTTTACTCTCCAACTCACGACTTAGAGGAAACACAAAGAAAACAGAGACTTACCACTTCAACTAATGGTCTACAATCAAGAACAAAATTTGAGTTAGGAACCTGGAAGTAAGACATGAAGAAGTCAAAAAATTACCTGAAAAACCCAGATGAACTCATGGGTAGCACAAGACCATATCCTCGCCAGATCAAAGAGACATGGAACCATGTCAGCCTACACTGCTGAGTTTCCTGGAAAGTCTTCACAGTGATTTATACTCTCATAAGGCTACAGCCAGATTTGTTTGGCGAGAAAAACAACCACATCTGTTTACTCTGCAGGAAGAGTGTATTCAGTTTAAACCTTCCATATAGCCTTTTCCTGAACCCAGTGCACTTCTATAGGTGGTTTTAAGTAAATCTTATCGTCATAGAATCATAGAATGACTTGGGTTGGAAGGGACATTAAAGATAATTTAATTCCACACCCCCTGCCATGGGTAGGGGTGCCACCCACTGGATCAGGCTGCCCAGCCTGGCCTTGAACACCTCCAGGGATGGGGCATCCACAGCTTCTCTGGGCAGCCTGTGCCAGTGCCTCACCACCCTCTGAGTAATAATTTTCCTCTTAATATCTAACCTAAATCCCCCCGCCTTAAGTTTAAAACCATTTCCCCTTGTCCTATCACTATTAGACCGTGAAAAGTTGGTCTCCCTCTATGTACTGGAAGGCTGCAGTAAGGTCTCTCCCGAACCGTCTTTTCTCCAAGATGAACAAATCCAGCTCCCTCAGCCTGTCTTCATAGGAGAGGTGCTCCAGCCCTCTGATCATCTTTGTGGCCCCCTCTGGACCCTCTCCAGCAGCTTCATGTCTTTCTTGTGGAGACCTGGACACAGTACTCCAGATGGGGCCTCACAAGGGCAGAGCAGAGGGGGACGATCGCCTCCCTCTCCCTGCTGCCACCCCTCTCTTGTTGCAGCCCAGGATACAGTTGGCCTTCCGGGCTGCAAGCGCACACTGCTGGCTCATGTGAAGCCTCTCATCCACCAGAACCCCCCTGTCCTTCTCCGCAGGGCTGCTCTCAAGGAGTTCTTCTCCCAGTCTGTACACACACCTGGGATTGCCCCGACCCAAGTGCAACACCTTGCACTTGGCCTTGTTGAACCTCATCAGATTGCCATAGGCCCACTTTTCAAGCCTGTTCAGGTCCCTTTGGATGGGGATCCCCCACATCCTGATCCCTGCTCCAAGGCAAGACAGAAAGCCGAAGTAGTACATAGCCAACAAGGCAGAGAAGTAAGAATTTGACTCCTAAGCAGAGAAGGTGACGGAGTGTATGCTACAGGCAAACACTCCAGCCACAAAATGAGAAATTTTGACAGAAACATGTTCTATAGTCGTATTTTATAGGTGCTCCAAGGATGCTGCTTCTGGTGGGTTAGCTGTGGCTAACCACCCAGCTACTTGCTCACTCTCTTCCCCCATCCCCCACTGGGAAGAGGGAGAAAATAGGGGAAAAAAAAAAAAAATTAGGAAGCAATAAAGCTTGTAAGACAGGGAGATCACCTACCAATTACTGTAATGGGTGAAATAGATTTAGTGAAAACTAACTTCGTATGTTGGCAATTAAAATGGCTATTTAATTATTAATTCAGGTACTGAGAGACGATACAGACATTAAGCCAACATCTATCCTGCTCCCTTTCCCAGGCTCAAGTTCAATGCTTCACTCAAGATTCCTGCCCCCACCCCAAGCAGTGCTGGGGGCTCTCTCTCTGCTGCTCCTTCCTTCTTGCACTTTTCCTCTACTCTGGCGTGGGTCCTCCATGGGCAGCAGTGAGATTTGCTCTAGCACCTGGAGTACCTCTTCTCCTCCTCCTCTGACCTTGGTGTTCCCTCTGCTGGTTCTCACTCTTTTTGTTCCCTCCTCCTCTCTGTGGCACCTTCTGCACTTTCTTAAATATGTTTTCACTGAGGTGTGACCAGCTTGGCTAATAGGCTCACCTGTGTCATACAGTGGGTCCACTGCAGAGCAGTTTATCTTTGGCACTGGGGAAATCCTGACCTCTGCTCACAGAGGTCACCACTGCAGCCTCCCCGGTACAAAACCCTTGCCACCTACACTCAGTACACCACCAGAGCAAGCCTCTGGGCAATCTGGTTTTCATAGCAGCACCATATGGGCTGCCATGAAGAAAATTAATTCCATCCCAGTACAGCCTGTCACATAAGCACAGCAGTTTTCCTGTTTAGTCCTAGCAAAAATATTTTTTGAAGGCTTCTGTAGAACATCTTAGTAAGAGATGCAGGCACCTATTGAGGTTAGAAACCTCCAAGGGTAAGAAGGAACTTAACAAGGGGAGGAAACAGAGATGCATGCTGCTCCCACAGGTTGAAAAGAGGGCACCAGAATTCTGCCTCACTCCTCTCTGGGTCTTGACCCTATATCACTCTGTAGATGCAGTCCTTATTTGTTAGTGCATGTTTGCATAAATGCATTAAAACATCAGATTCTGGCATTTGCTAGTCCAGCAGGGCAGAAGTTGTTGCAGGTGAGGCTCAGAAATGGTGCCAGAACAGGGTGGGGGGAAGCAGGTGAGTTTTGCTTGCTCGGCCTGATCTGCTGCATCCTGTGCTGGTGGGAAGAAGCAGAGCTCAGCTCAGCACCTGAGGCCTCCCCAAGGCCTCTGCACTGGCAAGCAGCACTGCTGGCCAGGAGGTTTGGCACAAAGCTTGAGCTACAGCTAGGCGCTGTCTGAGTTATATGCATAACCCTCATGTCCTATGGCAACCTCTGCTTGTCTTCTCTGCCTTCTTTCTGGGAGCTTGAAAATCTTTGTAGCTATTAGCAAATCAAGTTCCCTTGAGAGGAAAGATGTGAATGTACAAATGTCTAACTAAAAATTAAATTTAATTATTTTTTGTGGGTAAGATGGAAAGCTATTACTTTCTGTGCTCCTGGAGGATACATTTCTGAAGAGGAGATAATTTTCTGAATTGTCTGGAAGGCCTGCAAATAAATTGCTCAGTTTCAGGTTTCATTATAGTCTTGAGGATCAGTAGGAAGTTGCTAAAGTATTTAAGCAATGCTGATGACAGATTTGAGTGAACCTAGTAGAATTCAGATTGTGAATGAAAGTCACAAACATTTCTCTCATTCATCTTTCATGAAACATACAAAATAATGGCAATGGCTTTTCCTTTGACATTATGGACCATATTCAGAGAGCATGGATTGTTGTATCTAGACAAGGAAGAGGGCAAGGCACATCCAAAGACTGATCTGCTGAGGCTACCACTGGGCCAAGTGGAAACCCATTTAGAGTCAGCTAACAGATGATACTCAGTACAGGAATACAGGTGCAATCAAGGCTGTCTCTTAGCCCTTCCCTTTTAGTTTCCTTTAGAGGAACCCCACAATGCAATGAGAAGGAAAGGACAAGCAGGCCATTACAAAACAAGAACAAGAAAAGGCTTGCTCACCATGCAAACACCTGTTCCGCCAGGCTGTAATCTGGTTCTTCCTGTCAGTGATTCTTTTCTGCAAACACGATCACCCGCTGTCCCATTTTGCATACGAGGAAGTGGAGTCACAGAGGTTAAATCAGTTACAGAAAGACCTTCTCTGCTGCCCAGCACTGCAGGGGTAAAGCCAGGAATAAAGTGTTAGCAGTCAGGATCTGCTGACAGGACCCAACTTTGCATTCATTAATTGATAAGGGTCTCCATTATTTCCAACTATTAGAGCCTAAGGCTAATGTTTTGCTACTGAAAACGTCAGATGTGCCTCCTGGTGAGCCATGTGAAGTGGATCCACTGGGTTTTGGTACAGGTCGTGATTTACAGCTGTCGTCTGCTTCATTTGCAAGACTTGTCAGCTGAGAACTGCTGCAGACTCCCCACACAGCAGGCTGGCACATGCACTCCCCTCCTGCTGGGACTGCCAGAGCTCGGGGCATGAGGGGCTGTTTTCTGAACATGGCAAGTCTGAAGCACTAAGGTTGTTTTTTCCCCTTCTACATTTCTCACACCATTTATATTTAGGTTCTAAAAATAACAACAGAAAACAGTAACGATTTTCTGCTTGTGAGTAGCTGCAGTTGTAAGGAGCACAAACCACTGAAATTACAGAGGATGTCTGAGCAATAAGTACTTCCCATTTTCTGTTTCTGTGGGGAAAAAGCCTTGCAGACTTACACGAAGGAAAATTATCAAAAATAATTAACAGAAATAATTTCTTCTGCATTTAATTTTGGTACTAAATAGCACTAAAAAAAAAAAAAAAAAAAGCCAGAACAGGCTCGGGCTGTCAGCTATCCCCAGAAGCCTTGGCACAAAAGGGGAGAGCCATTCATTCAAGTGTATTTGTCTACCTGCTTTCAGGGTGTGCTTTTCTTCGTTCAGATCCAAAGATCACTTAGACACCTAAAATAGAGCACATGGGTCATGTGACCCTTTCACTAGGCAGCAGGCTGGAGACCTGGACAAGCAGCACAAATAAATCCCATTCCAACAGGCAATGGCTGCTCTAAACTTCCTTTCAGGACATTACTTCTTGGCTGCACTATCTGCTTGCCTAAATTCCAAGGCTGCTTTTCTGTTGGCCCAAAGACCCTTTTGCCAGTGCCCTTTTGCCCTGAACACCAGGAGCTCCCTCAGCTCCAGGCCTGATGAGATCCAGCCCGCACCCCTAGCACCTGCCCCTTCCCCGCAGTGGTACCTGGCTCCAGCCTCTGCCTGCATTTGGACTGCTCAGTAGCAACAGGACCAAGACTGAGACCAGGTCCATGCAACACTTCGTCATGCTAAGACATTACTGGGACAGAGAATGGTGTTTAATTCAAAACGTGTTTTAGTCCCATGATTTCAGACAATGTATTATTTCAGCAGAGTGATAGTTTTAGAGCAAATGCATGTGAAATATGAGCCATGCCACATGGCATATGGGCATACAGGAGAGTTTGAGGAAGCAAGGCTTGCTGGAGCAGGTCAGAAGACTGAGGATGGGGCCAGATGCTGCGCAGCACCTTCCATCCCACCCGCTGCAAATGGTCTCTTGGGCACTGTCTTCCCTTAGCCACACAGGCTGCCAGCTGGGGGTAGTCCAGCAATAGCAGGGAGGAAGCTGCCAATTAAGTGATATGGATCATTACTACCCAGTGCTTAAGCCCACTAATGGATGTTGTTTCATTTAGCTATATGGACAAAGATCCTCATACCCAAACCCTTTCCCTGAAAAGGAGTGGATCTCAGCAAGAAATGGAATAGCCCTAAAAGTGCAGATAATCTTGTTACCCAAAGAGCCCTAAGCTCGTGGATGTTTTTACCTTACTTTCTCCCTTTCTCTATTTCCTATCAGCAAAAAGAGGCCAATAGGAACCCTTCATCACTTAGGGATGGGGCAATCAGCTCCCTGCAGTCCACAGAGCATGGAAAGGGCAACAAGCACCAGGAGGAAGCCTGCCCAGAAGACACTAGTTCTGCTTTCAGAGGGAACTTCAAGAGCAAACAGGAAATAAGGCTGCAAACCCTCCTGTGAGCAACAAGAGCAGACTTCATCTCATGAACTGGGTCCTGTGCTCTGTGGTGCTGTTTTTAACTCGAGTATAGATGTCCAACAGCATGAGGCAGTAACCTGGATTCACCCCACAACACTTCAGCCATGTAACTGAGTCAAATAAGGTAGGAGAACTATCAGCCCCAGCATCTACTGCTAATGAAGGGAATGAGGAACACCTTCGTAAGAGCCACCTAAAACCTCTATTAGGTTAGTTACCTACACTGGAAAAGGACTAATGTAGAACTGGAGGTTTGATTTTGCATCTGAAATGATCTTTTCAGGTTGTTTTTCTGAGAAGGGTCATAGTTGAATGGTGCAGAGCCACCAATATGCCAGATGTGAATGCGCCACTGCATATGGCCCTACAAAATAAATCTATTTTTTTTCCAGGCAAAATGTAAAAGGCAATCAGAGAACAGCAGATGAGTTTCTTACAAAATTCCATTTTCCATAATCTGAAAAACTATTAGCAATTGCAGGCAAGGAAGGCATTTACAAAACCCAGTGCTTTCTCTGTGATATTGAAAAAAAAAAAAAAAAAAGAAGTTGCTGAATAGACTTTGCAAAAAGTTTTGAACATTCCTTTACTTAAGAACAGGCCCACCTCAAAGCAAAGCTAAGTAGGTTGCTCTGTTGCAGGTCATCACAGATTTCTTCACCTGGTGTTACCTTTAAAAAGGCCAAAAGAGGGTACTGCTATTAACAGTGAATAATACATGTGGCTGTTCCCTGTCATCTTTTTGATGTTGTTCTTACAGAAAGATTTCTAGAAAACAACAGATATCTTTTTCAGAGGCCATCTCTGCTGAACTGGGGCACGAAGTAGCTAATGGCTGCGGGAACAATCAGTGAGGTACAGCAGAGGTTTGGGTGTGATGAATTTTTAGATTTTCCTGTTTCACCTAACACTCTCAACAGATTTGTGATGGATTAATGAAATGATTTACAGCAAGACAATGGGGGAAGAGGAGAAAAACAATTGCTTTAATTATCATAAATAATTCATCATTTTCTAGGAAAAATATCAAGCTACTAAATTTGCTTCTGAATATTCAGGAATGTGTTTTCAGGGTGTCTATTGGAGGATCTGTTCATCTATTCAAAAATTAGCTGCAGAAAACGTCCTTGTTTAAGATCAGTGATGCAAGACCTTCAACTCAACAGAGACCGGATTGTTTTTCTAGACACCATAAGCTAAATGTGCCCTTTCACTTATATATGGGATGAAAGCACAAACAGTAATATAAATTCCTCACTAAAGAGAGAAGCTGCCTCATGGCCCTCTAGGTCCTCTCAACTGGATCCTGACTGTCAAAGTAGTACACCTCCACACAGCTTCAGGAACACACAGCAGTTGTAAACCTCTGCCCAGAAACAGGTACACATTGCCTGTGCATGGAAATTCTCCAGTTAGCGCTGAGAAGCAAGATAAGCTCTTAATGCTGTTAATGCCCAGGGTACAAGCCCTGTAGGGAGAAAACGCATGCACAAGAGCCCTCAGGGAGATCTAACCAGCGTAAGCGTGCTGCTGGGAGAGACCATGAGCCCAGCCAATGCAGCGCAGTAATGTGGCAGATTTATGCTCACCAGGAGAGCTTCAACACCCTGTGAGTCACAAAAGCTGTGGTGAGCCACCTGTATGTGTGTTAAATTCCTCCATCAAGTACAACTCCGCCTGAGCTGATGTCAGGGCCTTAGGTTTTCTTCCTCCTAAGCTGATGGCTTCCTTACCTTCAGAGATACAGCACTCACAGCACTAGTGATGTGCAGCACAGGAGATGCTTCGGATGTGGAGCTGCCACAAGACAAAAATATTGCGTGAAAAGCTAGCAGCCTTCAGAAATGCTGGAGGAAGGTTGCTTTCTGCAGTCTACATTCAGTCCAGTACTACAGCTCAGACCAGCTGCAGTGCTGACGGTAACGGCTGAGGCTCAGAGATCTTTCAAAACATTTTTCAACAGATATTATGTTTAGGCAAATACTTTTCTGGGTAAATCTCTGCTCTTTTGGGAAAAAAAAAAAAAAATTCTTGAAAAGCCAAAATCTAGATAAACTTGGATAAAGTGAAAAACTTGACGGTTTCCAGAAACTCAACTGCTGAAGATTGAAAAAAAAAAAAATCACAAAACGGTGATTTTTATACAATTTATTTTTAATTAGCCTTCTCTATGAAAGAAAATAGATTCTCACCATGTCTTAGCTGGCATTCACTTACCCAGCAGCCTTCTGGTCCTATTCTCTCCACTACAACCCCTCTTTTTCTTCTCCTTCATCAACCAAGATTGTCACATAAACTTGTGGAGAGTAGAGACCAGTAAGAGACTAAGTAGGTGTTTTCTTCTGAGAGGTTGTACGTGACAAAAAGCAATACTGAAAAAAAAAAGCAATAATAATGAGAAAAGAAGGAAAAGCACTTGCTCTGGCCCAAATTTCCTACATGCCTTTGTATCTATTTGCAGCTAGGAACACTGCAGCTCCCCGGGTTCCTGGTGCATAGATGCAACTTCCATTTCTGTAATTACCATTTTGAGGATCTGTGAAGGCATACTGGCACAGCTTCATCTCTCAAAAGTGTAAGTACATGGAAATTCTATTTTTTTCCAAGGATTCAAACAGTGAAACCTACATGAAAGAGAAAGGATTTCAGAATTTGCAGCAGTTTAAAATATGCAGAAAGTTTAAAAGTGCCAATGGTGCTAAATATTGTTCAGATGACAAAACATAAGTAGAGCAACTTGCACAGTTTGGAGACCTATACCATGAGTTTGGAAGAGCAATAAAATCAAATACAGCATGACCTTTTTACCTATGTTTCATGTGGATGAACAGACAGATATCTTTTGAATCATCACACAAATCTCATGATCTTTCAAGTGGTCAGGCTGTCTTTCAGCATCATCTACAGCATCACATCCTGACTGATGTTAGGTCCACAAGGGCATGTCCTTCTTTGCCCTTTCTTCAGTAAAGCGTCGCCATCTGGTACCAAACTGTGAAAGAAAAAGTGATCATTTTCTCAGTGGCAAATGGTCTGTTCCTGTTGCAAGCAGTATGAGTTAGATCTGTGCTATTGGAGAGTCCCCCCGACCTGGACAGAGATATGGAGGAGGGATAAAGCTCTAAAACGCAGCATCAGAGCAGTAGCATTTGGTACTACCTTTCCCACAGGGTTCACAGCATGAGGTTGCAGGACTAAAGCTTAGCCCAGAATATACCAATGATAGTTTTCCCACAAGATTTTATCACCCTCATTTTTCAAAGTCTGCATTTTTGTTCTGCTTCCTCCATCAAAGAGTAGAGTGAAAAACAAGACCATCCTTTCCTTTCACTTTGAATATAACAATGCCTTTGAGTGTGCTTTCATTTAATTCTTATACATACCACTACTACTAGAAGGATTACCTAGCTTAGCACTGGGAAGGTGCTGTATTGGGTTGCAAAGGGTTATCACATCCAGTCAGCAGTGAAAGTTGGATGAAAATCAGCATCTCCCAACTCACAGCAGCTCCATGTCAAATGGAAATAACCAGCAAAGATCAAAGAGTATTTAGGGTGTTGAGGTTCCGTTTAAAGGATGTTGAAGAACAGCAGTGACGTGGCCTACAAAGATTTATACAACCACTCAGAACATAACTGAAAAATGTGCATAAAAGGCAGAGACTAGCAGGGACTTTGGGGCACTAAACCCAATTTCCTTTACTTTATCATGTGAGAATCAAGAGGCCATCCTGTGACTTGTGAGCTGTGACTACCACCCATCACTGCAAAACAGCAAAAAGAAAAAAATCAGAGCAACAAAAATCTGACAGAATCTGTGTGTTTCAAAGTAATCGCTCACATGTCAGAGGGGATGCATGTTCAGGACAGACTTGGAATGTGGAATAGCAGAAGTATTGCCATTGCTGTTGTAACACCAAGACTTCTCAGTGACATTATTACTGATAAATATTTTGACAGCTCTTCGGTGTAATAAGTTTCAAAGGGGAGACAGCAAGCCCCTGCCATAAATAACAGATCACCCAGAGCTCACAGACAAGGAGGCAGAGTCAGCAAGTTGTACTATGGGAAGTACTATGGGAACTTCTGCAACCGATTTCCACAAGCACAAGAGAAGTCCCCTGGGAGACCTGCACTGCAAACACTGATCTAGCCCTCCCTCCCCTTCTCTTCTGCCTTTTTTTGTAGAGGAAGGAACAAGGTGGAAGAGAGTAAAAAACAAAACAAAAAAAAAAACCCACAACAACCAAGCCAAAAAAGAAAAAGACAGGCATATAAAACTGGATCCAGAGTAGAGGGAGGCTGATGATGAGAAACTGCCAACAGCAAAGTGTTTTAAGGTATCTATTAAAGAGGAGAGAAGGAGGCTAACATAAGAGAGTAAAAGTAAGTTTTGGGGTGTGAAAATTTGCATGTCTGTGTATTTATAAAGAAGATATTATCAAGATCTAAAAGGAAGGAGTGGAAGCTGGAAATTCCTGCACACATTTCAGAAGATAGCACGTTCCCAAACATTATACTGTGCAAGGGGTTTTGGCACCTTTAGGACCTCCAGCAGAGAAGTTTGCCATAAGTATTGCAAACTGTTGAAGACCCAGTCAGACAACCGAGCAAGTGACAACTGGTTTTCTTATTAAACATCATGTAAAACTTTAACACATAGGCCTGCCATGTTAAATCCTCCTGCAGGGTACTTGGTTACGTGTGTAAGCCTAAAGCAGCTTTTGCTGGAAGAAAATGAAGCTAGCAAATCTATCCTGCAACTCCATCAGAAAACTAAAATACTAATGAGGCTCTAGCAGACACTGCAATCAGCTACAGCAATCATCAGGCTGCTTGGTCTCTCTTCCAATCAGGATATTTTTCGGACATAATGAATTGGGGAAAAAGGTGTAAGGGAAATCTCAAGGGACTCGTCTGCAGCAGTATAGGTTTTCTGAAGAAAGGGCCCTGGTGCACAGGCGATATAGTGAGGGAGGTGGTCTTGGGATGGTTCCCATCACTCAGGTCTAGAGCAGACAGAGGCGGAAGAAAGAAAGGGGTAGCGATGCCAGGCACACAGGAGGTGAACTGGGAAACCCACATCAGTGGAGGGAAAGAAGGCAGGAGGAGTATTCCAGCTCCTTCTTGAGAGTAACAGGGAAATATGGAGGTCAAAGCCAGGCCACAAGGGGAGGAAAGATGATGGCATTTCCACATATTTGTAGGGAATGTACGGAGGGCCCAGGTCCCTCCTGGGGAACAGCCATGAATGGGCAAGCCAACCTGACCCAGACAACCCACCTGCAGGGTTTCTGGTCATTCCTTCAAGAAGTAGGAAGGTCTTATACCTACTCCTCCTTACTACAGTAGAGTTTATCCAAGATCATGAATGCAGGTGGCAGAGGAAGAACAGAGCCTCACTCTCCTCATTTGAAATCCTCATCTTAAGCCATAACAGTAGGAAGAATAACTTGTGTACTTTTCGCCTATGGATCTCAAAACATTTTACGGAAGGAAGGTAACCACTATACCCAGCTTACATATACAGGCACAGGATAGTAACTGACCTTCCCAAGATCATCAAAGCAAGTGAGGAGGAAGGAGGAGAGCCCTGTTTCAGGACCACCAGGACTCCTTCCTACTCAGCCAAGGAGGAGGTGAGGAATGAAGAACAGACACACACACAGACAAGCCCTGCCACTTCTACAGCATGTTCTCATACCCTTATGCATGTTGGAAATAACTAAATATGGCAACAGCAGAGCCAAATTAAGCATAAATTAGTTTTGATATCAGGGATACACCTTTTGCAGAGAACTCATATTACTACTTTGCTGAGCAAATGTTTGAATGGAGTGAAACCAATTGGCAATTGCCATGTGTTATTTGCAAGTGGATACACCAGATCTTTCACTGCACTGAGAAAACAAATAATCAGACCCCCAAATTCATGTACTTTCCCTTTAGAAAGAGCCACATTGTGTTGTTACATCAGCAATTGAAATATGACAGGGTGCTTGTGTTTATACTCAGAGAAGTAATATACAGATTCCATCTGTTCAACATTTGGAGCAAATTTGCAGTGATTACTCAGGCTGAAAATTGCTTTGGAGTTTTGTCTGCTGTTGCTTTATTTAAAATAAATCACTGATGTGCTACCTCACTTCTGAGCACACTGACATGCATGTCAAAGTGAGAAGACAGCAGCTGAACCTTGGCTGTTCTGATTTTCAAGACAGTCAGGTGTTGACACTAACAGGGTGTTTTTCTCATAGGCTTTGGAGAAACTCAAGAAGAGATGAAGCTGCTGCTGAGGTGAGAAATTAATTTCCTGAAGTTTTGTTTAATTCCATGTTGGACAAAGTCCTTCCTGTGCCATGGGCCCTGTGTCACAGAAGCCAAATAGCGAACATCAGCATGGCAGAGTTGCAGCTGCACTGCCAAAAGTGGTTGCCCAGTTATCTGACAGAAGTGCATTCAAACCAAGGTGCAGATGATTCCCAGCCATTTGGGTTGGTCAGGTCCAGGCTTACATCCAAGCTTTGAAGCAGCAACCTCTCTCTGAACAAGGCATAGCCAAGACTCTGGATTTCAACAGCATCAAGGAGAATTAAGAAAGTTTCGAGTTTGCTCCACTTCTGCTGATGGGGCTCTAAAGCACAGGAATAGAGAGACTGGATTTCACATTCAGTCCCTGATACAGTCAGAGAGGAAACCACAAAGGAGAAAAATGAACTTCAATCATTCAAATGCAGTTGAATATCCTCAGCTGCAAATTCAGGGAGAAATCAGATAGGAAGAATTTAGCTGATTGGATTTTGAGCCAGAAACAACTCCTATTTAAATGCCAGATGTTCAACAGTAGTCACAAATAATAAGGGTTAAGCTCTCCATCACCATTATCCAATCCTTCAAAATCCTTGACTAATGGGAGGCTTTATATGTGAAGGTAGGCTATTCTTTCACTGCTCTGCCTACCCCGTGAGATCAAGTAAAGTAAAACAAGGTAAGTAACTTCCCCAGCTAACAAATCAGTAGGATGAGAGAGTATGAGCATGCGCTGCTCTGAGAATCAGGATAATTCTGTGGGTGGCAAAGGGTGGGAAATGGGTTGGAGGGAGTCAATATTCATTACCAGCCCCTAATCCTCTGCAAAAGTTGTTGACAATGGTACTGCAGCCAGGCAGCTTTGGAAGATGAACAGCTTGGCTGGTGGAAAAACCTGTTCTCTGGCCACCCACGCCATGGAAACCAGCAAGCAGTTGGCTTCGGGTAGATAAAAGGTTATTTCTATGGATGAAACACACGCAACAATTAAGGGTAAAGTGGCAAAGTTAGGCATCAGCTGAGCCCTAGCTAACACCCAATGGCTGCAGCATGACTTGTGAGACACTGAGACCATGACACCATCTGTTTATGATTTATGCTGAACAGACTGCATATAGAAACAGATGGGAGGTGTCAACTTTGATCAGAATTGTTATGCTGGTGATTCCGCAGCACGTTATATAGCCCAGAGCCTTACTTTCCCACGTACTTCTATAAAGAGGAGGGGATTTCATAGGAGCTCCATGTTACTCAGGGAATTATTCTTGCTGAATCCATATAGGATTGAAGTTCTGTAGCTGTGACGGATCTCTCTTATTGTATGTGATACGATCAAGAAAGTCAGTCACTTTGTCAAGTCCAGTGTTCCTAAAATAAAAAGTGTCTTTTTTTGGGGGGCTAGCTCTCAAGGTCAAATTGGAAACTTACTGATGCTGCATTCAAGTTTGTTTTGAAGTGAATTGCAGACACCACTGTTCTTCAGCACTGCCATGCTTGATATTTTAAGTCTCAACATTAGTGTTTTCATTTATCCTTTCATGACTTCATGTAAAAATTAGTTTTGAGTTTTCATGACTGTAGAAAAAAGCTAATAAATGTGATTCAGACTCAAAATAACAAGTGTCAGTTGGAAGGAACCTCTGGACATCTCTGGCCTGATCTCCCACTCAAAGGAGGACCACCTCCAGCACTGGCACAGGTCAGCCATGACTTCCAGGTCTGGAGATCGCACAGCCTCCCTGGGCAGCATGTTCAGAAGCTGAAATGCAGGTATAAAAACCCAAACCATGTATTTGGCAAGCCTGGCTTAAGATATTTGACACAAACACCTAACAAGGATATGTGCAAGAAGTCGTCCAGTGTAGGTAACACAGCACAAGGCCATCTATTACAACTGTCTATGGACGCATTTTGAAATAACACAATGGGAATCAGACCTCTACCATGCGAATTAAAGCACACACAACACTACTTTTGATAGCACAATTCAGACAGATCCTGGCCTGTCCAGTACATTTCCTTAGGGCTAACAGTTGTTAGGAGACAAGCCAATAAATATTAGATCAAAATAGCCAAAAATTATTGCAACACAGGAAAACAACTCTTAAACAAAAACTTGAGTATCATTTTTGTTAGAGTGCATGCACTTTCTAGTGTTTCCAGTTCACTAAAAACATATATGTTTCATTTGGAAAGCCAATGTTATGAGAGACTTTCCAGCCAGTTCTCAGAAGTCTGACAGCAAGTTTTTTTTATCTGATTATCCAGAGGCATTCTCCAAGCAGCAGCATGTTCAAAGCTAATCTCACTTAAATAGCAGTGGCCTATGTCCTGAAATGGATGGGGCATAAAACTACTGTGACAAACCACAGCAGTGGGTGGTACCGCACAATGGTCTGTCGTTGCTTTTCAAGTTTCTGACCAGGATTTTAAGGGGTAAAACAAAGGTACCAGTCTCGCTGAGTGACTCTGGGCGGAACAGAAGCCCCTATGTACACTCACACACTTACAAACCTGGGGTAGCTCTACCACGGCCGGTAACAACGAATGTAGGTAAAGCGAGCACAAGGGTGGGACAGGCCAACTCACCTTCCTTCCTTTGATCACAGTGCATGGAACAAAACAGTCCTTGCAGGTAAAGTGTAACCTCCCAGGCCCCAGTTTCTGAATCTGTAAGGATTAAAACATCTGTACTTGTAGCTAGCGACATCTCAAACACCACACACCTCTGTGCCAATCAGTGTAAACTGGACTTCCTCAGTGTCAAGTGCCCTGCTTACCTCAGCAGGGCACTGAAGCCCACTGGATCTGTGAGCATCAGCATATGTGCCAGAGCCCCAAAGCGCAGGTGAGAAGTGACGCAGGTACGGACCATGCTGCGGGGAAGCCTTTCATCAGCGTGAAGCAGGGGAGTCCTGTCAGTTCTTCTCCAGGGTGCGAGCTTTGGGACCGTGGGCACAGAGCAACAGATCCCCACCTCCACAAGAAAGCAGCCCGGTCCTTGCTGGTCAGCCCGCGGCACTCTCAGGATCAAGAGTAAAAAGCAGCAGACAGCACAGCAAGGGTCATTATGGAAATGGCAAAACATTTTTTTACTTTTTCTTGAAAATGTAACAACACAGAGCCTTGCACAGCTCAGAGCTGACACATTTATCTCAAATGCTGCAGTGGGAATCACCAGCACTGCTGGGAGCCACAGATACCTGCTGCAGGACTCCAGCTCACATGGGTTTGTTCCAGGGGCTGTTTGCATTTACTATACAGACAAGAAAAAGTGGATTAAGCAGCCACCAGGTTTAGGCTGGAGGAGTCTGTCATAAATCTCCCCAGATCCTGTGGAAAAGCATTCTAATACTCAAAACACTGCGGGCTTCCCACAGTCTGTGTTGCCTCACCAAGCTGATGTTAATCAGAATTGATTCTGCTGAATTGCTTCCCTCTCTGCACAGTTTGTGTTGACACATTTGGAAAAGAGTCATCACTCAGTGCTCTTGCATACACTCTCAAAACAACTGGAAGTACACACTTGTGGTAGCACGGCCAACTTTTGATGGGGGAGCAAGGCAGCCTCCCATTCCTCCAGCACCATCCAGTTCCCTCAGTTCAGCTATACTGGGCCTATACACTTGTATGCAGAAGTGGCACAGTCCCTGGACACCTACACAAGGAGAGCAAGAATTAGGCAGCGAGAGCTTTTTCCAGCCTCATCTACACTTGCAGGGCATCTTGCAGTCAGGTCAGCAAAGCAGAAACCTGACAGGAAACAGTTTCATGCGTGGCCAAGTGTTGGAGTGGAGTAGAGGGGAAGTGCTTTCATTTCTTAACTTTCCCTTAAAATAATGCGTACGATCTGTTCTGGGAACACCCACCCAGTGAAAATCCCTCCGGAGGCCGCCTGCCAAAGCCTGTGAAAATCTCTTCTGGGAGCCTTGTCCGCTATTTCAGACACAGCCTGTTCACTGGAACATAAATCTGCTGTCCTCACTGATGAAGATAATTCGAGCTGGATTTAACGTGCCCAGGCACATCTTTCTTAATGTGGCTCAGACAAGCACCTGCTCCTTCACGTGCATTTGTTGCTCAGTACAGATCTCCTAACAGCGTTGCCCATCCTGCTCACGGCAGCTACAGGGGTTGCACTCTGCTGCCTCTTTCCACTACCCAGCACAGCCCGTGCACATCTCTGGTGCTGAGGGAGCAGCCACTGCTCTCCACACCCCCTGAGTATTTTACCTTGGAACACCAGCACTATTCCAACTCGTCAAGTGTGGGGCAGACAATACCTAATGTTTAGGAAATAAAGTAAAAAACAGCATGGCACAATTCTCTAAAAATAAAATAAAGATGACACTTAGTGAAGCCACATCTGTAGAAAGTTACATGAATATATCTGTAGAAAGTTATGTGAAATTACATGACAGTGGGTTTCTTTTGCTGAACCTCCATCTGGAAATACATACCAAGGGCAAAATGTCCTAGGAAGAGAATTCTGAAGTTCATAGAACTGTTCTTTCAGTTATTGCAATTCCTATAGTATTGGGGCAAGGGAAAGACATAGGAAGAAGGAATAAAAGCCTTATTTTAGCACTTTCTGCCAACACTTATTGAATTATTTGAAACAAAATGAATCCCCGTATTTCGGGGGATGCCAGAACACTGGCACACAGAGACCTTGGTAAGGCTTGGCACATCCATGTAAGAGTGCTGCACACTGCCAGAGACTCAGAGCTCACTGCCACTTCACCATGCTGCTGGCACCAACTCCACCTGCTGGAATCAACCTGACACCCCAACTGACACCAAGTTTTCTGACTGCAGTTCCTTATTAGAGAGCTTACCTCTAACTAATATCCTTGGTGATTTCTCAGTATTGCTGCAAAATCAACCATTTCCTGGTACCTTAATGTCTTCAGTCTTTCTGAATTCACTGATCTGAAGTCAATCACTGGTCTGATGCAAAGATTTAACTGTTAATGTTCTAAGTAATTCCCCCCCCCCCTTAACCATATACATCAGAAAAAAATATTAAGTGACAAAATTAGAAAGTTTATGCTCTGCTCTTGGTTTTTATATAATTCTAAAGACAAAATGCATTCAAACTGATTTAGCTTATGTAGTTTGATATGAAGTAGCTGAAATAATTACAAGAAATGATTATTTGCAACTGTCATGACAAGCATTAAGCCTTTATCCATGTTCACATTTCCCTAAACAGGGATGATCAGATACCACATTACCATTGTCTTCTGACAAGTACTCAGCACACAGAATTTCACATGGTCTTTCCAGTTTTAAATCTACTGCTCATAAGACTCAGGAGTTTGAGTCGAAACAAGCTTTCACAAGACATTCAGCTTCAATTTAAAATTCCACCCAGTGGGAAAACTACCCTGTCAACTGCTATTGCACTCAGGTGTTAATTACCTTCACTGTTAACTTTTTGCATCTTACCTCCAGTGTAATTTCATTTCCAAGAGATGATAGGCTATTATCATCCCTTCAGCTGCCAAGCCAAGCACACATTATTAGTAGAAGTGTCACAATGTGGATGTTTATTAGCTGAATACATTATCACTTAACCTTCCCTTTAAGCAAGGCATATTTTCATCACTCCTGCTTTCCTGTTTTCCCATTAATAAAGAGGAAAATGAGATATGGGTGAAATCTAAGCAAGTCAATAGCAGAGTCAAGCATGCCCTGAAGGACTCTTGATACTCAAGACCTCTGTCACTGACGCTACTTTCTTCTAAGCACAAACTGACACTTCTGCTTCTCTCCCAGTGCTATTTAACAGCAGCACAACAAAATCCAAGTGCACCGGGGGCAAGATCCTGTAAGAATACATGCATTACAGAAATGGTATATTCAATAGCTAGGAAACTGCTCAGATGGACTAACAAGTTGTCTTATTATCTGATTCAAAGGATGAGAAATGGTCAGTACGAGTTTTACTGCATATTATGGTCAAATCAAAATCAATTATTTGCAGAAACAATTCTGTGATTCACTAATATGAGAATCAGATGTAACACAAGTGTTGTTTTTTTTGTTTAAGTTATACAGAGTGCTGAATGCTCAATTTTCTAGGTCCCCTATAACACATTTTCTGTAACCAAATGCATTCAACCATTGGAAGTCTTTGGAAAAGAGCTAATTTTACTTTTTGTTCTGAGCTTTTCAAGATAAACTAAATGAACATTCTGTGCTCACAGAGAAAAGCAGAAACAGGAAAGTTCGTATAATGCTGTGTTACTTAGTTTATGAAATTACTGGTTGGTTTTTTTTTTTTTTCCCAATCATTCAGTGAGTTTTGATTTCAATAGACAGATTAAGCTTGCACTTTCTGAAAATGCCATCAAAACACCTTCATTAGTGTTCTGTATGACTCAAAGTTCTTCTCATGGCTATATATCATTGTGGTAGCTATGATGGTCTAACAACATCAGAGGTAAAACCTGACGGTATAAGCAGTTTTATTCATGCATTATTAAATGCATTTATATATATGTATTTATATATTTACACAAAGATTATATTTAAACATAGATATTACATAAATTATGTATTCATTTAATTTTTTTTCTAAGATATCATCTAATCTAATAAAAAAGCTGCTCTCTTTCTACCAATTCTTCCTCTTAATATCTTGAAACAGTATTGGATCATTCAAACATCACAAAATTTCCTTGCAGGAGTAAAACAAACAGCTAGTTGCAAACATACCCTTCAGAACATTTCTACTTCTGTTTAAATCAAATTTTGAGTTTAAAATCATATAAAAGTTCCTCTACTAGAATAATAGGTGCTATGATTATAGCTATTTTACTAGCTCTACTACTCTTAATATGTTACATGTTAAAGCCTCTATCTTCTAGGAATGTAAGACTTACAGAATTATAGAATATCCTGAGTGGGAAGAAACCCACAAGGGTCATCAAGATTATTCTGCGACTCCAACACCCTACCTCCACACAGAACCACCCAAAATCCAGACTGTGTGTCCGAGGGCAATGTCCAAACGCTCCTTGAGCTCCAGCAGCTTGGGGCTGCGCCCACTGCCCTGGGGAGCCTGTTCCATGCCCCCCACCCTCTGGTGCAGAACCTTTTCCTAACCCCAGCCTGACCCTCCCCTGACACAGCTCCATGCCATTTCCTCAGGCCCTGTCGCTGTCACCAGAGAGAAAAACAGACCTCTGCAGGAGCTGAACGGCTGTGCGAGCGAGCTCAAAAGCACACCGAAGAGTCAAGAGCTGAAAGGGCACTTGAGTGGCATCTTCAGCGAACTTCAGGTTTCACCCCAAGACAACAGTGACTAGCCTATGGCTTCTTTGTGAC
This sequence comes from Alectura lathami, assembly GCA_013399715.1. Taxonomy (NCBI): domain Eukaryota; kingdom Metazoa; phylum Chordata; class Aves; order Galliformes; family Megapodiidae; genus Alectura; species Alectura lathami. The sequence goes on from VXAV01007885.1 coordinate 63,471, forward strand.
CACCGTATCAACGCTTTATATATGAAAGAGCGGACTCTCTTTTGCTGCATCTCTTTTGGGACAGGCATGAAAAAAATCCCAGCAGGAAATGCTGGGACATCTCCCATCTCTCAAATTTTATCAATACTGAGAAAATATTGACAATTTGGCAATGATTTGGTATCATTTTGGTAAAGAGAGAGAGAGATAGAAAGTAAATATCTGGTAAATGGAATTAAACATGTTCTCTTACCACACTCTGTGAGTTAAAATCACCCAGAGTATCTGCTGCAGGTCTGCCACTCAGCACATAGATGTTTCCATCCTGGGTTACAAAACTTTTCAAGTCAGCATTTACAGTGATGCAACTCAGATGATTGCTCTGAAATTATTTGCTTACCAGCCACTGCAATACAGCATCACATGCACATCAAAATTTTAACATCCTCTCTCACTGGGCATTTTCTTCTTCATATTTTTCACTTCAAAATCCTTTCCTCTCTCTGCAGTGCTCAGCTGGTGACTTCCTTTCACAACTCCAGCAGCTGCTCCTCCCCTGCCAGGACAGGCCAGCATCCTGAGCATAAGGCACACTTTGCATCTCAAGATTTTATCCTGTTCATATGACACCCGCTAAGCCACTCTGCAACAATGTATGAGGGCACAAGAACATCAGTTCATTAGAAAGTCTTTCAAGTACGTATTTTTTCACCTGAATATCAGATCAAGTTCTTTCATACCATAAAGAGGTTTTGTAGTCGTTTTCTAAGTGATGCTTACCAACGTTACCTACTAGTTAAATAAAAATGTCAGTGTAATATTTCAAACAGCTGCTTTTTGCCAGGCAATGTGCTCAGTGAGTTTTATTTATGGAAAATCAGAAAGTATCCACTCACTTCAAGAAATCCTTAAAATTCCCTCTAACAAAAGTAAAAAACAGAAATCACCAAATTTGCGTTTTTCCACTCCCATTTTGTGAAGTAACCTACCTGATAATAAGCTTCCATTACACGTTATTAAAACACAGGTTACATAATTCACGATCCAGCACAGACTTAGTGGGATAAAACCAGATACTAATGATGGTTTGTTTGGGATTAATGGTAAGCGTTGGATTAGTCCAGGGCTTCTTGGTATCTGCATTTCCCATCTCTGAACAAAAACTCCAACTGCAAAGGGCTGGTGCCACCTTTAGATGAGAATTAGTATTAGATCTCTTGACAAAAGTGATCTTCCGCTCTCTAAACTGTTTGCCAATGCCTTTTAGGTTAGATGTTTTGTCACACTTTCAAAACGCTTAGGAAGATTTGATCAGGAAAGCTTTATTTTTCTCTCTCACCTTCCTTTCTTTGCCTCCCATTCAACTTTAAGTTTTAAGCAATAAATAAGGAAAGAGTCCTTCCCTCTTCTCAGTGCTATATGTTACCTCATCTCTTTGGAGTTTCTTTGGAAATTTCTCAGAAAACCTCCTATTAATCATTTGATTAAGATGCATTTGTAAGTTATTTCCACAAAGCTGCTAAGCATGTGAGCAAAGGAAAAAAAAAAGCAAACAAAAAACAGTGAAAATATTTACCTAAGTTTAGGTAAATGTCCAGCTACTTGGACTTTCTGTAAAAGAAAAAAAAAAANCAGTGCTATATGTTACCTCATCTCTTTGGAGTTTCTTTGGAAATTTCTCAGAAAACCTCCTATTAATCATTTGATTAAGATGCATTTGTAAGTTATTTCCACAAAGCTGCTAAGCATGTGAGCAAAGGAAAAAAAAAAGCAAACAAAAAACAGTGAAAATATTTACCTAAGTTTAGGTAAATGTCCAGCTACTTGGGCTTTCTGTAAAAGAAAAAAAAAAAATCAGTACTTCACCTGTTTCCAATCTAGCCTTATTTTACTGTGCTGCTGTGCTGTGTCCAGCTGGAATGGAGCTGGCTTTGTTCACACCAGACCACAGGGTTTGTGTTCACAGCAGGCAACCAGCCTCTGTGGGTACTTCACTGCTGGCCAGGGTCAGCCTGCCACACAAGGATTTGGGAAACCTCTGCCTCCAAGACAGGCACATTACCTATTTCTTAACTATTCCTAAAGCCAAAATGGGACAGCATTACCTACAACAAACTCTACATTCATGTTTAACATTTACAAAGAGTGGAAACTCCCAGAGAGAGGCAAAAGATACCATTTGCTGATTGGCTTTAGTGTTCCATCGCTGTGTGGGTTTTATAATTACATGTAAGCTCCATTTGATTCAAGGGCTCTGCTTTTTTTCCTAACAGTAGCACTTTCCAGTTTTTATTGGATGATCCCCTGAAGACCTTGCGCTAGAAAAAAAATGTAATCAACCAAACGCTTCACTTGATATGCTCAGGCACACTGCTGCAGCAAAATGAAACAGATGCCATTCAATCTACCACACATACAAGCAAGTGACAACTTGAGAAAGACAGTCTGGAGTGAGTCAAATCAGAAGAAGGAACTTTTCTGGATGATTTCCCAATGCAACCAATTAAGTCCACTCTCTGCACACTGTGCCGCCTTGTTTTTCAATTTTTTATGATTTCTTTTTTTCCTAACAATTTCCCTTATTCCCCAAGGGGTGAATGGACAAGCGTTTGCTTTCTGTTGAGGAAATGCTCTGACATCAATGCCCCTGTATGGCCATCCTAGTTTTAAAGTTTCTGAGATCAGAGCTGAGGAAAGTTTGACTTTTTTTGGTTGTTGTTCTCCCCTGCCCCTTTCTCCAACTATCTCCTACCATTTTAAGAGAAAATTGAGGCTCATTTGCAAAACAAAACAAAACAAAAAAACAACAAACTAACAACAACAACAACACAGCAACAAAAAGTTTCATACCCATCAACACGTAATTGAGATGAAATCACTCATACCACTTGAGCCATCAGGTAGTGATGCATCAGGGAAAGGGCTCATGCTCCAGTCCTTTTCCTATCAGCATTCTTCAAGTCTTCCACATGTCTGGCAGTAGCCGTGAGTTGCAGTGAGACGCCTCAGGGACAACACATACTGTAACCTCATGCATGTTGGTCCCCACCAACTGAATCGCTACACAGTCACTGTAATGAGGTTTGATAACTTGCTCCCATCAGAACAAATATCTGACTCAAAAATCTTGTGGAAACAAAAAGCAAGCAAAGTAGTTAAGAGAAGAGTCCATTTAGATGCTAACAGAAATACGGAATAAAAAAAGCTATGTATCCCATCACTATCAACACTTTGATGAGGCTGATTTTCCCAATTACTTATTTTTTCTATGATCATTATAAGCAGTTACACGTATGTTGCACCACCAAACTACTGATCTGTACAGGCCATTTACAAAGGCCATGACTAGATGATTTAATATACTCTGAACATCTGGAGTTTCTCCATACTTCTTCTCACTTTCCAAGTTGTACTCTTCCTTTCATTCATGGAACCACTGGAACTGATGTGGCTGCTCTACTATGGGAAAAGGTAAAGGAGGAATTTTGTTTCGACTGGGGATGGGGGTACACCAGCATAGCCAGCACCATCCCACACTGCAGCCTCCCTGCAGGACGAAATCTCTCCTGGACAGGCTGTGTCCTTCCAGCAGCCAGATTAACACCTCCCACCCCACATAAACACAATCACTCCCCTAGCCACAGGCTCTGGAAACCATTTTATCTTTGCCCAACAAGTTTAGTAGTGGCTCAGCTGCCAATGGTATGACAATACCAAGGAGAAGCACCAGTATCAGGAAAGATGCAGGAGGTGCACAACTAATGTACCCTGATGTTTAACAACACAGCAAGTAACAGTTCTGAACAACAAGTAAGATGCACCATAATGCAGAGAACTCACAACAGACCAAGTACCTGGTCACAGAAATACAGCTAGATCCCGCATGCCTGAGGCTCTAAGCACAAACTGAAAATACATATTTTTTTTCTTGCAGCTCTATCAGAAACCCTGTGCCTACACGACTTGGGTTTTCACTCCCAAGCTCCAGGCCTTCGCTCTCCTCCAGAGCGCACGCTGCACTGCCACGCTCAGCTCGGCAAGAGCAAGCAGCAGTCACGCTTGGCACGGTAAAAATGCTTGTTCCACATACTGGTACAGCTCACATTTTGTTAGTGTCTGTTCCTAAATGACAAGTTTCTCTGTTGCTCTTGATGCTAGCTGGCTTGTGCCTGCCTTACCATACTGCAAGTAACACGGCTAAATTATCAGCAGTTTGGTTCCAAAGAATCCATTTTCCAATTTACTTATCGAGGGGAGGGGGGAATAATTACACACTGCATACAACTCTTCAAGTTTTTGTAGCACATACACTGTATAAAAAGGGCCATAACGTTAGTGGCCACAAAGTGCAGACACCATTTTAGACATTTACACAGACCTGTAATCTGCTGTCCCACTGGCTGGCCTGACAGGGTCACATCTACCTGGAATGAGGTGACACTTGGAATGGCCTGGACTCGGTCAGGCTCTCTCTGTTTGACTTATTGCTAATTAACACCAACTTCTGATCCCTGATCTGGGAGAAATAAAATAAAAAACACACAAACAGCTCTCCTTTGTGCGCCTCGTTTCCTACATCCACAGCTGCTAGCGCTCAGCCCGTCCCAGCTCCCCCTGTGAGGTGAAGGGCAGTGCAACTGGTCAGGGTGGCATGGAAACAGCTTCACCCTTCTCTCTTCCCTTCCCTCTGCTCTCCCATTGCCTTTCTTCTTCTCTGTCCCCACCCCATTGGGGTGCCCATGGCCAATGTCCCTCAGGGGGTACCTTCTCTGGCACGTGGTGCCTTCTCCTAAAAGCACATCTCCAGCCCCACGTAGCTGCTGCTTTTGCTCAAAAGCATCAGCACTGGCAGCCATGGACCACTCAGAATGGTCAGAGATGGCAGCTGCCACCAGCACAGGGCAGGTGATGGCTGCCACACACCATGGGCACCCCACCGCCTTTGCCACCCACACCCAGCGCACCACCCGGCCTCTGTCAGAGCCCAGCTGCCGTGAGGTAACAAGCTGCTCTGCACCTCACAGCTTAAAGCTGTCACAGCTCAGCTGTTGAAGAAAAAAAAAAAAAAAAGGAATCTCAGTCTACCCTTGCTTTTATACCACCGGACAAGTCAAAATATTGAAGTACTGTTAAAGGAGAACAGCACTTCAACCGTCTTTGACATGGAAGTGTGGAAAGTCTTCTCATGATTTACTCCAGATTTTTCTTTTCTAGATCTTGGATATCTTATTTCCCCTGCAAATTTCCATTTGTTTTAGCATGCATTGTAAAAATGGGTTGCTGCTGCTATGCAAATTGTTTCATTCCAATTCCCTTTTATAGCTGCTTTTGTTTCAAAGGTTTACAAAACTTGCTAAGGAACTGATGCTTTACAATACACACATTAAAAGCAAATTAGTGTTTTCTGCAGGAAGTTTAAAATATCTGTATAAAAGGGAGTTAAAAACGAGGAAAAAAGTAAGGGTCCTTTTAAGTGGGTTATTAGAAGTACAAGTTTTTAAGCTACTTGAATTGAAGACCATAAAGGAGGACAGTTTATTTTGAGACAGAATGCAACTTCAGCACAAAAATATCATTGGTTCAACTTATGCACTTCCCAGACAAGAGACTTTACTCTGTTCACAGAGACTCATACACACCCTGCTTTTCCAAAGAAGCGTCTTTATGACCACACAGAGCTACACCACTCGTGTTCAAAGTTGGCCTTCAAGCTCCAGTCTGAGGCGTCCAAACTTGCCAGCACAGGCTCTGTATTAGTGCTGCACGTACTGCAGCACAGAGGCAGAAAAGGAGCCTGAACCTGGGAGATGGCGATGGTAGATAAGACCAGAGGTGGCACACAGAGAAATGAGTTGATGGCACAGGATGGGTGTTCACTAGCCTTAGCTATATTAGCTTTTATTTCAGGCCAGACGCAGAATGGGTATTGACACTATCCTTTCAAAAGGCAACTCACAGGACACACAGAAAGATATCAAAACCTTTTTTCTTCATGTTCTGTGAAATCATAGAGCCAGAACAAAAAGTCAAAGAAAACTTGGCATTTTGAAACACCACTTCCAGCTGATTGCACCACATTAACTCCATAACGGGTGATGCAAAGGTCTGGTCATTTGAGCTGTTCCAACCAGCAGCTAACTATTTTGTGTTGTTGTTGCACATATTATCTTAATCCCACTGTTAGAAAACTGATGATTATTAGAAAAGTTGCATAGATCATGACAATAAAACTTCACGAATATTATATAAACCTGACTTTAAAGCTGACCTTCTATAAACAATCTCACTGTACAAATCACTTGTCCCCTTAAAGATCTTTAAATAACACATTGTGCTGACATGTGCATCTGCCTCCGCTAAACTAAGTTCCAGCACACACAGTTTTCCCTTATGTACAGATAGAAATCTAAGAAAATGTTGACATAAAAGGCATGTGAACGGCTCCAAGACACTAAAACAGAATTGCCAATATTTTGAGTCAAAGTGACTTGCACACGCAGTCATTTATTTTCTTTTTAAACAAAGGAAAAAAGAGATGCTTGCACAGAAATTCTTTAGTTAATTTTATCTGACTGTAGCAAGGGAAACGTACTTTTTATCTCCAACTACAATGCCTTCTACAATATTCTTTAATTATGTAGCTAATAGTAACTAGACAAGAGGATTCTGGAATAAATTATTTCTATAACTACTGGATATGACAAAGAATACTCAAAAGTCTGTGACATCCTTGCTACTTTATCACTGAAGAGAGCTATAGAAAATTTCACATTATCATTAGGAATGCAATGTTCTGAAAAGACTATGTTGGTTTTAAGAGTCCTGAATGTCACATTTCACCAAAAGCAAGACAGAAGGCAAGGCATTTTTTTCCTCTCAGTTATATTTTTCTAGGAATAAAAGAATTTGTGGTCAAACATAGCACAGTCTTCATAAATTCTACAGAAAAGATTCTGAGACTAGATTATTGGGATGCTCTTTCCATAAATTGCACTAGTTTTATCAGACATCAAGGCTAAAGAACAAGCAGCAATGCAGAGAGTCATGCAACTTTCATTAGCTCAAGAAATCCCACTTGAGAGAAGAACTCACAGCCAGACACATGCAGGCATCCATACATCCCCGAAGAATGGCAACTTCTCTCTCGTTCAGCAGCCAATACTTTGCAAGTTTTATGAGAACCCCCAAGCTCTCTGAGCTCCTGAGTCTGCACCTTAATTTACACCTGATTTCAGAACTGTCCCTTCCACAGGCTGAGAAGCCTAGAAAAGCGGGAACAGCAAAGCCCTGCTGGTTGAGTAAAACACATTATGAATCTCTGTAACGGCAAACTGCTCAGCTTCCTGCAAATACCCACTGAGGTGCCCAGCAAAGCCAAAATGTGTGAACGATAAACTGGGATTAAAACCTCAAGCATGCTGCTTTAATATACTCCTTTCTCAAGCTTAGTCCCTCTGCTATAGAAGAGAATTTAGAAGCACCATCCATCCACTGCATTCACCAGTGAACAGAGGCTCCTAAGGGGAAGAACTCTCTTCTCAAGCAGTACAGCAGATCAAGAGCAGAAGAGATGCAATACAGAAATGAAGAAAAGGCGCTGTGTTTGAGGAGACACTTAGACTGAGTATTGTAAGCATAAAAAACATTATAGTGTGCATTGGATGATCTAGAAAGTAATCCTTTGGCACACTCCATGGAAGCATTGTTAATCAAATGGGAATCCGCCCGTCTCCACACGTTCCATCTTTTCCACATGCCCTCCCTGAAGCGCACCGTTCTGTCAGCGCAGACATGACCAACCGCACTAGACTGCGCCTTGCTCGCTAATTCTCAGCGGCTCACACACTGTCATAAGCTGGTTACCAGCTTCAGGGCTATGAATTTCCTAGACAATGACAAAAGAGATCTTGGAATCAAAGCCAGTTGAAAACTAGACAGTTTTCCCAAAGACATAACCAGTGTGGCACTTCAGCAGTCCTCATTAGTCACACAAAGGAAGTTAAAGCTCTGTGCAGTAAGATGTGTGCTGCAATGCTGATAGGAGAGGGGTTTCACATTTGTACAAAAACCAGTACACAGCAGACTTTCAAAGTGCAATACCCTGTTTGGAGACTTCCATGTATCTGCCATTTTAGAGACACAGAAGAGAGAGCAGAACTCTTGAAGCAAGAAATCAAGGCTTACAGAAGTATATATTTGTATCCTTGTAAACAATTTGAAAATGCTCCAGGATTTTCAAAACAGGCCATTCATCATTGTGAGAAAAATCTCTTAATACAAGGAGGGTTTTTCAATATTTAAGAATTCAAGTATAAAATTTTCCCTTAAATCCAGATTTCATACAATCACATTGCATGTGATTTAACTACCTAATGAATTATTAAGTGACAGAATACTACCATCAAGAGTTAATGAAAAAAAGCATCTGCAGCAGACACAGGAGTAAATATGTCCTAGTCCAAAAAGTCATGTGAAATTGCTTATTCAAAACCTTACAGACTAATGTTTTGACCAGTGACAGTGAAGGGAGTGCCACATATCGTATTAAAATTTATGCATAGAGAAAAACAGGTGCCTTGTAACATCCAGTTGTTAGTGTCAACTGAGTAACGGTGCATAAATTGCCATGAACACCCGCGATTTGCCATCAGGGCTCTACATCATTTGTATCCATCGACAGTCATCATTCTAGTTTCTCCCACCATAAGACTTTATACAAAATCCAGATTTGCAGCTCTGGTGCCCCTAATCCTGGCTTTAGCCATAATCTAAACTATAAATCAAATTATGTCAAGCCACCCAGCTCAGAAAATTCCATAAACCATTTGCAGCCTTCAAACCTGAACCTGCAGACCCTGGTGTTTTATTCGTGGGTAAGTCTAACTCTTTCTGATGCTGGTTATAATACCAACCTAATCTTACCTTGAAGGAAAATATACTCCATTCTTTTCTTCTGACAGGACAGTCTTACAGACACTCAAAGATCTGCCATTAAAACCCTCCAGCTCCCCTCCCAAATCTTAAACCCATGCTTAATTTTATGGGTAACACTTGACAAAACACCCATAACCCTCTAAAGCAAAGCAGAATATCATCTTCCTGGGAAAGCTGGGAAAGTTTTGGTCATTTCTCCTTACCTTCCACTTTGTCTAGAACTCTTTCTTAATTCCATCCAGACCTATTTCCAAAAAAAATGTTCCCCCGGTAGCTAGGGGGTTATTTTAGAACAATTTCAACAAATTCAACCAGCTCTGACAAGTAAAGGAAAATTCCATTCACAGATCAAATAACTGCATGATTTGGAAGCTATTTCTTTCTTACAAAACAATCAGCCGAACAGTCTTGCAAGTGTAGGAGTAAAATTACCAGAAGTGCGAAGCATTAGGGTTCTGTACACTTTGGTATGCAACTATTAACTCCTATACATACAGCTCACACAGTGCTGCTATTTCTGATGTTATGCACATATGCATTTAAGAAATAAGCTTGAATTTTATGTTAAAACAATCATGCAAACTATTAATTTCCTTAAAGGCACTCATTGTTATACACAATTAGCAGCAAAGCTACTAGTCAGTCTTCCAAATGGCTGCCCTGAACCCAAAGCTGACCATTTCCTTCACTACACTATTCTTCTAATACCTCAATGACCAATGCAGAGGTAGACATTTTTTTAAGCTGGCTTTTTACAACAATCCATCACAGACAGAGAACTTGTGCACATGTGAAATTAGCGTTGCAGATCCTGACTGATCAAAGACAATGCACAATATTGAAGGAAATAAGGTCATTAATATATGATGGCATTATGAAAAAGACAAAGTGATAATTGTTAAACTAACAACAAGTTTAACAAACTGTTAAAACAGTAAGAACAGGCTACATAAAAATGAGCCAGCAGGTGTGCTTCTGTAGGATGAGGCTGTCATTCTGATATTTTACAGCTATTCAATTTGGAAGACACGGACTATATATGATTTCTACTTTTTCCAGTTTTCTTTGTCTTTTTGCCTGCTCTGTGTAAGAACCAGAAGAATTTAACACAAGTCAAAAAGTCAACAGTCCCCTTCCCCCAAACCGTGAATCAGTAACCTATGGGCATGCCATAACTCAGAGCACATTTAAAAACATCTAGATTTACTGAAAATTACCAAAAGTAATTAAAACCCCATTTCATACAAAAGTAGTGTTTTGACACTTCTAGAAGCGAAATCAGAACTATGAGAAGTCACTATGAATTTCTACAATGAACACGACGTAAACTATTCAAGTCATCAATTCACAGAAGCACATAAGCTCAGCAGCAGAACCGCTGCCATCGACCCCACAGGAAGCAGATTAGGATCATGGTTTGCAATACCAGTGTGTTTTTTGACTGTAACAGAAACTAAATTTAGACCTGGTTACATAAAAAATACTAATAGCCTTAACACTTTTAATCAGCATAAGAGGTTTAGAGACACACAAATGATTTAAAGTCTGTTGACTAGTTTTATACTGCATTTGCAATATTGTGCATTAGTAAAATCAGGGAGATTATGAAAGAAATACCGAAGCATGATAAAATTACATAAAACATGAAAAGCTGTCCATACAGAGCGACTCCAAACTTTGATACTAATAGAAATTTTACCAGAATACATCAGGAACAGAATTTCTGTAGAGATTCCTGCAGCATAGGGGCTAACCTATCCTGATGAGGATACAACGCAAGTACCTGCTAGAGTCAGAAAGTAGATTGGACTCTCTTTAAATGCAGCATTAACTCGTGATCCCACAAAGGGCAAAAAACACAACGCTGACTACTTTCACACTGTTGCACAGTGATCTATGGCTAGTGTGACAGCACAAAGCAATCTGGCAGCCTTTCAAATGCCACGTCTGGCAAGGTGATGGGCAATGTGTTCTGCCAGCTGTGCAGCTTCTTCAGGAGCAGAACAATGGCAAAAACTGATTCCCTGTCAGTTTTTATGAGACAGTTCGTTATTATAACTTGCACAGCACCTGCCAATAATTTACAAAGTTTTGATCACAGCATGCCCAGGGTTTCCACTCCCCCAGCAGCTGAACATGTTCCTTGAAAACAAGAGCAGACATCAATACTGTACTGATACAAATAATTATTTGGATAAGCTGTAACTGTTGTCCCATGCATGTGGTAAAATTGCAAAATGGGTGGCAATATTGTCATATGCCCCATCTCCCACTCTTTTGAAAGAGAAGTCACATCATGAAAACATTATTAGGCGTTCACATCCTGAAGCATCTGTAACGGACTAGTCAGCCAGATAATAATAATAAATAACTACATTAAAAACAAAAAAAACTTGAATACCTCATTATAAAATATGATCAGAAAGTGCCCCTTAAAAGCTTGTTTCTAGCACTGCATCCTAGCTGACAGAGAAATGAAACAGGTGACAGTTACTGAGTTCTAGTGATGGCTAAGCTCCATCTACATCCCACTTCTTTCAAAAGCCTTTCAAAATCCTTCGTATAGTTTTCCTATGCCATTTGAGTAGTACTACTGATAACAAGAGATTACCTACACTTTTTGAGAGTTATTTCTGAGAAACGCTGCAAGTAACAGCTGAGATGAGCACACTCTTAAACATATCCAGACGGATTTAAAAGCAAAAAAAAAAAAAAAAAAAAAAACAAATTTAAAAGTTT
>VXAV01007885.1:75145-85838 GCA_013399715.1 Alectura lathami
AAAAAAAAGATCAACTTAGAAGCTATTACTATAAAACATATTGTGAGGTAAGTATTAACCCTGATAGTTGGCTAGGAACTTCTGAAGCCAATTACTCTTTCTACTGAACTAGAAAGATCAGGAGAAGTAGTAGTTTCTTCAGATTAGATTAAATGCAATGACATTATACAAAACTACAATTTAAAGAAAACCTAATTAAAAATTGGCTTTCAATTCCTAAGTTACTAATCATTTTTTCTTAGCAGGAAGTCATTTCCAGTGATTTCAGCTGGCTCACCCTAGAGTTCTTGTTCTGATTTATGCTATGATTTCATGATTTATGAGCTGTAAAACAGTCAAGAAAACCACTGTTCTGTGTCACAATTTTATGGTTCAGAACTAGACCAGGCTCCTCCCAGAAAGGCATCAGAGTGAAGTGACAAGTCTAAGAAGGTGCCAATGAAACCACCAGCTTGAGAAACTGATCACTCCAAGTGCTGTTGCTTAATATCTATGTTTTAAAGCCCAGTCTTTGTAACTGACACCAAAAATACTCCTATACTGATTAGCCATAGAGGAAAAAAATAATTGTCATAGAATCATAGAATGGCTTGGGTTGGAAGGGACCTCAGAGATCACCTAGCTCCAACCCCCCTGCCGTGGACAGGGCTGCCAGCCACTAGCTCACTACATCAAACTGCCCAGGAACCCATCCAGCCTGGCCTTGAACACAGCCAGGGATGGGGCAGCCACAGCTTCTCTGGGCAGCCTGTGCCAGCGCCTCACCACCCTCTCAGGGCAGAATTTCTTCCTGATGTCCAACCTCAACCTCCCCTCTTTCAGTTTTAGCCCACTCCCCCTTGTCCTGCCATTATCCACCCGTGTAAAAAGTCGGTCCCCCTCCTGCCTATAAGCTCCTTTCAAGTATTGGAAGGCCGCAATGAGGTCTCCCCGGAGCCTTCTCTTTTCCAAGCTGAACAGTCCCAACTCCCTCAGCCTTTCCTCATAGGAGAGGTGCTCCAGCCCTCTGATCATTTTGGTGGCCCTCCTCTGGACCCTCTCCAACAGCTCCACATCCCCTCTGTACTGGGGGCCCCAGGCCTGGACACAGTACTCCAGGTGAGGCCTTCCAAGGGCAGAGTAGAGGGGGACGATCACCTCCCTCTCCCTGCTGGCCACCCCTCTCTTGATGCAGCCCAGGATGCCATTGGCCTTCCTGGCTGCGAGAGCGCACTGCCGGCTCATGGCCAGCAATTTTGGTTGTGCATAAAAACACAAATCCTTTCGATTTTGGAGATGGAACAGTTACTTTGCAGGAAATGTTATGCCATTATTATTATTTGACAATAAACATTAGGTTTAATTTATTTCCTAGATATCAGCAAGGGCACCATAGCCACTACCACATGATGGACCCTCCCCTTGCTTTCCTTATGGAATTTTCCAAAGTCAGTTTTAAGAAATTGGTATCAGCCTTGGGCTGGACAGAAAGAAAAAAAAATTTTTTTTTTTTTCCCTTTTTAACTGAAACTATCATCTTTCCAAAATTCTTTAGAGCTTTTTGGCAGAAATACCTCTTAGAGAAGTTTGCAGCACTTCAGAAAGCCTGCAATGAAAATGAATAACATTAAGACAAAAAAATATACCACTGAAATCAACTACTTGCTCATTATTAAAATTTGGGAATACCAGATTGCAGTTGCAGACTATACATTTTGGCAGATGCTTAACTCATTATCATTCAGCTGCTGACCCACAGATCCAGCTTGCATCACCTAAGAGGATTAAACAACCACAGGAGGCTATTACTGCTTAAAGCTCACGTACTGAACTTGCTTCTTTGTAACGTTTTGAGCTTCTAGGGATCCTCCTGTTCAAGGAAGATAGATACATGGCCTAGTGGAAGTTCTACTCAGAAATGCTGTAGTTTGTTTTACTTTGTGTCACAGTGGTAGTGTATAACCTACCAAGGAGAATGTAATTTATAGCGCACTGCGTGCACTGATCTCCCACATCTTTATACCTCCCATATTTATCAGACTTTCACTTTCTCACTACACATAAGAAATATGTCTGTCAAGTAATTAATATTTTAATACTATTTCTCTATTCCTCTTTACAGTGAGCAAGCAATACAGAGCTGAAAATACAGAGCAGTTCACTTACCACTGAAGTGCAACCACTCTTCAGCAAAGTTTCTCTGCCAGAAACACTAGCACATCTTTGAGGACAAGGAATTGAGCATTTTGCTGATGTAATTGAAGAAATGTAGATAGATACAAAACAAGTGTCTTTCACCCTTATGCTAATACTGGTCAAGCGGTGCGACACACACTGAGAGATCTCAACAGATGCTGCAATGCAGGGAGGGTGACATTTTAGACTAGCCAAAACACTCAGTGAAATATCTGCCAGCACCTCCATGGAAAGCGATTTTCTATGCAAGCTTGCGTTACTGTAATAGAAGCATTCAGCTTCACTGGAGAGAAGTATTTCTTTTTTAAGGCTAATACTGCTCACGTTGACACAGCTAACTGTCCTGCTCTGCATTTACAGGAAACTATGAAAACGTGTAACTTGCGTAGCAGCCATGAAACAGAGTATCAGAGTATCCCACGATTTTTCAGATCCTTACAGTAAGATTTCCTTAGCTGAAATCTCCAAAAGTCTTCCTGGTTACAGCGTTTTCCCCAGGCGATGCACTCCCCTCTCCCAGCTGAAATACTCATGCACATCATACCCTATTAAAGCAGTCTTGGTTCTGCACAGTGTAGGTGTTTGAGAACAGAACCACCTATAACAATTACAATTTGGGGGGTGGGGTGGGTTGTAGGGCACATCTTTGCTTGCTCATTACAAAATGAAGTCACTGACTGTAATCAAAAGGTATCACAGACATAGAATGCCCACCTTTCCAAGCAAGTTTTACTAGCAATAGGTCTTAAATGCACTCATAAGACTGTTATTCCAACTGAGAGGAGGGCGCACCATCTTTCCTCTAACAACCATACACATTTCTCAAAATCCTGTCTAAATATTGCTCAGAGAAGGAGAAGAAAAAGATTTTTCACTTTCACCTAACCTCCAGTACATACTGTCAAAGTAAAATCATTAAAATGAGACGGTCACCCACATGAAGTTATTTAATCTCAGGGTAAAGCTATATTTAGACAAGGAGAACTTAGGCAATGGGAACAGATGAACAGTTAGTTCTAGACTTCTACTTGTTTAAAAAAAAAAAAAAAAATTGTGCTTCTCTATTCCCTTAATCTTCAAAATGTGTCTTCATATTCTTCCAGATAGGGGAAGGAAAAAGAGAATACAGAAGTTTGTACTTACCCACAAGTACTACAAAATCTGGGGATGTGGTAAGGCAAGTGTCCTCCTTTCCTGTGTCTTCACACAGCTTTGGAATCTGAATTATTCAAGACCCTTGGAAGGAAATACTTTTTAAAGCAATATTACTCCCTATCAAGTTTTTACTATTAAATGAAAAATGCTTAAGTAAAACTACAGTTTACAGCCCAGAGCAGCAGCACTGACATTTTGTGGGCATGATAAGAAATGAATCTCATTTCAGATACAAGCAAGAACCAGATAAGCAACTCTGAAAATCAGACAGAGAAGCTCAATTCCTGTTTAAAATAAATCAGTTCAAAAAAAAAAATAGTAATAATCTGTCAGGGAACGGACAGCAGATGAGATAGCATTTACAGGCATTTGCTTCAGTTCCACATTGCATACAATTGCACTGTCCTTTCTTTATCTCTCTCTTAAGATCACCATTATTTTTAGTTTGATTTCCACTTCCTAAATTATTTTTTAATTATTTATTATGGTATTCGCTTCAGCCTCATGTGATCTCTGTCCACCCCAAGCCCCCAGGTTAAAAGTTCTAAAGCCAACATGGTTACATACAAAGTAATGCACTTGATAAAAGTTCGTTAGTATCAACAGCAGCAATGCAACACTATTCACCAGCAAGCCTCCCCCATCATGTAGATTTCTACAGCATTGCTACAAAACTGGAGCACTTCTAAGGTCTGGCTGACAATATAACCGAAAATAAACATTATCCTATACTGATGCCAAAGAAGCATTGAGCTATTTAGTCAACCCTAGACAATAAATTTTTGTGTAACAAAATACATTCTTACTTAGCATTATATTTTCAAGTGTTCTACACTTTTATTATCTAGCAGCTTTGGTTTTTCTGTTGGTGGTGGTAGGGTTTTGGGTTTTTTTTTTTTTTTTTTTTTTTTTTTTAAATACATTTTTTTTTTTTGGTGTTATNATTTAATTTCAAGTTACTATTATAAACAGAATAAACAATCTGTAGATCAGATAAAGAATCTATTATTCAAAAATGAATTCCAAGGTAAATTATCTTTCCACTGACAGCCCACAGGGCTACTATTTGCCACCTTGTCAAAACATTTTATTTGAACAAAGACAGAGAGCACATATTACTTTGCTGTGTCTGTGGGCCCTCCACGGCCAAAGCTTGTGGTTTGCATCTGGATGGGTGTCACGGTTTTCCACAGGTATTCCGTATCACGACATCATGTAATAAGCCGACGTGGGTGGGAGTGCTGCTAAGGAGAACCACAGCCCCCAGAATGCCCCCATCCCTTCCCACGTGGTTGCCGGGAGCTCTGCCCTTTGGCCTCCGATTGCCAATGTGGATGCACACACGCCCTTTCTTCCATATACGTCTATTTTTCCAATTTGTCAGATTTATTGCTCTCAATTACTTTAGTATTGTATTATCTTGCATTCCTTTGCCATTTTAAGTGAACTAATTACCTTTACCTCAATAGCACCTCCTCCTTCCTCACTCCTGTACCTGGCCTTTGTGTGTGTGTGTGTGTGTGGGGGGGGGGTGTGCGGGAGGGGGCTAGGCCCTGCTGCGAGACGATCTGTAATTAACCCACCACGGTCAACCAGCACCCAACCTGGGGCTGCTTGTGGTTGGGTAACAGATAGCAGATCTGACCAGAGCACATTTTGAGAATTCTTGGGACAGTGTAAGGTGTTGAACAATTTAATGTCACAGATTGTGATGCTTAAAACCTATTGCAGCCTGTTAAGATGACTACTCTCTTTTATGGATTGTTTTCTTGTTACGAGACAATCACTGGTAGGGATACCAACCTGGTGTTTGCATACAGCACAGCATGATCTGAGCCCCAGGAATTCTACTTTGTGGAGAGCAAGTAATTACACTCCTTACTCTGTTTTTTGGGGGAACTTGTCTATAGGAGAAACAGGAGGGGAAGTTTTTAACCATTTCTTCAATTTTTCCTCTCCTTACAGATTTCCTCCTTCCCCTTTTGAGGAATTTTGTATTTTTTTTTTTTTTTGGTATGCTCAAAACAGCATACTCATAACCATACTGTTATGTCTCCTAAATGTGTTCATTATCTCTATGTTTCACACTATCAGTTGGGGATCTGTCCCCAAGCTGAATAATAATCAGTGGCAGGGAGTGGGGGTAAAAGTCTAGAGAAGTGGGAACCCCAAGTATTGTGGAGTTTTACCCCCAAAAACCTGCAGAATCCTGAAAGTTTCAGCACGCATTTAGTGGAATGCTGTAGCTCTGGCAGATCTAAGGAGGCACAAATCATTTGGAGCCTGGCTTATGCCTATCAAGCCCTGTTTAACACCATTCAAGGAAAGGGGAGTGTCTCTGAGCCTACAACGGAGGCTCAGAGAAAAACCCTCTGACAGCATCAGTTGCCACTGCAGAAGGAAGAAAATGGTGGCAAATACCACCTCGCTTAGAACGGGAAGAGGAGGAAGAGTCAGAGGAAGGAGGCAAAACTGAGGAAAAGGCACAAAACTATCAAAGAAATCAGCATGCGAAAGGCCGGGGGATACCGAAGAGTCTACCACCATGTGCCCTCTGACCCACAGAGAGATTTGAGATGTGTGAATAGATGATAGCTGAAACCCAGGTGAACACATTACCACCTGGCTGTTCCGATGCTGGGACACTGGAGCCGGTAGTGTGAATTTGTCGGGCAATGAAGCCCACCAGCTGGGATGTCTCAGTAAGGACCCAGCTACTGATGGTGAATTCACCAAGAGGATGATGAATCTCTCATTGGAAACAGATCCTCTCTCCTGTGAGGGAGAGATACCATTTTAAGGAGGATGTGATGCCCTCCTCAATCAAGTGGACTACCATGACCAAGGGTATCCAGTACCTAAGAGAAATGGCTGTGGTGGAGATGCTGTATGACAGCTCATTTACACCTGCCAATCTGCGTGCAGCTCACAACCCGGATAGAGCCAGGTGCTCACCAGCTACACGGTGGAGCTTCACACAATCTGCACCAACATTGTATGCCAGCACACTGCCAGCAATGAGATGGAAGATAATGAGAAACCCCAGCTGAACAAATTTACTGCCACTCTTCAAGAATATGAAGGAAATTTCACCTCCTCCATTATCTCAGCTGTGGAGAAAATGTCCAGTGAAACATCCAAAAATTTCATCAACCTGTACAACAGGTTCAACAAGATGGACTCCGAGATCCAGGAAAGCAGAAACTCCCCGCCTGTACGAACCAACATCTCAGCTCTTAGAAGCAGACGTCCTCCCAGTTCCTCTGCTGGAGTGAGAGGTAACAGTGGGTGCACACCACACACCACCTTGTAGTTTTACCTGAGGGATCATGGGGAAGGTATGAGAAGTGAGATGGAAAACCCACTTCAGTCCTGTGGACACAAGCAAATGGGTTACAAGGGAAGGACCCAGAGGAGAGCTACTTCATGAGAATGGCCACTCCAGTTGCTACTGAACAATATAGATACTCTGTTTCTGATAACCAACCTCTCATTATGTGTCCAGAAGAAAAGAGTTGTGGATGCAACTGCCAGAGTTAGGGAGGCCTTGCCTCCGGCCAGGTGGAAGATAAGGAAAAAATCGAGTGTATTGGACTGTGTCGATTCAATGGCCTGACATATCAGAACAAGTATGAGGCTCTGGTGGACACTGGTATAGTGTGCACTCTAATGCCTTGAAGTTATAAAGAGACAAAATTCATTGAAATTACAGGAGTGACAGGGGGATCTCAAGTGTTAACTGAGCTGGAGGCTGAAGTGAGCCTTACTGGGAAAGACTGGCAAAAGCACCCTATTGTAACTGCCCTAGGGGCTCCATGCATCCTTGGTATGGATTACCTCAAGAGAGGGTGTTTTAAGGACCCAAAAGGGTATCGATGGGCCTTTGCCGTTGGTGCTTTAGAGGCAGAGGACATTAAGCATCTGTCTGCCTTGCCCGGTCTCTCAGAGGACCTTTCTGTGGTGGGGCTGCTACAAGAACAAGTGCTAATTGCAACCAATTGCAATACTGCACTAACCGAGACTCCCTGGTCCCCATCCATCAGCTGATCCGTCGACTAGAGAGCCAAGGGGTGATCAGTAAGACACGCTCACCCTTTAATAGCCCTATTTGGCCAGTGCGAAAAGCCGATGGAGAGTGGAGGCTGACAGTGGACTATCGTGGCCTGAATGAGATAACACCACCACTGAGTGCTGCTGTGCCAGACATGCTAGAACTTCAGTATGAACTGGAGTCAAAGGCAGCCAGGTGGTATGCTACAATCGATACTGCCAATGCATTCTTCTCCATCCCATTGGCAGAAGAATGTAGGCCACAGTTTGCCTTCACTTGGAGGGGCATTCAGCACACCTGGAACCAGATGCCCCAGGGGTGGAAACACAGCCCAACCATCTGCCATGGACTAATTCAGACCGCACTGGAACAGGACGAGGCTGCTGAGCACCTGCAATACATTGATGACATCGTGTGGGGAAAATGGGATTGAATGAACTTTCAAGAGGCTGCTTGTATCCATAAATTAATTTCTGAGAAACTAAGCCACACAAAACTGTACTCACCTTCACCTAAAAAAGTAAGATTAATTTCTAGCACCAGCAGCAATAATAAATCCCATTGTCAAAACATGCAACTAGCATGAAACATGGCACAAAAGCATTAAATACATCACATGAACTCAGATTTCAAGATAAAGGACCCTGAACTTTGTTTACGACACTCTGAACAGCAGTGCATAGATAAAGGCTTTAGTTTTCAAAAGCATTAAAAGCCAGAACTCAGAAAAGATTTTATAGCTGGCATAACTCCACAAAAGCCAGAAGTTGCCAATTCAGCAAGTTTGTACAGAAGTTACTCTGAAGCACATAACTACCAGATTTTAAGCTGCCTGGCAATATTCTCCAGTCTTCTTAATGTACCTTTTCAAAGTAATTTTTTGATCCTGCAGATTAATACTTCATACAGAATGTGAAATGTTGTACTGGAACAAATCAGGAAGAGGAGATAGCAACAACAGATTAACACTGGGGGAACTTTTAGGCAGTCAGCTTTAAGTGGGCTACTCAATATGTATCTTAACTAAACCAATTTAGAAAAAGACTCAAGACTCTTCTATAAATCAAAGATATTGTAAAACAGAAAACAAAACAAAGAAACCACAGTTCCATGTCTAATCTACTTTAGAACAGAAGGATTACTTTTATATATTTTGTAGTCTTTGGCAGGGCAACTGTCAAACCAAAATATGTTCTCTCTATGTGAACCTTTCCTGAGAAACTGCTCATGGTCATAAACTCATTTCTAACATGTTATGTGGGAGACAACGGGTCATAACAGTCTGAAAGTCAAGAACATGGAATGTACCAACAGATTTAGGAGTGACAGTAGCAGTTATTTACATGTTCAGGGTAATAACTGTTCTTCATGAATTAATTTTCCCCTGTATAAATTAGAAAACTACAAAAAGTCAAAACTCAGAAATCCACATCATCTTCAGAAGTTCAAGGAAAAACACCTTTGCAGCACTTCCTTTAGACAATAGCGTATTGCTCATACAAAAGGTCTCTTATTCTATAGAAGTCCTGACAGAGACAGCCTTCCAGTCCAATGCGCCCTGTTTCAGTCTGAAACAAAAGACATGGATCGATTTATTATCTTTACACTAAGAAGAAACTTAATTTTCATTTAGAATACTATTTACCAACAAGTACAAGACACAAAACACCTACCCTGCGAACAGCCACCATATTGTTGCACACAAGCACTCCTCCTACAAATTCAGCTTGTATTCCTTCTCGCAATAGAACTTGCTTGAAGTCAGATAGTCTTGGCTCATTCATAAACACAGACTGATGTCCTGGAACCTTTAAACAGCACACACAGTTTTAATACTTTTGCTACTTATTGCCTTCTGTTTTTTCAAAGATGACCTCATCTTTGGGTTGGCAACAGCATGGCCCATGGATAGGCTGAAGGGTGGTGAAGCATTGGACCATGTTGCCCAGAGAGGTGGTGGATGCCCCATCCCTGGAGACCTTCAGGGTCAGGCTGGACAGGGCTCTGAGTAACCTGATCCAGCTATTGGTGTCCCTGTGCACTGCAGGGGAGTTGGACTGGATGGCCTTTAAAAGTCCCTTCCAACTCAAACGATTCTGTGATTCTATGATACGATTGGTTCTGTTTCTGTCCACCTGCAGTAAGACAACTCCAGGATAGGAAGCATAAAGAAGTAATCTGTCAAGTAACAGAAAGATTTTTTTCTGTGCTCACAGACTGAAGATTCTCTTCCAAGACATGTTATGCCAGGGACAGAGCTGCAGTAAGCTGCACTGCTGATCAGTACATACTTCTGTGACAACTATCATGAATCTGAAGAGACTTAAGGGTTGCCTCTGCATTTAGCTAGCTCCTAGAATGGACTACATTTAGGACTCTGCAACAGTATCTTTGTAAGTAATTACAGGATTAGGAAGTACTTTAATCATGCGCTGAAAAAAAAAAAAAAAAGAGAAAACACTTGCATGTGTGAATAGAGAATTTAAGAGTAAAGACTAATGTGAAAAAAAATCATGAACTCTCAGATCACTGATAGAAGCAGTCATGTATGAATTTCCAAGACATATCTCTACCTAAGCATATGAAGTATTTCCCACAGCATAAACAAAACGTAGTAAAACCCCAAGGGCGAATGAAAATCAACTTTTTAAAAATCCACAGGTACTAACCCCAAATACAAAACATTAAGATCTTATATTCACAAAGAGATGGTAACTGTATGCTAGGCACTGTTGGTAGATGTAAGAGATTATCCTTGCTGAAAAGTTTAAAATCTGAAACAACAGTACCAGGCTTAACAAAGAGAAAACTAAACATCAAAATCCAGTTTCAGCTAGAC
The DNA here is from genome assembly GCA_013399715.1 of Alectura lathami. NCBI lineage: Eukaryota > Metazoa > Chordata > Aves > Galliformes > Megapodiidae > Alectura > Alectura lathami. The sequence goes on from VXAV01007885.1 coordinate 85,366, forward strand.
TTTCATTTCAGTAAGATCATATCAACTTCTAAGCACTAGAATACAGAACTCAAAAGAAAAAAAAAAAAAGAAGGCTAAACCAGGAATGTTCCTGTACCTCGTGAGGTGGCAGAGGTTCCAAAGTAGGAATGATTTCACTCTCCTCACACATCTCCTTGTCGTCGTCACCAAAGAGACTCTTCATGGCTTTTTGTTGTGCAATGACACTAGAGTCTGAAGAAGGCACATCCACTTGCATCTCTAAGTCTTCATCTTCCCTCAGCTCTCCCTCTTCCAAAATAACTCCAGTGTCCACTTTGGAAACCCGCATGTCCAGGACACCATCTATCCAAGCCAACTCAGCATCCTTGGCTTTACAGAACTGAAGGGAGCTGACAAGAGAATCTTTTAACCTGACCTGGGTTGCACAAAAATAAGAGCGGTGTTGGTTTGATAGATTTTTTAAAAAGGAAAAAAAAAAAAAAAAAATCAAA
>VXAV01007885.1:85879-97678 GCA_013399715.1 Alectura lathami
CAGGTTTGATTCAGTCTTTTGGGAATGGAAAGAACGAAATGGGCATGCCCAAGGCAAGATGTCCTATATTTACAAAATGTAGTTTGTATAAACCTTGTATAAGTAGTCAACCTAACCAGCAGCAGAGAACTGTATCTTTTTGTATTAAGAACCTAAATGACAGCAGAACAAGTTAAAGTCACATTGCCTTTTAAAACATCACAATTTTTTTTGTGGCCAAGGTGTTCTTCAGTTGGCCTTAGTAAATTTAAGGGACGTGCCTATAAATACATTCAGGTTACCAAACAACAGCTCCAAATTTCAACCTTCTTAAAAAATTACTATTTTATTGCAATAAGGTATGTCGTAAATATCAGCGACCAAAACATTGCTGTATCCTGATTCCTCTGGCACATTCCAGGACTTGAGCTCCTGAAATAAAGTCCTATCTGAAAGACTGCTGTCCACATGAGAGTGTGAATGATCCCAATAGAGGAATCACAGCCGCAGCTGTACAACTGAAATTGCACCTGATCAACTACCTGCAGTACAACCCACCCAAAAGACACCCAGATTCTGACATCCTGCTTTCATCTGTCATCTTCTAGTTCGGTGTCTCCAGTACACTTCATCTGCTCAGACAGCTTCCAACAGGAGAAAAAAAAAAACTAAGTCTGTGAGGACTGAATTTCCCCTTTATTAATTAAAACATTAAATGAAATACAGAGCTATGAAAGCTTTATTCAGATAAATATTTTGTGAAAAATGAGAAATTTGTGATTTCTTACACACTAGCAATCCCCAAAGCTTTAAAAAACAAACAGAAAACACTACTGTTCTAAGAATGCCAGAACAAAGTTCATTTTTAATAACTTGAACTTTCTACTTCCACTGGTAACAGAGTTTTCTCTGGAAAGCACCAAAAGTACCTCTTTCAACAATTCTAATGATACTTTTACATTAACTTTAAAAGGACAGAAGGAATGAAGGGCTAATGCCTGAACTGCATCTGAGATGCTTTCCTCTAAACTGTTTGGGTATAAATGTTCTCATCTATGGATTTTTTTTCTTTGCTCTCTTGAGATTTCAGAAAGAATCCTGAAGTGCAAGTAACATACAGTGAGATTTTATATGCAGACACTAACCCTATTAAGACTTGAGTAAAGCAAACTGATGTTCCCATGGATATAAACTTTGCCTTCTGCACTACAAGCGCGCTCACCTCACATTCAAGTTGTTTTAAATACTTTTTACAAGTAATATTCACGTGAGCATAAGCATAACCAAGTACACAGACATGCAGAATTCATGTCTCCTCTTCCAAAAAAAAGGAGGGAGAAATAAGACAGTCTGCCAGTACAGCACTATTGCAGTTCACAGTACTTACACAAGGAACAAATTCCAGCACCTTACCTGGTAAATATGAGTTTCGCTGGTTGCATCTACAGTTTCATGTAGTTTTGGCATGTAAACTTTAATATCTTTTCCACCAAAAGCTCTGCAGCATTCTGCAAGGTCCTGGCTGGCTTCAGGTGGTCCATGGACAATGACCAGCTGTCTTGGTTTCATCTGGTTAATGATTTTTTTAATTGAGTCCCCATCTGAGCGTCCTTCATAGTCAATGTATGTGACCCTTGCTCTAGTTTGAATTAGAAACAACACCACCACCCACACACTTTTAGTTTACAGATAAAGTATTTTGAAGGTTCAATTTAAAAAATGGAAAATATTTCACAAAACATTCTACATCATAATGTCAGCAAAAGGTGTATTATGGATCAGTAAAACACAGATTTTTCAAATACCAGCATGCACACATTTAACACTACAAATCCCCTAAATTCACTTACATAGCTATCAAAACACACGTAAGAGTATTAGAGTAAGTTCAATCTTTTCTACAGAAAATATATATACACATTTGAAAACGTGTGTTACCATACTATTGCATCATTTGCTCTTCCTTTCCCACTTGTACTCATACAGGGAACAAACTGCATAGATCTTACGGGAAGGAGCCATCAGATCAGAAAGACAAGTAAAAAACTAAGTGTGATTAACCCATTCCCACTGTAACTCCAAGCTAGCCTTTCACCCGATTTGCACAGTCCCCATAGCACCATCCTAACAGAATGGACAAAGGCTTACAAAGCTCAGGAGTCACTGGGCACACCCACTGCTGCACAGTTTGGTGCAGTACACACCACTTCTCTGAGAAGAATTTTGCAGAGCTCCCCACAAGATACAGCCTTTCCGTATAAACAACGGTATCACCACAAAGTAAGTAGCTCCAAACAATCCTCTAATATGACAGACTTTGGAGGACAGACTCGGGAGATGTACAGTACTGGAATTCACCTGTAATCCCTTTGTATAGCACAAGCAACAAGCGGATCCAGAGCCAAACAGAACGTGAAATGTGCCTTATTAACAGCCTGATACTAGACAGGCACAGAATTCTTACTAGCCCTTCTACAAAAGACCCTCTTGTTGCATGAGACACATAGGGAGCCACTACCTGTTAAAAAACCCCAAACATTTCAAATATTTTCTTTTTCCTTTCTCTTAGCTATGAAATGACTAAAAACAGGAACAAAGCCACTCACTTGATTTCCATGGATTCTGTTGCTGAAATACATTTGGTGGGAACATCTGATAAATCCTGGTCCATGGGCTCCTCTCCATTTGTCAAACCAGATTCTAACTTGGTTTTTTCCTCTTCTGTTGCCTGAAGTTCTGGAACTAGAAAATCTTCAGGTCTAAGGGATGAAAGACATTTTGTATTTAATAGTCTTGTAGTAAAACCAAAGCACTACACAGTATAGAAACAGGCAGTGCTGACTACAACTACTGAGCTGTGACTTTTAGCGCTGACAATTTTATTATATTTGCCTTCAATATTTCCACATATGAACCGAACTCGGTTTGGAAAAAGTCACCCTCATATCTTAAAAAAAGAACTTTGATATCCTGCAGAAACTAGCAAGTTAAGGCTTTCTAGCATGCATTCCTCAAAAATAGGACAAATGTTGCTAGATTTTTCTAGGCTGAATGATGCTCCTTCCCGTTATTGTAAATTTATCATAATTAGGTGTAATTTAAAGCAGAAATATGTCAGGTTCAAAAGAAGTTTTCATCTTTTTCTCTCATAAAAAGCAAACAAACAAAAGCAAGATAAACAAAAAAAGAGGTGGACAGGAAACATATCCTAAGAGATGTAGTTCAGGCCAAAGATCAGCATTCTGCAGTTTCAACCCATCACAAGCTTCTTGTGAAACTCAGCACAAACTGCATTCCAGAAGCCACTCAAAAGTTACTGTGCTTGGAAGGGCACATAACAGTGCAGCAAAAGAGAGACAATGCTGACTTATTTTTCTTCTATTTTTGAACCATCTGCTAGCTACTCATGTTACTACGCATTACTACTGCTTCCTCCACATACTTGATAATCTCGCCATATTCATCCCATTTAATCCTTTCTTCAGGGGCTGGAAACATCGGGTAAGATTTCTTGGCCTGTTTGAAGAAGCTTCCTTTGCGGCTACCTTCACCTTTCATCATCAAGTCATGTTTGGTCTTATGCACAGTAGGCTGATCAATATCTTCTTCTGCATCACTCTCATCACTGGAATCAATATCTGCCCTGAAATGGCATCCCAAGAATAACAGCGTTTTCTTTTTCCTTCAGGTTTAGTACTACAAAACCACATGACTGGAAAGTTGCAGTTGACACTAAGGACAAGGACAGTTTATGCATCTGAGAAATTGTTCACAGTTGGACATCAAACAGGTCTATGCTAACAACAGGTTAAAGACAACCAGTGATTAAAGACAACATTCCCAATTCCTCAATGCCCTCAGATAAACCCATCACCACTGTGATTCCACCTATCTTTGTGAACAGTTGAAGCATCAGGCTGAGCACACAAATCTCAGCTCTGACACTAACAGCAGAATGCAACAGCCAATATACTTACTCTTTCGACTGCTCTAACTTCTTAGCTGCTTCTTTCTTCAGTTTCTCCTTCTCTAGGTATTCTTCAAGTTCTTTTCCTTCCAACTTGACACGTCTTCTCAACTTACAAAAGAAGTAAAAATCATTATTTCTGTGAGTAGTTGACTTGTTTTTAACACTTCTACACACTGCTGGTAAGATAATATTTATATTTACCAAGCGCAAAAACAATCTTGTCCTTTAGGTAAGAAGTTCTGTAAGTGCGAAGCGTCTTCGTATCACAACATCATGACAACATTATCAATTAGCACAGACTACTTTTAACATAAAAAGCACTTGTAAAACTAAATGCTTTTAGTACTTTAGAACAGTTCCTTCAACAAGACATCGGGAAACACCTCTTGTCAACAAAATCACATGCTGGCACACAAAGCAATGTCAAGTTTTGTTTCTTGTTTNAATGTCAAGTTTTGTGTCTTGTTTTCGTAGAACAAATCAGAGTACGGGTCACATTGGAATCCTAGTAACAGTCTAACACCGTAACTGAATGCTTCCAATCCAATGCAAAACCAAAAGAAATTCCAGTCCTGATGATGCAACATCACTTGCATCACAGAGAACTCCCAGCAGCTACCAGTGTTTACCAGAGTGATGCAGACACAGGTATACTATGTGAAAATAAAAGCATGACTAGCAAACTGTGTCCTTTTAACTCACAAATTTCACTGATCTTTCTAATTGTGGTGGGATATACTACACTCATTTGACTTGATTCTCCCCTCATGCAAAATCAAAGTAGCTTCCAGCAAGACAATCCATCTCACATTGTGATCTGCATCTAAACTGTATGCAGAAATTCTTTTAACATAATGACATAAAAAGCATTGACTAAAGGTAGATATTTAAAAGCAACTTCATGCTCATCTCATTAAGTATTAATTCAACCACAGCAACAACAAACAATCTGCACTTCCCAATACACGATCTATTTTATGTAAATTTACCCACAACTCTATATATGCAACACACTCATTTCAGATTTCCTTCTGTCACAAGAAGGATTTTAAAGGCAGGTTAAAAAGAAAACTGAATTCAGTCTTGCTCATATATTCCCCCAGACAGCTCACAACAAAAAAACTGAGCTACATAGACAGGTCTTACCTCAATATCTATAACTTTTTCAGAAGGATTATCAATCAAGAATCGTGCTAATGTTCCGGGTGTGGTGCGGTAAGTTAAAATTATGGAGTTCTTAGAATCCTGGCACCACTGAATGAAAAGATCTCTTGAAAACCCACATTCTAAATCAGGTTGGCTGGCAAGAACAACCTTGGGACTAGGCACTCGAGCCAGATCAGACAGACTGTGACATAAGGAGAGATGGCGGAATTGAAAAGGATTGTTTCTCTTGTCTTCAAAGCACCTCATCAGTTTATCACTCATCCATTCAACCTAAAAGGTAACATCAAGAAAAAGTTATCTATAGGGATGCAGTCTCTACAAAAATGCACAAAGCTGATGTGAAGCACAGGGATGACACATGCATGATTACAAGGTTTCTCAGTGTGTGTAGAAATAATGCTGAGCATAAACAACACAGAAGGGAGTCCTTTAAATCCTCCTTTGTAATATCTATAAACTATGTTATCAACTTTTGCGATAAAAAGCAAAAAGAAATGAGTATCAAGAAGCATGGCAGTACCCATGGCTGCACTCTGTATCTTGATCAAACATCTGAGAAACAAATATTCACTCTTGAATAAGAACACCACCCAGTCTTTAGCAATTTTCTACTTCTGAAAGGAAGGTGAAAAAAAAAATACACATCTTGTTACCCTCTTCACAACTGCATTTCAAAATGAAAACAAACCTGTGATTTAGAGAACTCCACTACGTTGTAGCTGACGTTATTCAGAAGTGCTAGCGAGTAGACCCCTAACCCTGCATCCTTCGTTCTCCAGATCTGATCAAGAAGCTGAGCAAGTTCCAGAACTCTGCCTGCTGTATCCACAGCTATTAACACATTTCCATCACCTCGCAACGTCTCCAGAACATTAGCTGAGAAGAATTAAAACAAAACAAACTACTCACACTTTCAGCCACAACTGGAACATTTGCAGGGTGGTTTTTTTGTTGCTTTTATATCTCCCCCCCCACCCGGCTATATCACACTAGCAGTCATTCATCAAACGCAAACTGTTCTCAAAGATAAATTAAACTTCAAGAGAGATCCAAAACCGTGTTTCCACCAAAAGTAAAAGGAGCTGGAGTTTTCTTGGAAGCTCTGAAGATTCCAATGCCTTGATTATTACTTTTAGTAATAAATAAAAATATTTTTAAAATAATTAAAAAAAATCAGTAAATTTATTTAAAAATAAATTAAAAAATGGAGCTTAAAAAAAGACCGCACTAAGGCAGGCCATTTAAAGTACTTTAAGAAGTCAAATTTTACTGCATTACACACACCATTTTTCATGTAGGGTGCAATTCTTTGTTTTCAGAAAAACATTTCACCCACAGGATCAGTACCATCAGGAAACAGTAATTCAAAAACGTGTTAATTTTTATTAAAAATTCTAACTTCAGATGCTAGTGAACTTCTTACAGAAAAACACTTTACAGTGGCTAATCACTCATCTTACTGCTGTCCCAAACCCAAAACAGAATACATACTGAGCAGCTGTTCGTCCCTCTGCTTCCGTCTGGGTTGTACGTAAGTAGCATTGAATGAATCTGTAATAAGCAACGAAGGCCTGCTCAACATTTCCAAGGAGCATCCATTCAGATGGCTGTGGGAAAAAGGCCAAAACTCACTTTCTGCATTTTTATTTTACAAGAGAAAAATAAGACAGCAAGCATCCAGATTTCCCCATAGATGCAGAAGTCAAATTCTTCAATGGTGGAAAAACAGGACATCACATACAGACAAATCAAAGAACTACTCAAAGAAAAGACTTCAGACCAACAATAAGAGGATGCCTGAGAGTCAAAGTCTGATTAAATAATTGTGAGTACATTAACATAGCATAAGTATCTATAACTGAATATTAGTAAGAAGTTTGAATTAAGTTTACTTTTATTTTCCCCCTTCCTCTTTTCTCATTCCCTGGAAGTTTCTTTAGTATAACTTAAACCAGGAACAGGCTCCCCAGGGCAGTGGGCACAGCCCCGAGCTGCCAGAGCTCAAAGGAGCATTCAGACACTGCTCTCAGACACAGGGTTTGGGTGTTGCTGTGTGGGGCCAGGAGCTGGCCTCAAACATCCCCGTGGGTCCCTTCCATCTCGGGATATTCCATGATTCTATGTCTCTATGATTAAATTTGGCTTGATGCACAATACAACCCATATTAACAAATATTAATGTGTAAAACTTCTTTCAGTGTTTATTTTATTGCCATTTTTCCTCTCAAATAAGTATTTTAAAGGAGGCAGATGACATGAGATGTATCCTGTCAGCTTTCTGTCTGAGGTAGAAGAAAACACACATTTTTCTTCCACATAGTGCAGGAATTTCAAAACCATGAACTTTCTTAAATTTTAACTATCCAGTAGCTGTGCAGTGATTTGTAACAGCCAGCATTCATCTACATGCTCTACATCCCCCAGAATTTTCTTCTCAAAGTAAACGCATGCCCTAATAACAATTGCACTGTATGGCTGCACTGCAAAGTCCATCCTGACAGGCTGGCTTTGAGTACATGGTTTTGAGAGTTCCTCTTCCTCCTAAGCCAAGTAAGATCCTGCGAAGCAGAAAGCAAGTTTAGTAATACCTGTCTTCTACATGACAAAGAGAAGCTGTGTGTTATTTTCCTTCTTAAAATGGCAAGAAAATCTTTTCCAAACTGCATGAGGCAAATGTTTCCTGAATGTTTCCTGCTTCAGATTTACAAATAAAAAAAATCTGAGTGGAAAGAAGAAACCCAGAGCTAATGCTTGTTTCAAATTCATTAATACAAATGCAAGTGAAATTAGCACTCTTGTATCTGGAAAGGCACTGCTACTTCCACAACTACTTGCCACACAAAACTGCGCACACCTAACACAGCAGAGAAATGTAGTTACACTGAACTTACATCTCCCTCTTGTGGTTGAAATCAACTGCATAAACAATTTCCTCCTCTCCATCTTTGACGATCTTCCAAATTGTGCCTCCTATCATGTGACCAGCTGGCAACGGCGTGATTGACAAACCATGTCCTTTGCCTACAAAACAGAATCATCTCTTCAGAGTCTCTTAATGTTTTAGGTACATCACATGCATTAAAACCCATTACTCTAAACAAAAGGTAAACAAACAGCTAAATTCCAAAACTATTGCTTGGAAAAAGTCAAACGAAGCACAAAAATCAATACCATCTCTCTCCTTCCCATCTAAACAGTAACTTCATGATATTACAACACTTTCTGCAATTCACTTCTACTCCACTTCCAGAAAAAGAAACCCAAGTGAAGATCCAACCAGGACTCAGCAGCGCTGCCAAGCTGCTGCAGCTACAGACCCAAACTGCAGCAAGTTATGTAACAAGTACAAGACATGAAAACAAGCTGGTGAAAGCTGACCCCTCTCTGGTGCAACCCAAAAAACTTACTGTGCCATTCACTGTCTAGGTACTTACAAAAACCCACAACTTGCACACACCTGAAGTTTGCCAGAACCACAAATACACAAGTCAAAGAAATCCAAGGAAAGGTGCCCGTGTGCTACAGTCAAGGCTGAGGGACCTTTCCAGCACCTGATGCCATTTTCCTTATTTCTTTTAAATGCACTGCTGCTCCTTATCACTGGTGCTAGCCTAGATTTAGCACCCCAGACCATTACTCAGCCTTTGCTGCATTACACCAACTTGAACAGAGCCGCAGCTTTAATGATGATTAGAACATAAATTACCTTCCTAGATGCACCCAAAGCTAAGCCACTTCCACTAAATATGAAAAAACATTTTTAAACAGCTGATCAGTAAACCACTTATCAGATGTTAAAGTTGGTAGCACAGACATTGCCTTGCTACAAATACTTTGGAAAAGGGTCAGCAGCCCTTCAAGAATGGCATTCCATCTCTATTTTTCTTTTCAAAATCACAGGGCAAGAACTTCAGCAAGCAGCATTCAGGAACTGGGAGATACTGTGTCTCGGAGACAAGCTGATGGTGATGTGTGTATGCAAGAACAGGGCTTCCACTTCACTCTGATCTCTGAATTCAGCAAGAGTGAAAAGATACTGATTGTCTGCATCTCACTGCTCCTAGCAATAGGCTACACTAAGTATCACTCAGTCTGCAAAGGCCTCAATAAATAACCCACATGCTAAAACAGTATCAGCAGACTATTTGTTCTCTGGAAAACCTTCCTTTGTGTTCCTGGTTCTGAGGCAAGAGTAAATGCTGTTTAGAGATATAAGCAAGCCCCAAGATAAGATACAAAAAAAAAAAAATTCAAACAAACAAAACCCCACACATAAACAAAAAAAAGAGAAATCAATGCCTAAATATGCTCTGGCACAACCTACTCCTCATTAAGGGGAAACTCTACCCACTTCCACACATAATTACTGAGGCAAGCATCTGGCTGGTATTCACCAACACTGTGCTACTGAGCTCACGCCTGCAAGATGCACAACTTTCCAAGACATGCTCCTTTCAGGAAGTTACCTTACCTGCTAGTGAAAGTTAACAGAATCACTAAAAGTAACTTATCAAAACTTTTGCTTACAGAACAGCTTTACCTTTCAAGTTGACAATCTGAGAAAACTTTAGCTGCTGGATCTTATCGAAGGCTGCATCTACATCATCCAAAGTAAAGAGCGTGAAGTCTTCAGTATTATGGCGGGACTAAAACAAGAAGCAGAGAAGGTTCAAGAACTTGAGCCCTCTACCTTGTCAAAGATGCTCAGTACTGAAGTATGAACTTAAATATACCTGGTAGAGATCATACATAAACATCTGCCCCATTTTATATACAGGAATAGTTGCATAAATGGCACAGTTCAATCCCATTTTTCCAACTGCATATGGAAGGGCACCAAGGTGGAGAGGGTCAGGATGAGAAAGGAGAACAGCATCAACCTGGTGTACATGTCTACAAAAGATGGACAACAGAAGAAGTTGAAGAGTTCTGTATGGTGTTACACACTTCCTACTACAACTGTTTGAGAACAGCTACACAATCTCAGTGCCAAACAAGAGAACTCAAGTCCTCCCATCTTTCCAGGTTTGGAACAAAGTTTTTAAAAACTTAATTAAAAGTCACAGATATCTCCAAACATCCTCAAGTAACATAAAAACTTCAATACACAAGTGAGATCTGAAAACATACTTTCAAGGCCCGGGTCACGTACAAACTTTTGAAAGTTCCACATTCAAGTTCTTTATTAGAAAGATCTTAAATACTTGAACACTAGAAAGCTCATTGACTGAAGAGCCAAAAGTAACTTCAGTGCAGACACATTATTAACTGCTTACATATCTAAAAACCTGACACAGATTACAATTTTTCTTCAGAGGAGAAAGACCAAGTAACAGGCCGCAAGAGTCAATAATCCTGAAATCAATAGAAAAGAACTACGTATATTTTGGCTTGATCCTCAACAGAAATGGTCAAATATCTAACTTAAGGAAAGTGGTACATGAATTTTGTCTTTATTTTTAAAATGAATTCATATATATAAAAATAAAGTGGTTTTTTTTCTTGAAAAATGCTGTATAAAATAAGAATTTAGACTAAAGATTACCTATCACGACTGAAAAACTGGAGGGACTAAAACAAATCCAAGTGAAAACACAAGTTGGGCTGAAAGATTCAAGAAACAGCTTTTTGATTCCCTGTATAGTAACTGGGGCACACATTCTTCTTGATGTCTATGATTAAAAAGGGGATTATATTTAACTGCTTCTCAGTTCAAGACACCTGAAAATTTTCGAAGCTATCCCTAGTACACCACCACAAAATGGTTTGGGCTGGCAGGGACCTTAAAGCCCACCCAGCTCCAATGCCCGCCATAGGCTGGTTGCCACCCACTGGATCAGGCTGCTCAGGGCTCATCCAGCCTGGCCTTGAGCACCTCCAGGGACGGGGCATCCACAGCTTCTCTGGGCAGCCTGTGCCAGGGCCTCACTACGCTCTGAGTAAAGAATTTCCTCCTAACGTCTACCCTAAATCTCTCCGCTTTTAGTTCAAAACCACTCCCCCTTGTCCCATCACTATCGCCCTCTGTTTATAAGCTTCCTTCAGGTACCGGTAGGCCACAATAAGATCCCCCTGGAGCCTTCTCTTCTCCAGGCTGAACAAGCCCAGCTCCCTCAGCTTTTCTTCACAGGAGAGGTGCTCCAGCCCTCTGAGCCTCTTAACAGCCTCCTCTGGATCCCCTCCAACAGCTCCTTTGTTAAAAGGCTACAAACACTACAAGTGTGTTAATGCTAGAAAAAGTGAAACTATCTAATACCATCACAAGGCTTAGCTTCTCTCAAGAATTTTTGTATTTCAGTCTGTAACAAACCCCTGCATCATGAAAGCTCCTCAATGTAAACAGGCAAAGTTAAGTGCTAAGTCTTAGATCAGTTTATTTCTTGACAGGGTGAGATATTAACAGAAGCTGTTTTCCAGACTGAGTGTATTGAACTTGAAACACATGGCAAGAGTTCAGTCACTTCATCTTCAGTCCACACACAAGACCTCTTCCATTTAAAACTTAGTTAAGCATCCTAAATCATTTTAGAGCCAAAGCCAGTTTCACATACACCCTGCTCTGTATCAAGTTTACAGAGAACAGTAACAGAAAAACAGCAACAAAACCAAACTCAGAACAACTTGACAACTAGGTAAGAGATGCAACTCATTACTCAAAAAAAAAAAAAAAAAAAAAAAAAAAA
>VXAV01007885.1:102280-114772 GCA_013399715.1 Alectura lathami
CCTTCTCTTCCCGGGGCGGGCGCGGCTCGGTTTTGTCCGCCGCGGGCACCGCGCTCCGAGACGGGCCCGGTTCGGTTCTGCGGCGCAGGGAACCGTTACGGGAGGGAGAGGGGCAGGGCTGGGCCTCCGCGCTTCCTCTCCCGCAGCGCCTGCTCCTGTGGGGCTGCGGTAGCAGTCGCTGGGCGCGGTGAGGAGCAGGGTGACGCTGCTGCTGTGCCTCGGGGAGAGCCACCGCCAGAGCACGAAGGTGAGCGGCGGCGAGAGGCATGGCTTGTGCGCTCTCCGACGCTCCTCATCGCCAAACGTGGGTTGTGTCACGGGCAGGGACGGCAGTGCTGCTGCTGAGGAAGTCCTGGTTTGTGCGCTGCGCTCCTCTGTGCTGCACAGTGCTTCCTGTTTTGGAGCACAGATGCTTCCAGAAACTGCTGTGGCTTACCAGAGATCCCAAATAGGAGCCTTGTGCTTCTGTGTTTTAAAACATAGTTGTCATTTTCATGTACTTTGCTAATGCCTCTACACCTTTCTTGTGTCATAGGGAACACTACTTTCTATCCGTTGTTCTCTTGCATAGCTGTTGGTTTACTTAGCAGATAAAGCAAGCTAGCTAGCTAGCTGTACAACTCTTTTTTTTTCTTTTTTTTTTAGTTATTGTTTTGTGATCGGTCAAACCTGGAGAGTGTTCTTTCGATCTAGCTTTGGGTAGCAAAACTTGGCAGGCACAGTTGCATTAAAGAGCTGCTGGTAGAGGGTACCTGTAGGATTTCAGCCTTTATAACCTGTGCTACAGTGACCTTACTTTCCAGTCTGGCTTTGGTAGCAAGTTCTAAACAAGCATATCTGTCTTTTGTCTTGCCTGTCACGTAACGAAATAATTGAAGCTTAAAGTTCTCATCGGTAAATTGCTATGTAGTTTTTAAAATAAACTGCTGAAATTGAGATGATGGAACATTCTACATTCAGAGTTATAAACTGATTGTCATTTGTTGTTGGTGTAGGTTTTGCTCGTGTGGTTTTTGGTTCTCACCTGAATATGGAACATGGTTGCTGATCAGTAGGTTAGCTATGCGGTTAGTAAGCTGCTTGAATGCATGTTTTAAATTTGAGTACCAAATATTTTTATGCTGTTGTTGCTGTTACAGGGAAAACTTAAACGGACCTTTGCCTTTTTTCTTTGTTGTTTTTCATTGAGCACACTATTTCAAGTTCTGCCAAAATACTTGAAGTGCTGAATCTACACGCATGTTGCTCGAATTTGCACAACTCAGGTGTTTCAATCTAAAAATAAAATGTGGCATTTATGAAGGACGCAGGTATACCTTCAACTAAACAAAGATGTAAGCAGTGCTGCATTTGTAACAGGGGAATGATGGTTTTAAAAAGTAGGAGTACTCTAGACTTGAGTAAAAATTCTTTTTTTTTTTTTTAAATATGATGTGAGTGGTTAAAACCACTGAAAGCAGGGCAGCAGTTTATATCGGGATGGGTTTTAAGAAGGAGATTTCAGGTTATGGAAAGATTCAGTATTCTCTGTGCAAAAATAATGCAGTTAATGTTTCTTATAAACTGTAAAATCAGTTTTCTACGTTTACAGTGCATACAGATTGTGCAGGCAAAAGTGGTTTTAGTTTTATCTTAAAAAACTTTCTTCTGTACGAGTACAGAAAGGCCCTTCCAGTGAGATTAGGGCTTAAGCCTGTAATACAGTTCATTTTTGCCAGGGTGTCCTAGGATCAGTTTGTTTCTGATTGTTTCCTGACCTTCTGGTGAAGAACCCAGTGGCTCTCGAGCAGGTTCCCCGTTTTAGTTGGATGCTGTGACCAGCAGCAGGCGTGTGTTCCTGACAGGACAGGAGCTGCTCAGTCTTGAGTTCCTTGCTGTGGGAAGAACGTGAGCTGGAGGAGCTGCGGAGGGTGAGGTTTCCAGCTCCCGTTGTACCCTGGCTGTGCAGCTGCTCCAGCTTTAACTCGCTGCTCAGCTGGGTGACAATGCCTCGGAGGACCTGGTACTGTGGGAACTCGCAGGGCTCCTGCTGTAAGGGGGCTGTGGGAGGCTTGTGCATCTGACTTGTATGATGCTTCCATGGGTGTGTGCAGAACGTTCCTCCCAGGCTCCTGCATTCCTGGTGTCTGGGGCATTTGGCAGGGGTGAGGGGCTGGCTTGGGTTCTTTGAGGATTTCGTTTTGGTTTTAGTACATTTGTTTTAATGTACATTCTTAATGTGAATAAAAATGAGCGTTGATTAAAACAAAGAGGGAAGCTGCATTTTAAAACATTAATCTTGCACTTGTAGTTTAGTTATTTCTTAAAGAAAGACTGGCTTTCGTGGGAAACTATGGTTTGACTTCTTTTAACAACGCAGTATTTTATCTGCACATATGAAAATGGTAGAGCCTGAGGTACATCCACTGTAGTTATTTTTTAATCTCTGCCTCAAAATGATGGCTGATATTTATAATATACTCATTTAAAATTTGAGTTGATAGTCTAAAAATTTGGAATTACAGTTCTGTTATCACCAATATGCTGGGTATGGAGCAAGACATCTAAAGTGTTTTGCATTTAAGTAGTTGAGCCAAAACTATTTTCAGCATTTAATGTGCTGAATTCATTGTTTTTTTTTTCTTGTTGTCCCATCATTCTCATCAGATTTTGCAAGCAGTAGGTCCTGGCTTCCTTTACCTAGTTCCTGTTCATAAATTTCTTGTGGAAATGAGGTTTGCTACTCTTCCAGCTCCTAATAATTTTCTCAGCAATGAACATGTTGGTTACAACCTAAGTAACCTGAAATGAAGGCCATGAGTTCTGCAGGTATATACTTCAAAGCTCTACGAAGTCTCGGGGTTCTGTTTTTCTTTAACCCCACATGGAGAGCCGACTTTTGCCAGCCACACCTGGCAGGGAGCACAAGCTTAAGGAAGAACACAAGCATCTCTTGTAGGAAGTGCGAGAAACACTCGCTAGCCAACAGCAGGCCCAGGGCAGGCTTTCAGTGGTGGTGTCCCACCAAGCAGAAGCAAACAGCACTCCTTACACCACACCCTGGATAATCAGCCTCTCCCTGTTTCCTCATTGGCTGAGTACTCCAGGTGCACAACCTATCCGACGTTTGTTACCAAGCTTTGTGCGTAGAACTGAATTTTTACCAACCTTCAATTTCTCCTTTTATGGCTAAAGGCATGATGGTAACCTCCTGGTATGCTTTGTTTCTTTTGACTTCCTTCTCTCCTAAGCAACCACCACCCGCTCCCATGCAAAGCTACTCTTACCTAGCTCTCAGCTACTCTGTGCCAGTGGAATTTTCCCAATTGCAGGAACACAAAACTCTTCAACTCATACAAAAGTGTTTGTTACTGAGAATTAAAGGCTTTTTAAAAAAAAAAAAAAAAAAAAAGTTTTACATTTGGTAATTGTTTAGAAGAGGACGGGATCCATTGTGCTGTTGGTAGCAAAGTACTTGTGTGACTTGACAAGCCATGGGCAATTTTTACAATGTCTTTCAAAGCATTTTTACTCTGAATTAATTTTCTTCCATGAAATGGAGTGGTACTTTTTCACCATCAAACTCACGGAGCAGGGTGGATGCATCCTACAGCTTGCACTGTAATACATGTGGGGGGGGAAAAAAAATGGTATTGTGAGGAGGAGGGGCTGGAGGGAAAGTTTTCCGGAATGAAATCATTGAATGTTTTGCAGAGCACATCATTAATATGTTTCTGTCATTGCTTTTGGTGTTGTTGTTTTTTTTTCCCAATATTAGCAAGAAGGCTCACTGTGTGCTCAGCACTGTCTGAATAACTTACTGCAAGGAGAGTATTTTAGTCCTGTTGAGTTATCCTCTATTGCACAGCAGCTGGATGAGGAAGAAAGAATGAGAATGGCAGAGGGAGGAGTGTCTAGTGAAGAATATAGGACATTTTTACAGGTAAAATCTTAATCTGAGGTTGCCTAAGATCTAGTATTTTGTAGCACAGGCGTGTGCTGTTCTTTCGTAGTTAGAGAGTTAGAGAGGGTTCATGTCCTAGTGCTAACCTGTTTGAAGTTTGAAGATATTTCCATTCAAGCGTTTCAGGTTTGTGATTTTTAAATGTTACCAGTACAGCTTTACAGTGATTCTGCAAAAGGCTTTGTCATCATCATCTTACTGGTAGGGAGGTCAGACGTGGCAGGACAAGGAGGAGGATGAGAGATGTGTTTTTGTAAGCCAGTAGTAGAGATGGGAACAGAATTTCCCATGCCTGTCCGTCAGCATGTCCGTAAGCATGAAGTGCTGGTAGTTTAGAGTTAATAATTAAAAAGCGTGTCTGGCATTGTAATCAGCTGTACAGACTAGGAGATATTTAGTTGTTGTTTTGTGTATGCACTGTTATACTTGTTTTTAAGGTTTAATTCCTTCTGACCTTTTTTGCTTAACACAACTTCTAACTTTCCTCCCTTCCAACCTCACGCTGAGCAGCAGCCTTCTGTAAATATGGATGATAGTGGATTCTTCTCAATTCAGGTAAGCATTGCTCTATGCTGACAGTTTTTTTTCTTTATGCAATGTATGTGCTGTCATAGAATTTGGATGGCGTTGAACTCTTTCATCTAGTTCCCGTTTTATAGGCTTTATGGCATTAAGTGCTGGATGCTTAATCTTAAGAGTCTATTACATCAAGAGCAATGGTGACTTGTGTTACTTCAGTTCATGGACCTTTAAATATGTAGTAGGAGCATGGACTCCCTGAATTGTGAAATCACACCTGCTGGCAATAAGCTTGCTTCCTAAACTGCTTTTCTGTGGGCTACGGTTGAAAAAACAGACTTGAGATCGTCTTCTCAAACTGTAGACTGTCAGGCCTTTGACAGTGTTACAGGGTTATCGCAGTGATTTGCAGAACAGGAAGAGCTGCAGTGTCTGCCTTCGAGTTTTACAAGACACTGTAGTATTGTTTTTGTTTGGCTACTTTTTTGTTTTGTTTTCTGAAGGAGCATAATGGAATATAATTGATAGGAAGCACTTAAACTAGAACAAGCAAATAACTGGGGCTGTTAGTGAAGCTTTGCTCCTTTGGCTGTCCCTGGCTTTCAGAGGTGCTTTTTGATGTTTCAGAATCCCTTGAAAGCCTCTCTCCCCCTTAACGTTTGTGGTAGGGCAAGACTATACTTCTACTGTATGAAAAACCATTAACTGTGTGGTTTTGATTGTACTGCTGCAATATTGAAGCTTAAAGAAATGCTTTCTCACATTCTCCCTTCTTGTCGCTGTGAGCTCGCTGGCTACCTGATTGGCTGGCTGAGGGAGGATGGATGGTTGATTTAAAATTTCTTACAATGTTATTGCAAGAAGCTTAAAGAGTTACTGTAAAAGAGTTTGTTGGTCACCTTTTCTTTTCAAATTCACTGCCTGCCTTTCTAAGTGATCTTGAAATATTCTAAAATTTTGAGAAAATCCCAATTTAGAAGTCTTAATATACGGATTTTGTTAATGCTCCTGCTTGCTTGCAGTACAGTGGAAACAAAGTTTAAAATCTTCAGGTTGATCTGAAGGCCTGATGGACAGCTCCTTAAACTCAGCTGGAACAGCCAGCCTAAAAATGCCAGCCGTGAACCAGTACTGATGAACCTGCCTTGGTGCTGTGATGTCCCAGCGGTGCAAATCCCCAAGAGCTGCTGTGGGGAAGGACGACATGGCGCTGCAGGGAGGCGGTGGGCAAGGCAGTGTGTAGAGAGCAGAGATGACAGCATGCGGAGTATCTGTGGGAGGTGGAATTATAGCTTTGACTGGGGCAGGAAGTTTATTAACATGCCTTAGTTGAATCACAGTTTTGTTACTCCCCTTTAGGCATGGTAGGCGTGCTGTATTTGCATGTAGGTTGATGACAGTGGCATTTTGAAAATATTTTGAGATCAGAGCTTTATAAGAACAATGTATCTGTAGTATCTGAAATAGTTGCAGTTGCTCAAAATAGATTTTATAGGTTGGACTCATGAAAAGTGCTGTGGTTTTGTTTTTTGTTTTTGACAGGTTATAAGCAATGCCTTGAAAGTCTGGGGTTTAGAACTAATCCTCTTCAACAGCCCAGAGTATCAGAGGCTTGGGATCGACCCTATGTAAGACTTTTTATTATTAATATTGTTATTATTGTTAGGGCTTTTTAGCACTCTGCTTTCATTTTATGGAAAAATACTGGAAATCAGTGATTTGTTTCTTTAAAATTACTATTTTAAGCTCTGTTGCGTTCTGATGTTTATTTTTTTTAGCATCTGTGCCTTTGATAGTCTTCATTATTCTTTTGGGGGTGTGTATAAGCACCTCTCCTCTGTGCCTTCATGACATCTCAGTATCTGTGGCATCACAGGTATATGAGATTTCAGTAGTGCTGATGTGATGAAAAGGACAATTTCCTAAATATTATAAGTTAAAAGCAGCACAAGTACTCTGTAACATCAACAGTTGTGTTACTGAAAGTTTATTATGTAAGTTGGTGGTGGCGAAGAACTTAAACATTAATATGCACTTCAATATTATTTAATGTTATCTATACCTTTTGTTTTTCTTTTTACAGAAATGAAAAATCATTTATTTGTAATTATAAGGAACACTGGTTTACAGTTCGAAAGTTAGGAAAACAGGTGACACTGTCTTTTTTTATTTAAAAATTGACTTCAGAGTGGGGGTGGAAAAAGTGGTTTCAAGTAGACCATGTGTTGGCCTTTTGCAGGCATTTTCTGCAATTTGGTTTCATAATAAAAATAAATGAGTAAATGTTTGTTTTATCACAGAAATGCCAGGCAGCTTTTCATGAACGTTAGCATGGGGTAAGATCCTAGGACCAATTCCCCAGTGAACCCCTCCTGTAGGAGGTTGCAGCTGAGGTAGAGTCTACGTGACCTCTTAAGTTCTTTTCTTGCTCTTCTGCATGAAAAATAGCAATACAACGTGATTTCAAAGTTCCGCTGTATTGATGAATATTTAGAATCGCTAGTATTGAAGGGTATCCCAAGGATAAGGCTGGGGAAGGCAGAATCAAAGCTTCTCACTATTTTAGAAATCTATCTGAAGCAGATGTATTAGACAGGAATACCCTTAAAGGTAAGGCATGGCCATGCAGTTACGTGGCACCTGTATGGTCACACAGGCCGTGTTCAGGTCTCTAGTACTGCCGGCGCGGTCTTTCTTTCTGTAGCCAACCGTTGTTCTGGATCACGCTGCATAAGCTTTCATACAACATAAATTAGTTGGCTTGGTGTGGTGTGTTCTGGTTGGGTTTTTTGGTGGGTTTTTTTTTTTGGGTTATAGAAAGTGCCTAAGAAATAAGCTTATAAATTCTAGAAGAGTGAACTTCCATGGTCCATTTTTCCATGGTCTTTTTACTGGTTTCATTTTTCCAAGTGGTGGCTACTTGTGTTATCATCCAGTTCAAAAGAAATTTTGCCTGTGAGTAAACAAACTAAATTTCTGGTGTAGCTTAAAAGTAGAGCTGATAATTGTTTACAGGCCTGTTTGTGTATTTGAAATTGAAAAGGCTGAATGGTCTTTTAAAGGGGTGGGAATGTTTCCTGTTACAGCCATATCAGCCAAAACTTTTTTGAGGTATCATTCTAGCCTAAAACTTCTGTAGCTGGAGGGGAGATGCGTCTTGTTTTGTCATATGGCTTGTAGCCACACAAAGGCAACGCTAGGTTTTGTTATCTAGACAGTAATGAGGAGAGACAAAATAGATTGACTTTGGGCTTTTGCCTGCTTCATTTCTGATACAGTTAAAGCAAAATTAGTTCACCAGACCTTTGTCCTCCATCGTGTTAAAGTTTGTCCATAATCTGTCTGTCATATAAGTTTCCATAACCTTTTAATTATTTCCCCACTCTTACACAGTTGCCTTTCTTTACCTTATCCTAGTGGAGAAGGGGCAGTTTGACTGAGAATTTGAGTGTTCAGTGACCAAATGGTAGACAGTCACCTCTGTTCCAGGTGAATTATGTATGAGCCTGACTGCAGGTGTAAAACTGCATACATGAAGTTTGGGTAGACAAATGCAATTTTGTGAGAAGAGATAAAATTCTTGTCTGAAACAATGCTTCCTGGTTCAAAGTGGATAATACTGAATGGGTATGGTGTATGAGAATATTTTTCAAATTGATTGCTATATATAGAGAGTGTTAAGGCTAGACTATTTTGCCATATGTACTGAGTTTATTTTTTCCCCAGTATAAGTATTATAAGTAACTGATTGTCTTCAGGCATCTGGAAATGATGTGTAAATATTTGTCTCAAGTGTTCTGTGTTGGAATATTATGCTGTATTACCAGCATATTCTAAGTTCATTTTTCTTAATTTTTAAATTAAAAAGTTATCTCTGAGAGATGTAAAAAATAGTTTTTGGTATCACCATCTATTGAAGGCAGGATGTTAACATGAGAATTTCTAATGAGAATTTCTGTTTCATATCTACTAAGATATTAAGATACAGTGTTAATTCATGAGAAGTTTCTTCCTTCTTCAATCTCTGAACAGTTTTAAAGCTAAAATTAAGCAGTATTTTAGAACACTGTGAAGTGATTCTTCTACCTTTAGATTTGTTTTAATATGTTTGCCTGGTACTAGTGTTCAGAAATGGGAGAAAGCATGCAAGAAATACCATGGTTCAGATCTCCTGTTACATGAAGGGTATTTAAAGGGAGGCTTTTAGCAGTATAGATGTTGTGCTTCAGAAGACTTTTAATTTGATTATTTATTTTACTAGGCTGAGTTGGATATTCCATCATAGAAAATGACCACAATGTACAGAAATGGATTACTGAGTAATCTTTATGCTAATTTGTTCTCTCAAACCTTTTTTTCTTAATTACAGTGGTTTAACTTGAACTCTCTCTTGATGGGTCCAGAACTAATATCAGATACATATCTTGCACTTTTCTTGGCTCAATTACAACAGGAAGGTAATAGTAACTTGTAGATGTTAAATCTCATTAATTAAAACTAGGTGATAATCAGTATTTATTAGAACTTATGTATTCAGTTAACTACGCTTAGTTTTGTGATTGAAATAGTGAAATAACCCACTATTATTATAGTCCTTATAATGAGAGGTAGAGCCTTACCTTTGAGTAAATTGCACATCATTGTGTTCCATGTTAGTGTGCATTTTCGAGTGTTTATGCATGCACCTTAATGCTGTAGACTTACAGTTTCTTTTTCTCAGGTTATTCCATATTTGTAGTAAAAGGTGACCTGCCAGACTGTGAGGCTGATCAGCTGTTGCAGATGATTCGGGTACAGCAGGTGCAGAGACCAAAACTGATTGGAGAAGAGACTGCCCAGTCGAGAGACCAGAGGTAAGGTAAACAGATTTCCTTTTGATAATGTTCAGTTTGACTAGTCTCCATGATTAATGCCTACATGGAGGCTGCTCCTTTAAGATGTAATTACAAGTATTGTAGAATGATAGAATGGCTTGGGTTGAAAGGGACCTCAGAGATCATCTAGTTCCAACCCCCCTGCTGTGGACAGGGCTGCCAACCACTAGCTCACTAGATCAGACTGCCCAGGAACCCATCCTGCCTGGCCTTGAACACAGCCAGGGATTGGGACACATCCAGAGATGGGGAAAGTCAGAGCTGGGGGATGGAATTTGCCACCTTTTGTCCTCGAGGACAGCGTTCTAGCCACTACTATCTTCAGTGCAATGCGTTTCCTTCTATTTCACACCTTAAAATCAAATTAGTAGAGTAAAATTGGTGCATTTTTGAATAGGCAAAAATACCATAGTAAGAATTCAAACTACTTACGTGCATGAGTGATTAAGAAAGAAACAAAAAACCCTGAATAAGTACTTGGAGATATGAAGCATTGGTACTCTAGAAGAACAGTGCTTGAAAGTCATAGTCACGAGGTAAATCTTAGCTTGCATTTCTGTCATGCTTTTTATATAGAAATGAGAAAATGTTTATGACATTATCACAATAGATTTTTTTTTTTGCCAAAGTTTAAGTAGAGTTAAATCAGCACAAACTATTTGCTTTAAATCTCACAGTAAAGTAAGCATGATTAATGTCTGACTGCCATAAATGTATCAACTTCACAGGCTACCCAGAAGTGATGTGGACCAAGCGGTAGAAGTTAACCATCCTTTTGATGGAACAAGCATGTTAGATGAAGATGAGGAGAATTTTCAAAGAGCCCTGGCTCTAAGTAGGCAGGAAATTGATATGGAAGATGAAGAAGCTGATCTTCGTAGAGCCATTCAACTCAGCATGCAAGGTGCAGTGCTAATTTAAATTTTGCTTCAGTGTGCATGTTATGCTTTAGCTTCAGTCAGCCACTTTCAGCATGCTTCAAGCTCTGAAAAGACTGGCTTCGGGGCGTGGAAGGATAATCCAGACTTTGTTGTAGCTATCTTCTTCCTGCTGTTTGAAAAGCTGCAACTTCCACGGTAGTGTTCATCATTAGGAGGCAAGAACGAACTGGCAAAAGGTGGCCAGAGGAAAAGGAAACAATCCTAGGGAGAGAGAGCAGCGGTGAAGCTAGCCTTGGTGCTTATCTCACTAACAGGCCTCTTTCTGTCTGTCAAGTTAGAAGATTGATGTAGTTTTTTTTATAGCTGTACTTTTTTTCCTAACTTCATTTTACTGTAGTTAGTAGGATATGGCTTGTTCTGATTTTTAGGTAGTCGTAGAAGCGAGTTCTCCAACTCATTGCCACAGAACATTTCTCAGTCGCCACATGCCAGCCAGCCAGAGTCCCTTTCTTCAGAAGAACTGCGACGGAGAAGACAAGCATATTTTGAAAAGTAAAGTAGCTGATAGAAAACTAAAACTGCATTTAGAAGTAAATGTCTTACTGTTCAGTGCTTTTGGGCTGTGGGTGGGTTTCTGGCTGAGGTCCGGCTTAACTCTTAACTTGTTTTCATGGCGGTACCAGAATTTTGCTAATCCCAGATGGTTCTTAGAAAGAAATGAAGCTTGTAGATAAGAGGGGATCTGTTAGTAGTGCACCATTTTTCTTGTGAAAGAAAGCAACTAAATGTGTTACAGTATTTCTACTACTGTAAATAATTTACATAATTATTTTTCTGAAGGAAAATGTTCTTACTCTGAGACTTCCAGTAATGACGTCTCTAGTGAACATCACATAGAATTTTTCTAGATGATTCATCATTTTTCTGTTCTGGAGTGCTGCCAGAATGCCCAAATTCTGGGAAAAGAGGAGTGTAATTTGGAATATAATGTTGGGAGAACAGATGTCTGAAGGTTAGCAGGAGAAACAGCTGAAGAGTTTTTAGGTGGTGTGGGTGTGTTATTCTTTGAGCAGCAGCTTTATACATGTAACTCTTGGCTTTCCTTACAATGAAATAGACCTGATGTAGGAGTTATACTGACATTAATCTTATTCTTTTGTAAATCTATAATTATTTCAGGCAGCAACAGCAGCTACAGCAGCAAGATCAGACCCTGAACCTACATGATAAGCCAACTATAAGTTCAAGCACTCTGGAAGCTGACCCAGGTATTGTTTTGTAAATTTATTTCCAACACTGACAGTCTGTTTGTTGGTTTTTGTTTTTGCTTTTTACGCGTGTGTTGTGCCTTACTTCCTAACTTACCTTGCCTGCCTTATTTCTCACCTTAGCAGCTGTTCATACTATGCATCACAGCTGTTACTCTTTTTGACAGGGCAGGAAAGGATCACTTTCTTGGAAAGCCTATTTAGTTGTGAAGGTCAATATCCTGTCTGAGTGAATTATTAGACCCCTTGAGCTTTGTTTTTTTTTTTTTTGTTTGTTTACTTTGGCTGGGACATAATACAATGAACTGTAATCTGTGATGGGGTTTGTGCCAACAATTTGTTTTCTAAATGACTTAACTACATTGTGTGACAATTTTAAACCTTTCACAAGCATCTGAAAATTACTGAAAGGAGTTTTCAGTGGAACGTAAGTGTGTAAGCTATATCAGTATTAAGTACTGCTGATTCAAAACTCACTGCTTTTTTCAATGGCCATTATGCATGGAAAGCTAGTGTACAATGTTCAATGGTGGTGATTTTGGGGGGGGGAACCTCAATTTCTGGAGAGGGAAAAACAGGGTACATGAATAAAAGGAACAGAGAAAGCATTTAACTACAGTTGAGATCTGAATCTGCATTTATTACAATCTATATACGTTTGTTTTCTTTAGGAGGTGATATGAGCGAAGAAGACATGCTTCAGGCAGCCATGAATATGTCTCTGGAATCTGTTAGAAAGCACCTGAGTACAGAAGAGAAGAAATGACACCACAGTTGTTTCCCCTCTGTTGTCAAAACACTAAGTCTCCATTATAATTTTACTGTGTGGA
This sequence comes from Alectura lathami, assembly GCA_013399715.1. NCBI lineage: Eukaryota > Metazoa > Chordata > Aves > Galliformes > Megapodiidae > Alectura > Alectura lathami. The sequence goes on from VXAV01007885.1 coordinate 114,596, forward strand.
TATTGCACAAGCAGGATTCATTTCAGAGTTTTGGAAGCAGGAATGAAAGGGGAACCGGAGCTCATCATTTGGAGGGAATCTGCAAATACCAAAAAGTTTGCACTAACTTAAAAAAAACTGTAGCACTCCTACTACAGAACATCCGTTCACAAGAGTAACAGTATTGAAAGTACTTAA
>VXAV01007885.1:120262-148652 GCA_013399715.1 Alectura lathami
GCTGCGGTCAGCGCCCGCCTGGAGCCCTGCCTCCGGCCGGCGGCTGGGGCCGGCTGACCCGCCGAACCGCTGCCGTGCCCGGCCGCTGTGCTTCGGGTTTAGTTCTGCCCCTCTGAGCTCAGCATCGGGAGGATAAACAAACGTATTCCCAGGCTGTTAGGGGAGAGTCAGACCTACTGCGCCTTTATTATTCTGAAGTTTCTGAAGCGTGGTGTTGGTCACAACATTCCTAACCCCTTGCGTTTGCTTAGCTTATCTCTGACTCGGTTTGATCAGCTGCTTTTACAGGGGCTTCATAAAACTGCGGGGCAGTAGCTGTACAGAGCTTTTGTCGCTGGTGTTATCTGGCCTGACGTGTCACTCCGGCAAAGGTCCAGTGTTTTGGTTTTGTTATTTGTGCTTCGGTAGGGCCGAGAGTGTTCTAAAATAGTATTAGGAACAGAAACCACAAAGAGCCGCTAAACCTTCTCACCTCAGAATGTGGGTTTAAACAGCTGTACCTTGTTGGCAACTCCATGACAGCGAACCATCCTGAAGACATTGTATAAGTCTTGTTAGCAAGCTACTGGTCTGGTGTGGATGGGCTTTTGTGAATGGGTAAAACACTCTGAACACAGATTCTGAGAAGTTGTCTTTTCGTGACTTTTCTGAATGACATGCTTTGAATTACTTTAAATTCCAAAACCCATATTGGTTTTCTTTGGAAACTGAGACTTATGCCTCTAAAATGTGTAGTGAGTTGGTGTGTTTGTTGTCTATTTTTAGAATGTGAATTGTGATCCTGATTCACAGACCTGTGCTTCCGTTTATGCTAGAGATGTACTTCTCTGCTGGACACTGCTGTGAGCAGCTTCTATTTCTTAAGAGTTTTGGAGTAGTGCACTTTTATGGGGTCCTCGGCTTACTGACTTGGGTGCATAAAAATCCTATGTCAACTAAGTGTTCTTCTGCTCCCTAAAGACCTCCATATACCAGGTCGCCTTAAGAACACTCATCAAGCAGTTCCTTTCCTTCCTTTTTACCCCCATTTTCAATGTTATCTCTTACATTCGCTGTTTTGACTGCTGGCCAAACTTAATGATGGTGTTTGTGGATTACAGATGCTAACATCTTCAATTTAATGGGTGTACTGCAGCCTCTGTGGTATTTGAGCAAAGTCAGTTTCAAATAACACATAGGAAACTATAAAATACAGTATTTAGTTGCACACTTGTGTTTATTTCAAGTTTTGAAAAAACACCAATGTTGCATTATAGCCAGTTAATTGTGATTCCTTATTATTAAAACGTTCTATTTCCACCCATTGAAAGTAGGACATGGGAGAAATAAACATAGATTATTTGAGGAAAGTTGATCATTAAAGGAAGAGGATCCAAGGGGAGAATAGTGCGATTTTTTTTTGTGTGTGTGTGTGTGTTAGATAAACTGCTATGGTCAGATTGTGTAGCCTTTGTACATGACAGCAAGTTGTAAAGGGTTTTTTCCCCTTTATAGGGGGGCAGGATTGGTGTTTTTTAATTGTTGTTGGTTTTTGTTTGTTTTCTTGACTAAATTCAGTCAGTCCCTGTTGTATGTATTTTATGGAACTAATCCTTCTTTTGAAACTTCACGTGAAATTATTGAGAAATAGTTGCACATCTGTCGTGTCAGGACAAAGTCCTGAATGAAAAACTGACTCACTGACACGTAATAGCCAAGTGAAGACTTCTCATTTTACTTACTGTAAAGTTTAATTTCTTACTTATCCATTAGCTTGGTGATCTGACTTAAAGACTAGATGCAAGAGAATGAAACTAGGTTCGGAAAGACTCTGGTCTGAAAAGTAATTCAGACAGCTTTTCACGTTCACATGGCAATGAACATTAAAGCAGTCTGAAAGATGCTTACTGATAACTGTGGTCTCAACCAATGCCTACTCAACATTTTAAGAGAAAGTTAATAAAAATGAAAATTTTCACTTTTCTTTCAGATGCAGCAACAGAGCTCTATGTGTCCAATTCTAGACTCAGAGAAATAGAAAGCATTAATGCAGCCCAGAAGTCCGAAGTAAGAAATCTTGAAACATTACTGTAATTAAAAACAATTAAAATTGTTTCTGGTAAAGATTGTTACACCAGAGCTGCTCAGCCCTGGGAAAATCTGGAAAGAGGGGTAACAGTAGCGTTAGAATGTGCCTGTATGCTTCAGTGACTAACTGCCATCAGGGCAGGGGGCAGATTTATTTCTAGGAGTATGCATGTGGTGCAGGTTTTCATCTTGTGCTAACTGGGACGTCTTGCAACTGGTCCCATTCGTGGTGGGGACTTGGGCTGCAGCAGTAGACTTGGGTTGTAAAAAGCCTACAAATGCTGGTAAAGGGTCAGTTGGTTTATAGTGTTCCACACATGTGACCGCAAATCTGCAATGCCCAGTCATGCTTTCCAGCTTGTCTTTTGCTACAAGCATTGAAGTCGTGTGTGTGTTGTTGTTTTTTTTCCTCCCCGATGCAGTTCTGCTTCTGTTGCCCCACTGCATGGCCCTTTTGACATAGCTGCGGGCATCTGTGCTCCTCCAGTGCTGCTTACAAATCCCATATGCCCCTGCAGAAAGGGACCTCATGCACTTTTGCAAAGGCCTTGTTGGTCTTGTGACTTCACCTTCATGTATGTAATTGGCCCTCAGGAGCGTTGAAGTGTTAGATAGTGTTTTGGGGAAGGAACAGTTCCTGCTTTCTTTTTCTGGATGGTGGGCATCTGCTGCTGACCCATGTCAGAATAATGGGCTGTTACGGGTCTCAGCTCTGTGGCTGTTTTGAAGTTCCACATGTGAAGAAGAAAAATTCAAGCCTTAATTAATTTACCTCTGGTCACCCCAAACCACCATGCCATATAAAGATGGAAAGCTTGGATGTGAACCTGATTTTTGGGCCGTGCTTGGAATTTACAGTTACTGCGTGTTTTAAGTGAAATAATGTGAGAAGTCTGTGCTGGTTAAGTTATTTTTTTACTGCTCATCAAGTTTGTGCTCTTCTAGTTCTGTTAGAACTGTTCAAAATTTACTAACATCCATTTCTTATGTTGGCTAGAATGAGAGACTGAAAAAAGTTTGTAGTGATTTAGAAGAAAAGCATGAAGCATCAGAGCTTCAGATAAAACAGCTGTCTGTGGAGTACCGAAATCAGCTGCAACAGAAAGAGGTATGATGCAGAGTAAAATATGAAAGTGTAATGAGTTTTATTTCAGCATTTGTATGTAAAAGCATGGGTAAACTAGAGGAAGCAGAATTTTGAGCTGTGTAGTATTCTGCCCATTAAATACTATAAGAGTTTTTAGGGAAGTATTGCATGCAGCTAGTTTTAGTTTCTTGTAGATAAGAACATTTGCAATACACTGGAATGTTCAGCATAAAATAAATCAGATGTAGTAAGTAACTTGGGGAACATCATATTTTGTTTAATCTTAATACCTGAATTAACTCTAATTTTTTTTTTTTTGTTCAACCTGTTTGCCTGAATCTTGGTATAGGAGAGCACATAGCTGCTGAAAAACCAGCAGAACCTTTCACTACTTATGTGTTGAAATACTTACCTAAAGAGCATTAATACTTGCATATGTGTGAGGTACTTTGTAACACAGCAGCCTATACTGCTTTTCTTCAGGGGAGTGTTCAGGGGTTTTATCTTTCACTTTTTACTGGAAGGGACGATTAACTTACACTGGGAGGGAGCTGGGCTGGCTAACATTGGTTGGTTAACATATCGTAGGAGTACGAACAGAGCATGTTTTGATATTCTTACTGAAACAATGCGCTGTATTCTGCATGTTCAGGTGGAAATCAGCCATCTCAAAGCTAGGCAGAATGCACTACAGGAGCAGCTGCAGAAGCTTCAGACTGCTGCTCAGACAGCACAGTCAGGAGCTGGTGCTTCACAGCCAGTCGCTGTCTCGGCATCCTTTGTGCCGGTGGTCAGACGCTCCACGGGTTTTGAAGGTGATGACATGGATTTTGGAGATATAATCTGGTCTCAACAAGAAATAAACAGGTTGTCCAATGAAGTTTCTAGACTTGAATCTGAGGTTGACCACTGGAAGCTGATTGCACAGGTGAGTGATTTCCCTTCTGTCTCCCCTCCAAAATACTGTTTTCATTGCACTGGATGGTTTTACAGTGAGTCCTTAACGCTTGTGCTGTGAAATTTGTAGAAGTAACATGATTTGATGGAAGACCTGAAACCTAATGATGTTTTAGTCATTCTTTTTGCCAATGCATGACTAGGGACACATTCAGTAATTGTCTTCCCATTGCCTTTTCATGATGCTTTTATCCATGGTTTGTCAAGTTAGGAAAAAGAGTGTTGTATACATTCACATGGAATGTTAATTCTGCTTCAGGGGTTTGGTTTTATGCTGCCTTTCAAAAACGCTTTTCTTCTGCCTAGCTGTAGTATTGACTACATATTGATAACACAGTATTCTCAAAAGGGGCAGTTGGATACTTGCATACTGTTTTTACTTGCTTTTCTGCTGGTGCTTGATGTGTCAGTTGTAATTTATGGTCTGCTGAGACAAGAAAGAGTGCAATCTTTCAGGCCGTTGTTGATGTGAGTCACCATTTCTCAAGTTATAGCCTGGTTTCAGAGATGCTAGTTTCTCCACATGGAAATACTGAAGTAAAATTAGGCAACCGTGTTACTTTACTAGGTGCAACGATGTCCCCGTTCCCATCTGAATTTTGCTTCATGTTAGAAGCTTCATGTTACCTTCATTGCTTGCTATCTTTGATTGCCAAAAGAGGAAGTGATTATTTGAAAAATATATGTATTTATCACAGTTTCCACGTGGAGGTTTGATTTTTATTTTTATTTTTTTTCCCCTCAGTCTTCCAAAGTGCAAGGGACAAATCAGGCTGAACAAAGTGAAATATGCAAACTGCAAAATATCATTACGGTAAGATGACAATTTGACAAACTAGTCCTAGCCAATGCTTTATTCTTGATGGTTTTGTATGGTCACATGACATGGATAAAGTTAACAATATTTATAACACTAACACATTTTCTCTGTTAAAAATGTGTGTGGACATGTACTTGTACTATGGCCTGGAAAGCTGCTGTGCTGAGTTTCAAAACACAGCCCAGTATTCTGAGAAAGTGAGGGAGCTTATATAATTTGTTTAAAAGAATGCCATTAGCATTTATGAGGGCAGATCACTTTCAGAATCTGTTGTAGACTTGATTCTATTTAGATGCACAAAATAATTTTTTCTCCCTTCTCATCTTTCCCTTTTTTCATTGAAGATGCAAAATACAAATTTGGATGTCATCCCTGAAAGTTGTTAGAAATGTCCTACTCTATACCCACTTAGTACGAAAGACTTGTGACCTTTATACATTTTTAAATATAAATAGCAAATATTTCTAATGTTTTATTATTTGTATAGCATATTCCTTGTGTAAATACATTTTTAAAGGAATGTATTTTAAAATATTTAAAAACATACTTGACCTTTTCTATGAAAAATCCTTTAGTAAGTCCTTTGATTTTACTAAGGAAAACTTTTGTTTATTTTGTGTTATTTCTTAAGCTTCTGTACTATTTTTTACCATTCTGATTCTCTAACATTATTTTTAGAAGCTCAAACAGAATTTAAGTCAAGAAATAGATGAGCATCAACATGAACTTTCAGTACTGCAGGATGCACACAGACAAAAGCTGGTGGAGCTAAGTCGTCGACATCGAGAAGAGCTGAGTGAATATGAAGAGCGTATTGAAGAACTTGAGAATCAGTTACAGCAAGGTCTCTACCACGTGCTTACTTTTGATGTCCCTTTCTGATTAATGTGTAGTGAATTTTTGGTTAAGGCATAGATGTGTATGTAATGAAAAGTGTAGTAAACATCAGGTAGATAATGTTTAGAAATTTGAATTTCAGCTTCAGTCCAGTTTCACACTGAAGACAGGCACGTGTCCTCGTATCCTATATTCACTGTGATTGGGCTGAATACCTGAATTCTGATTTGACTGTTTGAGCTTACACTCAAATGAGTTCTCAGTCAGGGTGTTTTCATTTTTCTTCTGTACATTTTTTATTCTGCCTTTTTTATACTCTGTAACATGCCTGGAAATCATGTTACAAGGATTGTACAAAGCTATGAATGTTACAATAATATCACAGGGCTGTAGGGGTTGGAAGGGACCTCGGGAGATCATCTAGTCCAGCCCACCTACAAAAGCAGGCTCCTTCCAGCAGGTCGCACAGGAAGGCGTCCAGGTGGGTTTTGGCTGTCTCCTGAGAAGGAGACTGCACAGCCTCTCTGGGCAGCCTGTTCCAGTGCTCCGATACCCTCACAGTAAGGAAGCTTTTTCTTAGATTTGTAGGTCTCTCCTCTTTTAGTTTATAGCCATTCCATCTTGACCTATTACGGCACCCCCTGGTAATGAGTCCCTCTCCAGCTTTCATGTAGGCTCACTTTAGGTACTAGAAAGCTGCTGTATTTTAAGAATTTGGAACTGAATATACAAATATATTACCTTTAAAAGCTGCTGATTTAAATAAGGATTGTCCACTGAGATAAGAGCAAGGAGCAAAGAGAATGTAATTAGGACTGGCATGATTAATGCAGGGGTTTCTGATTCCAGTAGTAGTCACATCTGCCAGCTGTTTGATAGGATTTTTCTTTGTTTTAAAGTAAGCCTGAATAGAAGTTTTGTTTAAATTATAAAAGTATACTTTTTCTGTGTAAAGGTGGTCTGATGCTAATATCTTCTCCTTCTAAGAAACACTGATATCTGTTTTAGAATCGTGTATATATGTAGAAAGTCTTTCAGTATTGCAGAAGTGATACACTGTGGTACCAATGTTGTCCTGATGTGGATTCAGTTGTAAAAGTGAAGCCCTACTTTGTTGTGTTGGTTGGTGACCAAATCTTTTACAGCAGTGATTCTTAAAAAATAATACAATCTTGTGTGAAACTGTTCTCTTTTGAGCAGCAGAATTCTGCTGGGCAAGGTAGGAGGGTGATTTGGGTTGCTTTTGTTGTTGTTGTTTTGAAAGTAGTAATACTATACATTGTTTTGTTTTCCTTTATAGAAGCAGACAAAGAAATAGCAAGGCTTTCAAGTTTAAATCAGGTAAAGCAATTTCTAAATTAAGTCAACAAAAAAGTTCATAACAATAGTAACCGATGGAAAATGCATGTTCGTGGCAGTGTACGTTTTTGGAGCATTCACACTTGTACATAATCTAAAACTACTTTCTTGATTACATGTTTATTTAATTTTATAATTACATGTGGAAGTCATAGGAGCAATAATTTGTGAAACTCAACAGCGTACTCTGTTGAAGAAACTTAGTAGAGCTCCACCTGTCCCACTGTTACTTACGCTGCTGCAGTGTGTATTTTTAAAGTGTTAATTGTACATAAACTTCCCTTTAATTACTGGAAAAGTAATATTTTAGACAATATAAAACTATTATATCAGGTAGGTGTTTTTTCTTCTGTGTTCCTCCACCAGTTAAGTGTTTATTGGTAAAGACTTACTACCAGTGGTGCTTTTTAAATGCTCTGGTTCCTTACCTGAAGTATTTCACTGTTTAAATACTATTTGTATTTTTGTAGGCTGACAGTTCCATTTGTATGGGGAAAGATATGCAGGCGTTTAACTTAGATCTCCAGGTCCTTAAAGAAGAAAATGTTAAACTTAAAAAAGAAAAGGTATGCACGTTAGATTTTCTGGACTGTGTTGTTTATATATTTTTTTCAATATAGCAGGAAATACTAAAATGTTCAAACACCTTTTCAGCATATAATACTGCTTTATTTTTCCTTTAAATGTTGTTAATGTTAATTGCGATAGTTGGATGAACACACTGTTGAAGTATAACATCTCAGCATTCAACTATTTTGATTTGCATTTTTGATTTTTAATATGGTGTAGCTTTCAGTTAAGGATTTCATTTTTAATTTTATTTGTTTTAAAGTGATCTGCTTAAGTGTCCTATTCTCTTGACCCTCTGAAGGAGGAGATGCAGCATTTATTAGTATGATGGGATGAGGCCGGGCTCTTTTCAGTGGTGCCCAGTGACAGGATGAGGGGCAGTGGGCACAAGCTGGAACACAGGAGGTTCCATACAAATCTAAGGAAAAAACTTCTTTACTGTGGGGGTATTGGGGCACTGGAACAGGCTGCCCAGAGAGGCTGTGGAGTCTCTTTCTCTGGAGATAGCCAGAACCCACCTGGACGCCTTCCTGTGCGACCTGCTGTAGGGAACCTGCTTTTGCAGAGGCGTTGGACTAGATGATCTCCCTAGGCCCCTTCCAGCCCCTACAGTTCTGTGATTCTGTGACATTGTTGATAAAATTCTTGATAAAATATTACATTTCAGAAGCTCAGCTTCACAGAATGTGGTTTTCTGTAGCTTACTGTTCTTCTTTGCTAAATGTTTTGAATTAGTCATCTGTATTATAATTAATACAGCACTGGATTAATAAATAGTAAAACCAGCACTGGAAAACATTCTGTGAAATTTATCGTTAGTTTTTCCCTCTTCTAATCTGACACACTTCCGTTTTGGCAATGCCGTCAGTTCTGGAATAGTTTGTTCTCCCATGTAGCGCTCCAGTACTATATTTTATCTTACTGATGAATTTTGTCAAGACAAAGGCTGATACCTGCTTTTTTTGTTTGTTTGACATAAGGAGGAACTTGAGAAGGAACTGCTAAATGCACAACATAAAAATGAGAGTATTCTTTCTGTGTATACTGAGGATCGGGATTCAGAGTTAAGTCAGTTAAGGCAAGATTTGGAAAAGAAAGAATGTGAATTAAATGAAAGTGTTGCTGAAAGAGAAACATTAATAGCAGAATTGGAAGAACTAGACAAGCAGAATCAAGAAGCTACTCAGGTAAAACATTCAAGTTACTTGCGGAACTTGGAAAATAGATGCTTAGCTTTGTGTGTGTTTATCTTTTAAGTTGATCTTCCCACATAGAGAAGTTATCTTCTCTGNTGGAGGAGATGCTGGCAGAGCTGCTATTAATGGACAACAAAAAAAAAAAAAAAAAAAAAAAAAAAGCAGGACCAGTGTTTCACCATACCTGCCATCTTGATGTGAAAGTCTGAAGTGTAAGAAACCCACTTCTTATGGACAAAGAACTATGGCATGTCAGCTGCCCATTAGGGATGTTACTTCCCAAGGTCCAGTTAAATACCACCTAGTTTTTCCTTATGTGACGTTCAGCGGTTCTTATCCTGTTAATACTTTAACTCTTTCTTATGACAGTATGCATAAGAGGAATGATTTATTTTTAGAATTTTTCCTCTTTTGCTTTCAGTATTTTTAATATTCTTGAATAGCTAATCTACATTATTAAAAGTTATTCATCATATGAACATTTGTGGAGCAGAAAAGGTCACAGATTGCATGTAATAAGTATAAAATGATGCTTTTTTGTCACTATCCTGATATATTGGCCATTAAATGTTAGCAGCAAGCCATGTTTTCCCCATCTTGGCTTACTTTATGGAACTGAGCATATATTTTCATTTGAAATGAATCCCAACAAGTGTGTTTAAAAATAAGCTCAAGCAAGAGATAGAAAAGAGACTATACGAACAGTCAGATGTATATATTTTTTTAATTATTATTTTTTAGTGCCTATCTGTTTTTAAGTAATGAGTGTTTAATGCATACCAGTTTCAACTGTTCTGACAAATTCTGTCACTTATTTCTTAAGTAGTTCTCTTTTGAGTTCCTTGATTCAGGTAGTTGGGGTTCTTTTGGGGGAGACAGTATGTTTGTTTTTAGTGAAGTGCAATCTATTTCTTTGATACTTGTTTTTAGTTCGTTCAGCGTTGGCTATTTGTTACTACTTGCCAACTTCATTTTTTAAGTAGGAAACATTTTTTTTCCAGGCAAATTTTTAATTGTTCAGAAGATAAAGATGAAATACATAGGTCTGATTCTCCTTTTCTTATGAATTCTTGTGTTCATTTCAGCATATGATTACACTGAAAGAGCAGCTGTCAAAACAGCACACTGAAACTGACAGTATCACCAAACAGCTGAAATGTGACATAGACTTTGAAAGAAAGAAAGTAGCAAAATTAGAAATGGAGAAGATGGAAACAATTAAGGAATTAGATAGCCAGAAAGAAAAACTAAGCCAATGTTCATATGCACTTAATGATCTGCATATAAGTAAGCAGCAGCTTCAAGATAACGTTAAAGTTCTTCAGGAACAACTGAAGAAGGCCCAGGACTGTAACTTGAATAATCAAAAAGAAATGAGGGAATTGCAACAGAGACTAAAAGAAAGGGAGGAGGAACTTTCTGTATCCATGAGCAAGTTAACAGAAAAAAGTAAACAGGAGTCTGATGGCAGTAGTCAAGATCTGATTCTGAAAGAAAGAGAACTAGAAATTGAAAAACCACAGAGTAACATTTTGGAAAATAAACAACTAAATGAAGACTTGGAGAGATCTCTGTCTGAGCTCAGAACAGAAAATGGAAGGCTAACAGGAGCCTTTGAAGAACTAAAACAGGAGTTAAACAATGCTATTTCTGAGAGGAATAAAGTTTACTTAGAAAAAGACACAGTTGTGGCGGCTTTGAGAATGGAAAAAAGGCATTTGGAAACTGAATTAAACCAGACTGAGAAACGACTTCTTGAACAAGCACAGAAGTATGAGCAAACTATTGAGGAATTATCAAGTGCGCGTAGGATGGATACTACTGCACTGCAGCTTGAACATGAGCGGCTGGTTAAACTCAATCAGGAGAAGGACTTTAAGATTGCAGAACTCAAAAGGAATGTGGAGCAGATGGAAGCTGACCATCAAGAAACAAAAGAGATGTTGACCACTAGCTTAGGAGGACAAAAGCAGTTGACAGAACTCATAAAAGAAAAAGAGGAATTTATTGAAAAATTTAAAAACCAAGCCTTACAGGTGAGGCAGGAGCTTGAAGAATATATGCAAGTTTCAAAAAAGCAGGATGTCTTAAAACAAAATTTAGAGGAGAAAGACAAAAATCTTGCCATCATGAAGGAAGAAAATAATCATTTGAAAGAAGAAATTGAACGTCTTAAGGATCAGCAAAGTAGGTCTACACCTGTGGTTGAGCCTAAAACTCTAGATATTATTATTGAACTTGAAAGTGAGGTAACACAGTTAAAAGTGCTAAAGAATAATCTTGAAGAAGAAATAAAAGTTCACAAAAAAACAATAGAAGAGCAGAATCAGAAAACAGTGCAACTTCAGCAGTCTTTACAGGAGCAAAGAAAGGAAATAGATGAGTCTAAATATCAGTGTGAACAAATGAATGTCACACATGAAAGACTCTCTCTAGAGAAAGATGAGGAAATTAAAAATTTACAGAAAACAATTGAGCAAATTAAAACTCAGTTGCACAAAGACAGACAGGTTATTCAGACTGATTCCTCTGATCTTTTCCAGGAAACAAAAGTTCAGACACTTAATGGAGAAAATGGAAATGAAAAGCATGACTTGTCTAAAGCTGAAATTGAGAGACTAGTAAAAGGTATCAAAGAAAGGGAGATGGAGATTAAGCTTCTAAATGAAAAGAATGTTTCTCTAAGTCAACAAATCGATCAGTTGTCTAGAGATGAAGTTGGCAAACTTACTCGGATCATTCAAGAGAAAGACTTGGAAATACAGGCTCTCAGTGCTAGAGTTTCCTCAGCTTCCTATCGGCAGGACGTTCTTTGTCTTCAGCAGCAGCTGCAAGCTTATGCCATGGAAAGAGAACAAGTGCTAGCAGTTCTGAGTGAAAAGACAAGAGAGAACAGTCAGCTAAAAACAGAGTATCACAAGATCATGGATATGGTGGCTACTAAGGAAGCGGCTTTGGTAAGGTTGCAGGAAGAGAATCAAAAATTATCAAACAGATTTGAAAATAGCAGTCAAGATATGTGTAAAGAAACTATTCAGAATTTATCCCGTATCATTCGAGAAAAAGATATTGAGATAGATGCTCTAAGTCAAAAATGCCAAACCTTACTGACTGTCTTGCAGACATCCAGTACAGGTACTGATAGTGGGTCGGGAGGTGTTAACAGTAACCAGTTTGAGGAGCTTCTACAAGAACGTGATAAACTGAAACAGCAGGTAAAGAAGATGGAAGAGTGGAAACAACAGGTAATAACCACAGTTCAGAACATGCAGCATGAGTCAGCTCATCTCCAAGAAGAGCTACAAAAGCTTCAGGCACAGTTTTCAGTTGAAAGTGATAGTAATTCAAAACTGCAGGTAGATTATAATGGCTTGATTCAGAGTTATGAACAGAATGAGAAAAAACTGAAAAGTTTTAGTCAGGAGTTAGCACAAGTCCAGCACACCATAGGGCAGCTTCATAACACCAAGGATCTTCTCCTGGGTAAGCTTGATTTGGTAACACCCTCTGTAGCAGCAGCCTCTATCATTTCACAGCCTTCAGTCATTCAAAACAGTGCTCCTGGCGTGATCAGTGACGAATCTAAACTCCTGCAAAAGGAACTGGAACAACTGAAAAAAAAGTTGCAAGAGAAGGATTCAACTATTAGGACTCTTCAGGAAAACAATCAGCGATTATCTGATTCTGTGGCTACAGCATCCGAGTTTGAAAGGAGGAGTCAGGAAGGGACTGATTCAGAGCTGAGGCAGATCAAAGAAAAACACGATGTCTTACAGAAATCTCTTAGAGAAAAAGACATTTTGATTAAATCTAAAAGTGATCAGCTACTTTCTGTGAGCGAAAATCTTAGTAACAAAGAAAATGAAAATGAGCTTTTAAAGCAAGCTGTGACTAATCTCAAAGAAAGAAACCTAATTTTAGAAATGGATATTCGAAAACTGAAAGAAGAAAATGAAAGAATAGTTGCAAGGTGTAGTGAAAAAGAAACAGAATTCCGAGCACTTCAGGAAACTAATATGCAATTCTCAATGATGCTGAAAGAGAAGGAGTTTGAGTCCCACTCAATGAAGGAAAAAGCTCTTGCTTTTGAGAAGCTGTTGAAAGAAAAAGAACAGGTATGTTCAGACTTACTATCTTTTGAAATTAGTTGCATGGTAACGTGTTTTCATGTATACGTGGCATTGTGCATTTGCCTGAAATTCATTTGCGACTCCTTACTGCATTACATTGCAACATAAGAAATGAAAGATCAATAGGTGAGTGGCTTAAAATTTAATCTGTTAGTTTTGTATCCAAAAACCACATCTTCCATTCCTTTGGAAAACGCTCATGTAGTGAAGAGCTGCTCAATATTTTGCTTTCACCTGTTCTTCCTTAAGTGCCCTACATTGTTGTTATTGTGTAAAACTTGCAGAGCTGGCAAGGAGGACTATCCTCATGTGCTTCCCTCAAGTGTTGGTCATTCCAGCGTGGTTGCTTCACAACATCCCTAGGAGATGAATGGGTTCCCACATCTTTCTGTAACTGGAGAAGCTTCACTGGAGCGGGGAGAAGTAATGATTTCTCCTCACAATTTGCCATATGGAAAAGCAGATATTTTTTCAGTGTATGTTCAGAGAAAAGTTGCAGTTTTCCAAAATTGCAAGCGTTGCCAGTTTTCAGAGTGATATTTATGCAAATCATTAGAGACTAAACTGGCACTATTTTTTTCTCTGCTGTCACTATAACAGAAAATTACACATTTCTTTGAAGCATTTTCAAACTACCGAATAAATCTACAATGCACTGCATGTGAGGGAAAGTGGAGTACTCATTAGATCTAAAAACTTGTCTTCTATCATTTGGAAGTCTCAACTTTCACGTATTATGTGTGAAAAACTATGGATTTTTTTTTTTTTTTTTGAAAAGCCTGACTTGAGACAAATGTTTAGCGCTGTTTGCTCCTGGTAGGAGTTTCCCTATCTTATTCTGAATAAATACGATGGAATTAAAAATAGAATCTTTATTGTCTCAAAGTACAGTAATTTTTTTTTTAATTAAACAAAAATTAATGAAAAAAAAAGACTGAATTGTTATTGGGACTACACTGTCTGGATGGCTTCTTGGTGTGTTGCAGGTCTTCTGGCCTGCAGACCTTTTCACTCACAGCCAGCACAGGCATGCCGTTTCACAAGCACGAAGCACTTATCTGGACATTTTTCTTCCACGTATCAGAGAAGTTCCTGTTACAGGTTTTGGAAACTCTGAAAAATAGTAATCCAACATAGTTTTGTGTTTTATGCGGGTGCCAGAAGGCATAAACAGAGCAAATTTGTATGCAGGTTTGTGGTTCTTCTGCAGAAAGAATTTTGCCATATCCAGTGTCATTAATAAATAATTGAAGCTTCTAAGTATTAATGGTGAAAGCAGAGATTAGTTTATGTTCTACCAACATACTCAATAAAAATATATTTGTGTGGACAAAGACTACATCTCCTTTAGTAAAACTGCTGTCTTTCACATGATTTTTTATATCTTCAATAGGGCAAGACAGGGGAATTGAACCAACTGCTAAATGAAGTTAAATCAATGCAGGAGAAGGCTGTTACTTTTCAGCAAGAGAGAGACCAAGTCATGGTAGCACTCAAACAGAAGCAAATGGAGAGCAGTGCCCTGCAGAGTGAGGTACACCACCAAATGATTTACAGTTGCAAGAAATAAAGGATAATAAATTGCATCTGTAGTATTTTCTGCATGACTTTTGTGAGCAATAACTTGTCAAAAGCATTTGAAAGCAGTACACAATGTGCTTCAAAGGGCATTTTCTTTGCTCACGTTACCTTTCGAAAGCTTACGAGAGTACCTTGTGAAAGTACCTTGTGAAAGTACAAGCCACTCACGGTGTGCTCTACACAGATACAGCGTCTGCGTGAGAAGGAGCAGCGCCTAAACCAGGAGTTGGAGCGGCTGCGTAACCACCTCCTAGAGATGGAGGACTCCTACACGCGGGAGGCGCTGGCTGCAGAAGACAGAGAGGCCAAGCTGAGAAAAAAAGTTTCACTTCTGGAAGAAAAACTCGTGTCCTCATCTACTGCAGTGGAGAACGCCAGGTATCATCTCATTTATCCAGCGGTGGCATTGTCTGTGAACATTGCCGTTGGCTGGAGTGATGCCAATGACTTTATTTTATTGAATTAGCATTCTAAAACAAAAATACATAGAACATGCATTACTGTTATTCTAAGTCAGGAAAGTAATTTGAAGTAGCCTTGGCAACTCCTGTGATCTCAGGGACGTTTTTGTTTTTATAGAAGCTCTAGAAATCCCAGATCTTTGACAGTGCTTAGAACTAGAAACAACAAAATTCCTCAACCCATCGATCTAATTACCTGTCAAAGTGTTGATTGCCTTTAATATGAAGGTTTCATTCACTGAATACACTTCAGCACAGATGTCCTCGTTATACCTTGTTTATTGTATCAGAGAAATGAACAAATATTTTCGTCAAAAAATGTATGTGTAGCTACAGTCTTTCCTATTTCATGTGCCAAAAATGAACTTTGCTCTTAACCCTCTCGGCAAAGAGATTTCTGAGTTGAGCAGAATTTGTTCTGGAAAATAACTGGGAGAATGCTGTGTAAAAACTGGCAGAATGTTTGTTTTTTTTTTTTAATTTTTCATAAGAACTTGTCACATGTCTTTCAAGAAATACTGCCTATTTCCTACCTAATATACACTGTTAAAGAGACTGACATAGGTTCGTAGGTCATCAGGTTCATAATATTTTTGCATAGTGGGAATTTCAGTGGGTATTCAGTGGTCAGTGTGGAGCAAGCTATATTGAATTCTTGATGAGTGGCTTTAAAGTAAGAGTTGGTAGAAAGACTATTGATTCATCTAGTAATTGAAGCAGGCAGTTAGCAAGGTACGTTTTTTGTTCTTTGATAAAGATAGCTTTACAGTTATTGACAAAAAGATCAGTTTTCTTTTTTTCTAATACACTTCAGATTAAAGTTTGCTCTTAGATTGTCAAAATTTTATTACCAGGCTTATTTAAAATGTGTTGTTAGGAGTGTTTGTTTGTTTTTAAAAGGAATCAGCAAAGAAAATGCCTTCATTTTTATAAACTGAGAAGAAAACTAAAGGTAGATACATTTTGCTGTGGTTAATTTTTCTCTGTCATGACTTCTGTCATTATCTTAAATAATTTATTTTATGTTCATTAAGTCATCAAGCTAATCTGCAGGTTGAATCTTTGCAAGAGCAATTAAACCTGGTTACCAAGCAGAGAGATGAAACTGTGCTACAGCTCACCATCTCACAGGACCAAGTGAAACAGTATGCATTGTCACTGGCCAACCTGCAGATGGTACTAGAGCAATTCCAACAGGGTAAGTTCTGTCAAGAAACACCAAAGATAGCAACAAGCCTTCTTCAGAAGGGATAGTTACCATATTTTGGTGCTTGTAAAATACATAGCTACTTGGGTTTTCATTTTGATAGCTTGAACTTCAGAATCTTTCATTCTCTAAAATACTTCAGTAAAATTCCTACCATGTGAAAACTGGTGGTCGATGTCCTGTGTATGAAATTAGAATTCTACCTCGTGAAGACCAGATGTGATAATGCTGAGATTTTGCAATTATGTATCCCAAAAAAGAGAATTACATGTTATGAATATAATTTTTTTTGTTTTTGTATTTTTGACTCATTAGAAGAAAAAGCCATGTATTCAGCAGAGTTAGAGAAACACAAAAAACAGACTGCAGAATGGAAAAAAAAAGCAGAAAACTTAGAAGAAAAAGTTGTATCACTGCAGGTAGGTTGAAAATGAAGCTGAACACAATGAAATTCCATGTTATTCTTGATTATTTTTTTCTTTTTTTTTTTTTTTTCCTTTGAGCAGCTGTGTGAAGTGTTATGTCTGTTATTGTGAAAGAGTACATTAAGTTATAAAATTACCCTGCCTTCCCTGGATTGAGAGTGGGGACAGGACGGGACTGACAGGCCAGCAAGGCAGCATGCCTTCATCTGAGGATGTTTACAATCCAGTTACTCTAAAGCACAAGTGATTGAAGTCTCTGTGTTACATTAGAACTGCGCTGCCTTAGCATAATTATGATAGTGAACTCCCATGCTTCTCTTTCTGTCCTTTTCCTGCCCTCTCTTCAGGAAAGTTTAGAAGAGGCAAATGCCGCACTGGATGCGGCATCAAGGCTTACCGAGCAACTTGATGTTAAAGAGGAGCAGATTGAAGAGCTTAAAAAAGAAGGTAACGGCTTTTTTTCTCTGATTAAAACATTTTTTAAAGTACATGTACTTTCTGTTAGGGATCTTTCTCAAGAGAGTACCTTCTAGTTTTTGTTTGTTTTTTTTTTTTGGCCTTTAGATACCCAGGCCCTTCATTTAGCTCTGTATCTCTTTTAAAAGTTTGTGAAATACCAAATGCTGTCACATTTTCCAAAGTAACTACCATTTTTCACATAGAGGCAGCGTTACTGTGAGGTAGAGAGAAAGGCCCTGCTGTTGATAAGAGATGTAGAGGGAGCCACGCTTGCACATGTGGAAGGCCTTGGACAGATCTTTAGATGGTATTTTTAGATATCATTTCAAACAAGCTTTCCAATTGCTCATACTTATAAAGATGCCTTTCATACTGATCCCTGATTAAGTTCTCTAACATCTGATGAACTCATTAATTTGGATTTGAAGACAAACCTTGGCCAAACGGTAGAAGACTGTGCCAGGAGAAACAGTTTTGAAAGAGAAGAGTATTTACAGTGAGGGTGGTCAAAGGAGCAGGTGGTTCCAACAGAGAGGTGTCCATCCATGGGGTTGCTCAAAACCCTCTTGCACACAATCCAAGCCAGCCTGCTCTGCTTGTGCAGAGGGGCTGGACTGGATAACCTAAGGAAGTCCCTTCCAACGTACGTGGTTCTGTAGATTTGTTTCTGTGAATGGTTTGGGAGTGTTTTTTTCTCTCGATGAGATCACTGAAACATAAAATTTGTGATAAATACATAGCTTTCTCTTTTGTAGCGTTAAAGCTGTGTAAGAAAGCCAGAAAGGCAGAACACCTTTTTCTAAAAGCTGATAGCATTGAAAAAATTGAATGATTTCTGCACAAGTATTTGAATGCCAAACATCAGTAAGATTTACAAGCTCAGACTTGATTGGAGATGATATAATAGCTACATGAATAACATAAGATCACTGGTTTTTTTATTACTGCATTAATCTCAGCTTTCATGAGAAAGGAGTTGTAGCATTATGTAAAACAGGACTTAGAACTAATGGTAATGTTGTTGGATTTCTGTACTTAAATCTTAGCCCTGACCTGCAATTTTTCTGCAATGTTTCCTTGGACAGAGGGAAAATGGTCTCTGTCTAGCTGTTTGGTAGTTCTCATATGAATGAAGTCACTAGCAGTGCCAACTGCTGAAGGGAATGTTAGGCTTTTTTTTTTTTTTTTTTTTCATTTGTCTTTTCCTCCTGCATTTTCCTGCGTGAGCCCTACCTTTTCCTTCAGTCTCTTTCTGTGGGTCACCATGTTTTGCTGTTTCTTCAGCATCCTCCGTTACAGTCTGGCTTTCACTCGTACACATGGGACAAAGCTGAAGCCAGAGGAACGTTTCCGATTGCTTCCTGAAGGGGGTTCTCCAAAGGGAGTTCAGAGGGCAGACGCTTGCTCGCTCTGTGGTCACTTAACAGCTCTAACCTTCTGTTTTTTTCCCGCCATGTATGTGGGAAATTTGGGGGTGAAATGTTTTAGTTAATGCTTGCAGGGGCCTTCGTGCCTGCGAAGTCATCTCTGCTGGATGCAGTGCTAACTCTTTCAGCTCTGACCATATTCAACTAATCATCGCTATTCATTTTTAAATTGTGGTTTATTTTCCTCTTGAATATATTTTCTTAAAGCAGACTTGATTGTGATCTTAGGATGAAAAGTCCTCTGAAAGCCCTTGCAATTTCAGCAAGAACTCTACAAAAAAGTTGCAACTTCTTAATAACTACACGATCAAATGTCTTCATTTACCTGTAGTTGTGTGTAAGTGCAGTTTGGCATCCCAGTGGGCATCATAGCATGTTCTGAGTCCACACGTGAATTTTACAACCTGAATTAAATTTCCAGCTGCTGCATGAAACTACCATTAAATCAGTAGATTTTTTTTTTTAATTAACTAATCTTTATATTTCTGTCTCACTAGAGACGTTACAGTGAAAGTTTTCAAAGGCCCTGGATTGAACATAACTGACATAGGCAAATATGGCACGATTAAATGGGGAGCTCTGATACTGCTGGCTAATTTTGGTAGCTAAGCTGCATGAAGGGCGGGAGGGGGGAGTGCGTTAATGGGTTTGAACTTTGAGAGAACACTGGGTCTCAGTATTTTATCAACCTATGTTGTATTGGCAAGTGATTTACTTGTTATAAATTGAAAAGGAATTGTTGTGTAAAGGAAACAGCACTTCAGTGTTGTTGTAGGATAAATCATAATTTTTATTGAAAAAGAGACCACTCCATTTTCTCTATTTATACAAGAAAACATATAATGTCTTATTGAAAATTGGCCAAATACATTCCCAGACACAGATTGTTGGCCAAATCTTTTGAAGGATTTCTTTATGGATTTTTTTTGGCAGGAAAAGTGATTTTAATGGAAAAGTATAAGATGTACCAGATGCAGTTTTCTGGATTGCCATAAATGGTTAACAAATTATTGGAGGCTGCTGTAAATGTCTGGTTTACAGCAGTCCGTGCTGAATTTTGGCTCAGATCTTTTTTGTTCTTCAGTCTTTTCATACACACAGCGTACATGTTTAAGTCCTTTTCAGCTGTAAGGTTCTGTTTTAGAAGGAAATATTCCATTTAAAAATATGTTTGAAGATAGAGTTGTGTAATCACTGTGAATGAATGTAGCCATGTAGCTGTCCTTAAAAGTTGGTCCTCTTTTTAAAAACATTGTCAGGAGATAGGAAACAGAAGTAACATTTCACTTTAAAAACTATTAATTGATTTGTTCTAAAAATTAAAAATTAGAAAGGAAACTTGCTATTGTCTTGCTATGTACAGCAACAGCAGTATCTTGAGACTTACTTAAACCTTTTTTTCAGACACCGTTTCTCTCTTTTTTAATTATTATTATCAGTTCAACTTTTTTTTATTTTATTCTATGGAGACCCAATTAACAACTCAAATTTCATGTATGCTTCTGCAGCATTAATCATTCCACAAACATAGTGCAGATGTTTTCATTCAAATTTTAGGGTCCTCATCACCCACACTTACAAAGTAACATAATTTTAAGTAACTTTCCCAACATGACATTAGCTAGTTTGTTATACTCTTTACATTCCAAAATTCATATTTGTGAAGTAGAGTGTTTATGTCAAGCTGTGGATTATTTGAACAGGACACATTGGGCTGTCTCCATCTCGCAGCCGAGCTCTTTGTGTATGTAGCCCAACAGGCTGTGCAGGTTCTCAGGGGGTTACTAGTGCTAATTGAGAGCCATGTTGTGTCAGCATAGTTGTGTCATGAATTTATCAAGGGCTGAAAGTTGTGTGGAAACCAGAGTGAAATGTTTTTCATGTATCCTAAATGATCTGAAAGGTGTACAAATTTGTACAAGTCACTTTTCATTTTCTCTCAAGAAAAATGTAGTTAACCTCTAGAAAGCCTCTACACCTTTGTAGGAATGACTGGATATTTTTGAATTCTTTTAAATACTTTTTTCTTGTAGTAGTTTTCTTGTAGTAGTTTTCTTGTCTTGTAGTTAACCTCTAGAAAGCCTCTACACCTTTGTAGGAATGACTGGATATTTTTGAATTCTTTTAAATACTTTTTTCTTGTAGTAGTTTTCTTGTAGTAGTTTTCTTGTCTTGTAGTTAACCTCTAGAAAGCCTCTACACCTTTGTAGGAATGACTGGATATTTTTGAATTCTTTTAAATACTTTTTTCTTGTAGTAGTTTTCTTGTAGTAGTTTTCTTGTCTTGTAGTTAACCTCTAGAAAGCCTCTACACCTTTGTAGGAATGACTGGATATTTTTGAATTCTTTTAAATACAAGACGAATTCAATGAAAGTGTACCTATTTTTAAAGAAAGCACATACTTCTAGTCACCGTGTGCCCAAGAAATATTAAAGTAGTAGGAGATTGAAGTTGATTGGCCATTTTTTAGCTGGGTTTGAAAATATTTGAAGGATTCAGCTTTAGAGGGGAGAAAAAACCTCATCTCTGTTTTTTACTTCATTGTAGAGTTGGTCTTCACATTGAAGATCCGTATTGTTTAGCTTGTGTGTGCTATTAAACCTCATGCTTTTATTAGGAAAAAAGTAAATTCAAAGATAGTATCTTGCAGAACTTAAGTTTGGTGAAAAATTCTGTTTTTGCTCTTATGAAGCTTATTGTTGAAGAATTCTTTGTGCCTTGTAAATATTTGTTTTCTTGTCTGAGAACATTTTGTTGTTCTTAAGTCCTGTGTCCGCGGGGGTATGAGATAGTTTTTTCTATCAATTTTTACGGTGTGCTTTTTGCGTAAACTTGTGTAGACCTGAATGAAAGATATTCTTATCCAATTTTTAACATAGCTGAGTTTTATAAGGAAAAAACTTTTATCCTTAGAGTCA
Organism: Alectura lathami; assembly: GCA_013399715.1. NCBI lineage: Eukaryota > Metazoa > Chordata > Aves > Galliformes > Megapodiidae > Alectura > Alectura lathami. The sequence continues at coordinate 141,765 of VXAV01007885.1, forward strand.
GAATGTTGCAAACTATTTTAACCTTCAGGAGAATCTTTTCCTTTATTATGGGCTTTATTTTTGGAGTTCTGTGGGAGGTCAGAGTAAGACTGAGTTACTGCCACAGAATGGGATGATCGGGTGTATCCTGCATTTAAGCTAGCAAGTAATGTGCATTACTGAAATTTTAGACTTGTAGAGAAATCTGTGCTATGAAATCATTGGAGAAGAGTGAATAGATTAAAGTACTGAGTCCCAAAGACCTGATGACAACTTACAGTTTAGTCAGATCATGAGGATTGTCACCACTGAATATACAGCTTCATCAAGAACTTCTTTCCAGTTCTGTATGATCTGAGTGGAACAGGGCAGCTCATATCGGACCTTCTGCAGCTAGCTTGCGTTCTGTGTGTTTCTGTATTTTAGTTTTGAGTATTGCTCTGAAAATTCTAGCTAATGAATTCAAGTAACAATCACATACTAAGTTGATCATTCTGATACTGTTCTAAAAAACCCACAAGAATACTAGCATATATTTATTTTAAAATGTATGTATTATAAATAACACTTTGAAACAAAATCTGTGATTTTTATTTGCTTTAATGTAACATTTTATAGGTGAGATCAGAAGGGAAATGTTAGAAGATGTACAAAACAAACTAATGAATCTCATCAACAGCACAGAAGGAAAAGTGGACAAGTAAGTTTTTCATTATATTGATGTACATTTGTTCTTTATTCTTCACAATGTACAGATGTGTAACAGTTGTAGGGATAGTGCAGAACTGAGCTTCTCTAGGTGATCTTGCAATTATGCTTTGATTATTTTTACCTTTTTCAATTTGACTGTAAATATTAATTGTCATTATTAAACCCAATGTGTATAAAAAGTTGGATTATTGATATGTTGATGTAGAACTACAATAGCATGAGCTCTGAAAATGGAGAGAAAACGTCTTGGTGAACGTCTCTTGTAATGCATCTAAGGTGTGAACAGCATCACCTGGACGCTGTGCACATTTGATCTTTCTTCCTTGGTCTTTTTCTTCTCTCTCCCTGTGTCAGCACTGAAATGAGGGTAGACAAATTGGTTCCCCTGCCCCCTTCCTCAGATCTTGGTTTAGGACTGTTTTAAGGTTCTCCTGAGTCACAATCTGAGGATAATACTTTCCCACATTGCGTCACTTGCACCAAAACTTGGTGATGTACAAGTCACATTCACCTACTGCATACAGTATTTCTATCACTGCCCAATTCGCAGCACGTTGTTTAAGAAGTTGTTTTCCCCTGAAGGGGAAGGATGTTGATGAGGTTCCTTTTTAGTTTCTTTTACTGGATTGTTTATTTGGGTTACTGAAAATTAGGCAACAGTATGAGGAACAAAGGCATCAAGTATTTCTGTATCAGCTGTACCTAAGAGCAAACAGTGTAACAGTCTTCACTTGTTCCACAGGGTTCTGATGAGAAATCTCTTCATTGGACATTTTCATACTCCAAAAAATAAACGTCCTGAAGTGTTGAGGTTAATGGGAAGTATCTTGGGAGTGAAGAAGGAAGAACTTGATCAGGTAATAACTTACTGAAAACAAGGCTTCATTTTCCACTTGTACTGTGCTTACCTGAAGACAGAATGACTGCTTGCTAAACCAAATGTGACTGTCCTCGCACTTCTAGTGGGGGGAAAGTATGGGATTTTTGTTACCTGAATTAATTTTTTATGTGGGACATGCTGATCTTAATGGAATCTTACAGTAACTTAATAGAGTGGATTTCATCTTGCTGGGGAGCATTCTTGCTAGTGCAGAAAGGAAAAGATTTAACTTTTACTGTTGCGTATAATAGCTTTAATATGTCAGTTGAAGAAAAGTAAGCCAGTTTTATATGTGCCATTAGGTTTTGTGAGGAATGTGGATTTATATTTTTAAACAAAGAGAATTTTAGACTGCTGGTTTTCAGGAGGGAGAGAATAATGCTTTGTAGTTAAAATTATCTCTAGGATTCTGTGGAATTCCCATATAGAATCATAATCATAGGATCATCTGAGTTGGAAGGGACCTTTAAAGGCCATCTAGTCCAATTCCCCTGCAGTGCGCAGGGACACCTACAGCTGGATCAGGTTGCTCAGAGCCCTGTCCAGCCTCACCTTGAAGGTCTCCAGGGACGGGGGGCATCCACCGCCTCTCTGGGCAACCTGTGCCAGCGCTTCACCACCCTTATTGTAAAAACTTTTTCCTTATATCCAGGCTAAATCTCCCCTCTCTCAGTTTAAAACCGTTTCCCCTAGTGCTATCACAACAGGCCCTGCTCAAGAGTCTGTCCCCTTCTTTCTTGTACCCCCCCTCTAGGTATTGGAGATATCTAGATATTGGAAGATATGTCTTATGGTGGGTAAATATAATGAGCACAAAGTTGCACTTTTTTAATCTGCTGCTTTATTTTTTGTTTCCTAACGTTTTTAAAACCTAGTTACTATCTGAAGACCAAAGAGGAGTTACGAGATGGGTGGCTGGCTGGCTTGGTGGAGGAGCTGGGTCCAAGAGCGTCCCCAGTACGCCCGTACGGCCAACTCAGCAGACTGGTTTCAATAGTGTAAGAGCTGGTCACGTGTTCTCTAAGCGGAAGAACTGGAGCAGTTGCATATTAGTGCTCATGTTGCGTTGTTTTGCTTTGTGCAGCTGCTTTGGCATGACTTTTTTGTTGGAGTTGTTACAGTTTTTTTCCTTTCTAAGTAAGTAAATTGAAGAAAATTACACAATCCTGAGTCTTGGGCTAATACAAAACTCTAATTACTGTTCCACTGTCTTCTGGGACCACTGACTTCTTCCAGTATGTATTTTATGGTGCAGACTGTCAGGGCCGGAGGTTAAATGCATGTGGGAGTCTGGAATTCTGCAATACTGTACAACAGAGAAGACCTTAATACTGCGTTTTGATGACCATGTTTCCCACTTGTCCTTTAAATTTCACCTGTAAAGCTTTCTCAGCTGCTGCAGCTAGTGTCTCTTACTTACAGCATATAAATTTGATATCTTAAACTTCCAAAGCAGCAGTTTTCATAGCATGGTCCATGGGAGCAGTTAATCTGTGGAACGTTCCACTTTGCAGACCACTAAATAACGCACTCAAGGATTAAGCACTGAGAAATCAGGCAGTTTGGATTAACGTTGTTTTTTTGTTCATTGAACTAGAGAATTATGTCAAGAATTGAATCCTTTAAATATTTTGAACTGTAGGTGTCTTTTTTTTTTTGCCCACTAAAATAATGCAGGCATTCAGACAGCAAGAGTATTGTGGTCTTATTAACTATGGATGGGAAAGAGGAAAATTAGTGCTTTTGTGTGTGTAGAACAAGCTCTACCTGGCAAAACTTTATCTTGTGATTCAACTACACCTTAACCAATCCATGCTGCATGTATTCAAGACATTTTGTCAAATACATGCAGTGCTGTTGGAGGGGATGATTTGCTCAAACATGGACACAGAAAATGTGTTGAAAAGGAGGTACAATTTAATAACCAGTAGCCTTTTTTAGTCTTTTTCAGAATTGTTTGTGAAATTCCTTGAAACAGAATCTTGCCCAAGCCTTCCTCCACCCAAGCTCACTGTTCATGACATGAAACCTTTAGGAGCAGCAGGAACTGGTAAAACTAGCAGCATTCCATCCAGCAGTCAAATGCAAGGTAACATTTCAAGAAAATTCGAAACTTTACACAGAACACAAACAGCTAGAGGTAGAATTTTCAAGGGGATTTAAATAATAATGCAATTCCTCGTGTGTGAGCTATTAATTTGGTGATGTTTTTTTTTTTTTTTTCATTTTGCCACTGAGAACGGTTTACATCTGGAAAACAAGGATTTGATGGGGGAAAGTGGGAAGGAGCAAGTCAAATGTTAGAGTCGTTTAGGAACAAATTGATTCATTAAAAGTAAAATTTTATTGTAGTTTGACAAATGAGCTAACATAGTCTTGTCTCATGACTCAGTTGTGACTCACTGTCCTTGATCTTTATGTACGTGGCTTTTCTTGGAACTGACCCTGGGGCAGCTGTGCCGATAGGGCGTGGGGTGGGAACCCTGCCTTGGTGCTGCCAGGTAGTGCATGCAGGAGGGCCCTTGTGTCTTTGGGTAGTGCTGGGGTCAGCGTGACAGATGCTTTGTATCTGGTGTTGCATGGGTGAAGTGAGCCTCTGCATAGGGTGTTTGTGTTCCAAGTCACAAAAATGTATAAAGATTTTTTTTGGATATCATGAGCTGCTACCAAATTTCAGCTGCCAACAAGCACAATGTGGTTGACAGGTCCTGGAAGTATCCTGATTTCTAATTAAGTCTTGTAAGTGGTTAAATGTAGACATAGGAATTGTTGAGCAATAGGAGCAATGGCAGATGAGATCCAAGATGAGAGAAGATGGAGAGAAACAAGTCTATGGGAATGTCTGCAGGCCGTGGCAAACAGATCTTCATGTTGCAAAAGTAATATGCAGTTATAACATTTGTTCCATGACAAATGCTCTGAAATGGGATGTACTTACAAAAACTTTCTAATGAAGTGGGGCTTTTTTGTTTGTTTCAGATCCTGCAGTCTCAGGAATCAGCAGAAGACCAGATGCAAATCCATTTTTAGCACCTCGATCTGCAGCAGTGCCTCTCATAACACCTGCTCCTAGTTCTGGACATCTGCTTATGAAACCTATTTCTGATGCCTTGCCTACTTTTACACCACTGCCAGTGTCCCCTGATGCCAGTGCTGGTGCTGTGCTGAAAGACCTCCTAAAACAATAGATGATCTTGAATCAGTATGATGTTGATAGCACTTTAAGGAAATGAGAACACTATGCTGTACGTAATTTACCACAGTGAGGCCTTCTTTACAAAGTTGTATACTCATTTGCAATTGTGTCTTGTTTTTCTTTTAATTACAAACTAACTAGTGCTTTGAAAATTTGACTGACTGCATGCAGAACTGCCTTCATGGTAGCAGGTATTCATTTGGGGCTTGGGTTAGATTTTGTTGCTGGACTGTCACAAGACAGACAGAAGGATTTTTAAACATTAGTTATAGCTGAGTCCTTTCAGTTATGCACATACAGCATTAACTCTTCGGTATTGAGGTCTGTTTTTCCATTAAGATCATCTGCCATTGGCAGTGGAACTTCAAGAACCAGAATTAGAAAATAAATTAATAAAAACACTTAGCCAAAATTGATCTTACTTGAGATGTTGGAATTAATGATATGAACTCCAAAGAGTGAAAAACGGAGCATATGGGAGTGTGATTATTGAGTGGCTGCAGTTTTCCCCACAGACAATTTATTGCATTCAGCTGTATTAAGACCAGTATCTCTTATTTACAGGATTGATCACATTAAGGGGCAATTTGAGGCATATTAATCTCTTTCGCACTAGGACTGGAATCTTTTTACCCAGCCTAATAACTTTCAGCAGTCAAACTCAATCAGCACCAAGGAGTTAACTGTGGGAGTGCTTCATTTTCTAGAGGTGCCCGTGTGGTGAAGCATGGATAATTTAGCAAAAGATAAGTTCATATATGTAAAGACACTGTGTTATAACAGCCTAAGATGTATATTTGACAGACTTCTTATCTTGCTGGATTTTGTAGATTCAAATACAGGCTTAAAGCTTGAACATATGTATAGAATATAAAGGGAAGAACATGCTTACTTATCCCAAATATGTACATAGCTCTTTGTAAGGCCAAAGTCAATTATTCTGTAAATTTTGCTGTGATAACCTGTACACTTTGTTGGCAGGTGGAGAATGATGTTGCGTACTAAGGGACAAAATTCATCTTGTAACAACAGTGAACCAGAGATAAAGCATCTTCATTTTAAATTGTGGGGTTTCTGAACCTTTTATATGCCATTCCTGGTTTAGTCAGTGTTGAAAGATAACTATTGTGGAGGTTCTATATTAGAACTGTCAGCCTTTACTTCTCAGTTTCATTAAGATCCTGAATTAAATTGTTGTAAGAGTTATATTTAAATAAAATTAATCCCTGAAACTTGTACAGAATCAACCAAATAATGCAAGAAATGCATTTATTTATGTAGAGGTCAATTTCTTTTGTTGCCTTGAAATCTAGTAAAGTTTGTTGTAATTGCAGTATTTACCTTGAGGACTTGAGTCCCTTTTCTCCCGTATGCTTTCATGGAAGATTTATTGAAAATTTGGAAGTAGATTGACCATACTTAATTTTTGTTTAAAATTTTTTTACTGTGTTCCAGTCAGTGCTTTCCCACTGGAAAGTGTAGAACTCCATTGCCTTGATGCTCTTTAAACAGTCTCCCTGACTGTTAAAAGTAACCTTCAAGAACTGGTTTTTATTGAAAGATTAGTGGGAATACTTTTTTTTTTTTTTCTCTGATTTTTTCTTCTGAGTTTACTTTGTGCTTGACAACTGTTTCATTTGTGTTTACTGTTTTCCCTCATGTAAGCGTGTGACTCAGGTGGTCTATCCTGTTCAGTGCCTTTCACACAGCAGCAGCCGAGTGGGAAAAATCTGTAGAATTTGAGTAGGCGCAGTAGTTGAAATTTTTCCTTAATTGCTTTCATCTTGTTTCCGCAAGTTAAAATAGCGGTTCTTCTATATTTGGCTGTTGCTAATCTTTACTGGTAAGGTTACAGAATTTTAGTAAGGAATGGATATTGCAAATTTGGTATAAGGAGAAAAGTAAGGGCTCTCCTCTAGTTTCTTTCATCATTTCAACTTCCATCATGAATGCAGGTTGTCCTGCATCATGCATTCCATGCAAAGAGAAGTAACTGAATGATCTTCGTTACTGTAGAATAGTGCATCCTGTTGGTTTTTCTTTTTAATAAAAATCTCTTGCATTAAACCATTAGTCACAGCCATAGGACACACATTTTGTTACATTATGATGACAAATATAG
>VXAV01007885.1:149009-181484 GCA_013399715.1 Alectura lathami
TTTGTTTAATATGGCAAAACATTTGTATGCTGTGGAAGCAACAGGGATAATGGCGGCATGCCATTATTTCTTTCAATCAGAAGTCTTTGATTTATCTGTACATTCAAACTGAAGTAGTCTTTGTGTCAATGTGCCTTCATCAGTGTTTAAAAAGATAAATATCTAGAATAGGTGTGCCGCACGTATGGCAGTGCTAGCAGTGAAGCTTAAGGAATTAACATTGTATGCATTCGTTTTATTTCTGCTCATTTTCCCCTTTCCAATAAATCTTATAGTTTGTTTCCATGAGCATTTGTCTTCCATGTGGAGAGCTTCTAATCAGCATTCTTAGATATAGCAGATAAGGATTTGCAGCCTACTGTTTTTGTTATTTTGGTTGATGCCATTATATCTGCAGCCCCATAAGGCTTAAATATGGAAGCCAGTCTGCAATAAAAATAAAGGAACAGGCAGCTGCTGGCTCCTTGTTTAAATAGAGAAAAATAATTTCTACATGGTATGTTTACAGCAGTAGCAACGCTGAGTCTTGCACTGTTGTATTTGTCTCAAGCTTGTAGAGCAGTATGGTGTTCTGAATTTCAGTATCTGAAAGCATTGCGTATCTTACTCTTGAAATGCATTTTGTAGCAAGTAACGGTTGAAGGACATGATCAGTGTCCAGTGTGCGAGAAACTTGCCTGATGTTTGCTGGTTGTATTAGACCCATTGCAAGGCTAATTTAGATTAACTTGCTCCAAATCAGAAGTTCAGCCATGCTGCTAAAACTCTCAAACATTTTGGGCTTATTTTGCTTGTAGGAAATAGTACTGAGAAGACAACTGTTAATTTTTCCATACACAACAAAGGGCATTTATCATTCACTAACACACACACACACACACACCAACATTTCCCAGGCCTCCTAAACAAGCAGACTGAAAACACCCTTTTTCTCTGCTTGTAGCCATTTTGATTTGAGTTCTTTTACACTGTATATTTTTTTTTTTTTTTGCTTGTCCTCACTGGGAACCAGACACAAGTGTTTCCTCCTTTGAGGAAACACGGTGTAGCTACCTTGCTGCTCATATCTCCCAGGTGTATAAAATATTACACTCAAAAGTGCCTCTTTTTAAATTACATTTCTGCCAGTTCTGTGTCATTCTTATAGCTATGTTAATAGTTTCTTTCCATGTGAATTCACATTAAAGTTACTCCAGTAGCTGTAAGTTCTCAGAAAAGCTGTATTGCCACACTTGGTGTGATTCTTGTGGTTGCAGAAACTGAGCCTGTATGCTTTCAGATCACCTAATTAAAGAAATGTCTTTCACACATTGATGTGGAGTTCAGGTCTGAAAAGGGAGTGACACTTGAAATTGCTAGAAGCTAGAGAGGTGCAGATTGAAGTCAAAAGTTTAAGGTGAAAAAAGAAGGGGGGTGGGACATGACTGGTTACTCTTTTCCTACATTTCTGTTGTCATTTATTAGTTGGACTAGAAAAATCTGGCAGCGGTCAAGAAAAACACAGAGAGGCTGGGAACATGGTCCCAGAAGACTTGTTTGTAGGTGAAGTGAAAGTAAGTTAATCTGTTAAATTTAATAAAGTTGCATGTTGATCAAATTTAACATTGGTTACCTTGGCAAATTCAAATCTGTTCGTTATGGTCATAATAACATGCAAGAACTATTCCTATTTTAAAGATGCAGTATCTGTTGCTAGGAATCAAAGACTTTCAACATGTAAATGAAGAGTCAGTCTCAGCATCTGAAGCTTGAAGGAGCTTGGCTGCGTACACAAACAAAGAAGAGTCACAGTTAAGATATTACATCTTCCAGACCTGGTTTCTGGTCACCAGTGGCAGCAGCTGCACAAGGTTCTGTAGTGGTGTTCTGTTTCACTTTGGGAGGGTGAATTTTGCCCTAAATTGGCAAAGAAAGGAGGAGATGGCTGTAGCTTCTTAGTCAAGAGTATGGCCTGAGCTTTGTTTCCCAATCATGAAGAAGGTCTCTTGGATCCTTGTGATTTGATTTACATTTGGAGAGACAACTTGCCATTTCCTTAAGTGATAAGCAAACCTTGGATCATACCACACATAGTTTGTCTTTCCCAACAAAACACTCTGCTGTCAAAAAGTAACAGTATAAACATTTACTATTTGACTTACGTAGAAATGAGTGTAAACTTTTTTCCCTACAATCCTAAGCCCTGCACAGTCTCAGATAGTGGTTCTGATATACAGTCAGCTGGAAGAGACTGAGGAGGGAAGTTTGTGTGCACATAGGAGTCCTCAGTCATCTGTGTCAGGTGTGTATTTCCATGGAGTCCAGTTTTGCTTTGGCAAGACCCAGCCTGTGTCAGGACTTAAGGCCCCTGCTCTATAGGAGCATAAGTGGAATATTCTCTGGAGTATTTCTGTGGTAGCTGGCAGGTACATGCACAGTCACTGGCAAAGGAGGAGTTAGCACATTTCATGAAAGTGTGAAAGCAAGTTAAACTGACAAATGAGCAAGACAACAGGTTTCCTGATTGAAGATGCATGAAGGCACACTAGTGAAACCCAGCCATACTGTTCAAGTGGGGCTCCTTTATTCAAGTCTAGCTAAAATGTGTGTCTTGCAACAGAAGATTCAAATTGTTTCCTAGGGAAAGGGTTTTGTTCACCAGCAACAATAGAAAGTGTCTTTCTGTGTGTATCTCTCCACTTGAGAGTATGCCAACAAAACCAAAGATAACTAATATCATCTGGTGTATGCAATGTGAGAGTTGTCTTCCTAGTAAGAAAGATGAATATCCAAAACCGGGATTTCTTGTGTGTGTATGTTTTGCATCAAAACCTCAGCTTTGCAGGGCCACATACTCTGTTTTGCATTGTGGAAAGATTAAGTCATCCAAGACAGACGTTGAGATGACTCTAGAAGACTATTTCTAAAGTGGTGAAGGTGAAATTCTTGCCTGGATTATCAGGAAATCATGGAAGGGCTTTACTCTGTGTCCCATCTGTTCCTAGGTTCTTTAAAGGCACATCTGCATTTGTCCTATCATCCACTAAGCATACAGAAGCTCTCAAAAAGAGGTATTTACATGTATTTGGTCAGTACATTTACTGCTGCTGGTGTGTGGGGTGAACTGGTCTGCTGTTTATCCGCAGAGAAGTACAGCTAGGGAATAAATACTTGCTTTTTAACAGCCCAACAACATGCTTCTGGCTTTGAGAAGACCATTTTTCTTACCAAAAAAAGTGTTCAGCTCAGCGCTTTAGGTGGCTGCTAAACCTGTCAGCAGCAGGGAATTTTTCATGTGTATCAGGTGGGGATTGCAATGAAAGAAGTTGTATGCATTTCTGTACCTGCAGCAGTGAATGACAGGGAGCAGACCAGAAATGATATTTCCCCATGTCTCAGCCTGGCTTTTAATGCTTGCAATTAACCATTTATTTTAATGAGAGAATCGTTTAAAAAGCATGAGTCTGATTAGTGGAAAATATTACAACACTTGAGTTATGGTTAACTGTCCTTGGTGGGTTTTGTCAATGACTGACAGAACAGAATTTAAAAGCCCTGTCATGTGGCATTCAACAAGCACGGACAGGCAGCAGATTCCTGAGCTAATCAATAGTACCTGGGAAACAAGCTGCCTAGACCTACTTTTTGCATTTGTTAACAAAGTGAGTCTGAAGCTTACTTTACCACCAACCATGAATATTGTTCTGGCTTAGTGCAAAGGAAAACTTAATCTGAGAGCTGTCGGGATACAGTTTAAATATTAACCAAGTTAGGGGAAATCCTAACAGTACTTGTGTGTGGTTACATCGACCTTTTTCATTTGCAAAATCAGATACTGTGTTTCACCCTGCTGAATTTCATGATGGTCATACAACACGGACTGAATGGCAATGTAGTCAGGTTTGGTGCACAGAAAAGAGATTTTTCAGATTTGAAGCAGCTAGGAAATATTTCTTTTATGTCATTACAAAAATAGTAACTCTTATTCATCACTGTAGTACAGCCACTCAATATCTAGTGTTTGTTGATGGAATATTTAATAGTCCAAAGAGTCAGGGAAAAGAAGCACCTAACAAGAAAAATGGTGTGTATTTTAGTGTTCAGCAGGTTTTTGTGGAGACTGTTCTATCAAGCAAGCAATGTCAGGCAATTGACCTTGGCACAGTAAAAGCAGACAAGTGGTAGCTCGTGACTTCCTAGAATGGGCAACACTGCTAAACACAATCCTCTGAAATCAGGAAGCCGAGAGTTATAGTGCTTTGGATCTAAACTTCTGTAAATTAGCATGCACTTAGCTCCACGCTCCCTAAGGTTTTAAGAATTTGACCTTTGTATACTGCCTGGAGAGGGTGGGCAAGCAATGCTGCAGAAGCCAATGTTAAACTTGGCAGAGGCAACTGGATTAATACAACTAAATAAAAGTAACCCGGTTTATACAGCTTAGATACTCTGAATCCACTTGGTTCCTGAAGAGTAAACAGTATTATCGATGAAATTATTTTTAGCTTAAGCAGCAAAATGGCAGTTGGTTATAGATAGTACAACAGCAAGAATGGTTTGGAGCAGATAAGGCTAGCTGGATAAGAATGTTAGTTCTTAAATGAAAGCATCTAGAAAAGATGAGATTTGTAAACGCTATTTCTCAAGGGAATTTGTAATGACCATGAGAGTAATCCTGAATGCTTTCAGGTGCAGGTGTTTGAGATACTGCATATAGGAAGGGAAATAAAGGATTCAGCATTCACTTGATCACAAGGGGAGCCAACCACATGAAATGTTGGTTGTAAAACTGGCCTTTATGTAGAAGTATTTGGCTGTCTCCCACAGCAGTTTTCTTTAATGTTATAAGGTATTAAAACACTCTGTCTTGAGTCAAGCTTTTGTTTGTAGTGAGAGTGTGTTTCCAGTCACAAGCAAATCACTGAGTTGATTCTGAGTTGTCCATATGTTTCAGTTTACATGCCATACCATGGATCCAACACTAAATTGCATCGGGAGTAAAAATATAGTGAAGAAAGTGGCTTGAGTGGTAAATTAGAGGACTGAAAAATATCAAAACTGAAGCTTTGTCTGGAAATACAATTGGAAAATATTTAGACTGCACTTTGCTCTGTATGCTGAAGTAGTGGGTGCCAATAAAAATGCAGGCAAACAGAAGACTGCCTTATTTTTGTCAACAGGAGCAGGAACAAATGCGTTTAACAGTTAACTCAGGGGACGCTTATTATGAAACTAAAAAAATTTGAGCACAGAATCCTAAATAAAATGAATGAGTCATAGCAAGGCTTGCCAGACCTGTCTGGACCCAAACCTAGACTCTGAATAGTACACTGTCTGCAGAGTACTCAGGATCAAGGACCTACAGAGTTCTACCTGCAGGCAAAGGTCTTGTAGATGATACCTCTGTCTTTACTGGACTCTGACGGAGCAATGACATGGTGTGCTGCACCAAACCTGTTTACCTGAACTGGAGTATCAGGGACCCCAAGCACTTTGGCTGTGATGTTCTTCTCCTGAATTCATTCAGTGGCTCCATCTTGCTTGTATTGGTGCTTTTAATAGTCAGATGCTTTGCAGGCATCCTGAAGCCTGCACCACCCTGGCCAAACGTGACTAGTAAATCTGGTCATGTATAATCCAGTTACGTGAAGGAAAAATTTCGATTAGAATGTAAAGTGGCCATCAGAAGTCATTGCAGCTGATCAAAACCTGAAGGCCTAACCTTCTAGCTCTTGAAGCATAAACTAAACCCTGATGAGAGGCCAAACTGTGACTGAATTGAGCTTGTAGCTCACCGGAAGAAGCTCTCTTGCACTCTTACAGTGATGACATCCTGACTTGGTGCTTGGCACCTTGAACCCTAGTTGCCCATTGTACTGATGGATCTGACAGCCACAAAGAGAAGAGCGCCAAGGAGAGAAGATGGGTTTGGTGCTGAGAAGCTCCACTTCAAAAAGCTGTTGGATGTGCCTTGCTTTGGGTCCTTCCCTTGTTCTGACCCCGTCTTCTAAAGGTATCTCAGCAGGCCTTCTAGTTGCATGTTCGTGTGACAAGATCCCTGGGAGTCCTAGCCACCTCTAACTCAGCCTCGGCGCCCATTCCACGGTCCTTTTCATGGCTGCCAAGGATGGTTAGAGAGGCAGTAGATTAATTTCTAGACATAGAAAGAAACAGCAGTTGTTACATTCAAATTCCCAAGATTTGGCTGGTAAAATTTCTTGATTGCTACTTGTAGGTGACAGTTAGGAGATGGCTGGAGGCAGGTTCAGTTGCATGAAGTAGCAAAGTAAATATAAAAATAAATTTTGCATAAGAACTAGTTATGTGAGATACATGTGAGAAGCAGCTGAGGTCCCTTGGTTTGTTCAGCCCAGAGCAGAGGAGGCTGAGGGGAGGCCTCATGGCAGCCTACAGCTTCCTCACAGGGGAGCGGAGGGGCAGGCGCTGAGCTCTGCTCTCTGGGGACAGCAACAGGACCCCGGGGAACGGCATGGATCTGTGTCATGGGAGGGTCAGGCTGGGGGTTAGGAAAAGGTTCTGCCCCAGAGGCTCCCCAGGGCAGTGAGCATGGATCCAAGCTGCCGGAGCTCAAGGACCGTTTGGACACCGATCTCAGACACAGGGTTTGGATTTTGGGTGGTGCTGTGTGGAGCCAGGCGTTGGATTCGATGATACTTGTGGGTCACTTTTATCTTGGGGAACCATGTTCTCAATCATATTCTATGATTCTAGGTGTTAAGGATAATCTCCAGCGAAAGTCAGGCTTTATCAGCTCCCAAAAACCATGGATGGGATATCTAGGACCAAGTACATAGCTCTGGTGAGTGGCTTCATCCGTGCGCCCTTGTTAATGAGCAGCAGCTTAGAGATCAGGCCTATTATTTTGAAATCATTTTGTGCTAATGGAATCAGAAGTACAACTGTTTCAAGGCAGTTAAATATCATAGACTCTGCAAGTGACTCTGTGGTACCTTTCCTTCTAATGACACTGCAGTGTGGTTGCTTTAGCAGCATCTGACAATGGATTTTTGATTGTCCGCTGGAAATCTTAGTAAATTATATTGCCTCAATCTCACACCTGTTTACTCACCAACTCCTTCAGAAAGGTCTGGGAAATTTGTGAACTGTGGCTTCCTATTATGATTGTCACAATGACTTTTCCTCAGCTTACGGTGGGGTTGTGTTCAATATTTCTACTTTTAATTATAATTTAGCACCAATTTGCCTGATGTAGTGGATATACTCTTCTGTATTTAATTAAGTACTATATGGAAACCTGTTAAATGCGGTATCTTGCTTGGTACCTTTTGTTCTTGTAGCGCTGCAGAGATTTTGTGAGGTGTTACACTTGTGGTAGATAATTCAGCTGTTACATACGTTCAGATTTAAATCTGTTACAACACTTAATTTCTAAAGTCAAGTAAATTCTGATGAATTGCTAGTTTTCATTTTGTTGATTTGTTCTACAGTCTCTTCTCCTGGTGCTTCAATTTTAGGCAGGTTCTCCGATGTGTCATCTCTTTTTTATTCTCTCTCTCCCTCTTTCTTCTTTTAAATCCATAATGGGAACCTCTTGAGGTTTCTCTAGCAAATACAGATGAAGAAAAGTCACTTAATTTTCTTCTGTGATTTTATCTTTTCTAGGTACTATTTTTATACCTTGTTCATCTGCTGGTTTTGCAGACTGTTTGGCAGTTTTCCTGCTTTTGGTGTGTCTGAAAAATAATTTATTATTAACTTTTATGCCTCTTACAATTTGTTTCTCAAACTTTCTTGGCCTGCTTTTCTGCACTTTTTACACTCAACCTGTCAACGTTTTTGTGCCTTTTTATTTTCCTCATCTGGCACAACTTAAGCATCTTGAATTTTGTTCTGAAACAGTGGACAAAATGGGGACTGATTGCTTTATCAAGTTCCAGCAATGGAGTCTGTTAGCCTTGCAAGCAGCCCTGTAAGGAGAAGGGTCCAATTCCACCAATCTTTCACACATCTGCTTGAGGTTCTGGGCCCCAGCAACACCAGGATGGAGTGGAGATGCTCAGAACAGCTAGGCTGCTTCTGCAGGGGGAGACGCCGGTACTGCTGGGCAAATTGTGCTGTGACAACAAGCGCAAGTCAAAGCAAAGGACAGCGAATAAAGAAAAGAATCTGTGCAGTAAGCTGCATCCTTTTGCAAGACTTTGTAAGCACTGCAGCACATGCACAGCAGAACTTGCAGAGTAGGAGCATCCCCTGCCCAGCAAGATTCCTTGCAGAAATGACACCCACAGCATTCTGAATTGTTTCTGTTTACGAGTCCTTATTGCTCCGGAGTAGCAAATAATGAGCCTGAAAACAGTTTGGTGACACCATTTTTATCACTCAGTTTCATAGCCAATTTATTTCCAAATGTTATGCTTAACTCATGAAACCTCAAAGTAGCAGGTAAATTATGAAATGATGTAATTCCTACTATGGGAATAGGTACATTTAAAGGGAAAAGAAAAAGACCAAAAGACACTATTTCTAATAATGGAGTAGAAAATCGCTATTTAAAACACTCTCCTTTACTGTACATCTCACCTAGAAGACTACTCCAAACAAAATCCAAAATTATTGAAGAAAGTTTTAGAATGTCTTCTGAGGATAGGAAAGCAATTGAGTAAGAACAAAAGCAAGTCAAAATTAGTCGTCTCCTCATGTGGAAGCATTCTACCAGTCCTGTATTTGTCTAAAACAGTAGTTGATAGGTATACAACACGTTAAACCATTAGATAAAGAAAAATATAGGCATTCCTGCTAGTTGTCTTATTGGAATAAAATAATTTAAACAAACAAAAAAACAAAAAAACAGAAATCTTTGCTCATAGATTCATCTATAAGAACGAAATGTTTAAAAGGGGAACTTTTCCAACTACCTGGAAAGAGACAAGATCTGGAAGAAAGTTCTGATGTCAAATATTTTTCTACTCTGGATTCATCAGCAGAGTTCTGGCGGGTGCCCTTACCAAAATAGTGTGCATACTTGAGAACATTCAAACACCCTCTTTGGGAGATGGCATTTCCACAGACTTGTTTGGGTTTGCTCTGAACCTGAAGTGTTTTAGTGGAAAATGCAGTAAATGCTTGTTGCTACAGAGAATAATGTCTTGCTCTGGATTAAAATTAAATGAATTCCTTAAGCAAACTAAAAGAAATATTAAAAAAGCAGAAAGGATGCTCAACTAAATCTAGGAAAAAGTTCCCAAACTGTTAATTTCATATGATGGAAATAATGTACTTGGGAGAGGAGGGAGCACATTTGAAGCTGCTTCTTTAGCAGCACGCATGCCCCAGCAGGCAGGGAGTTCTTCCAGGGTAATGTGGAATGGAGAGCTAGCGTCTCAAGTCAGCTGCTCTGATGAGCACCCTGATGCTGTTGTGAATGGGTAGGCCCATTGTGTTTGCTGTGGTGCACAAGTTAATAAAGAACTTGAGAAACCACAAAAAATGGTGCTGAGGCACTTAAATTGGTCCTGAATATTTCTGAGGGACATTTTAGTATGCATTTCTAACTGTCTTGTCATAAGTGGAGACCAACGGCTTATGTATCACAGGCACTTGCAAAGGCTGAATGTTGGCTTGCTTGAATAGCGAACTAGACTTTAGTCTTGGTCCAGAGGTATTAACAGTTTTATGTCTTTATTTATGGGAGGTCATTCCCAGCTGAAACTAGTCATAAAGAATCAATGCTTGCTTCTAAAGGGGGCTGGTAAACATCTTGTCACAAGATTAAAGAGCATTGTTTTCAACCACACTGTCTGGAGCACTTGACAAAAATGCAGAGGAGAAAAGACTACAGCCTAGATTATCTACATGCCAATCTTATAAAATAAACAAAAATAAAATAAACCGAAATGTTTCTGTCTAGTTTCAGGCAAAATGTGGACTGCCCTTTCCAGAACTGTACTTAAGCATGAGATTCAAATGAAAAAAATGGACATATCCCAATGCCAAGACATAGGCCTGGGTGTCATACTCTCACATACCAGTAACTCAAGGGGAAGCTATCGGTTCTGAAGGAGATATTTTGAGTGTAGGTACAGAATGATGTATGCTTTTTACAGTAATATAATCTTAAAAGCATAAATGTAGGTCATTTAAAGATTGAAATATCAAGAAGAAAAGGAATGAATGTAGTATACTGTTGGAAATAGCAATTGTATACTGAGGGACTTGGTGAGGGTTGCTGTATGCACCCAACTGCTGTGAAAGACCCTGTATTTTTCCTGGAATGGTTATCAAAATCTTTTTATTTTCTTGTTTGCTTTACTTTTTGCTGGGAAAACAAACAAACAGACAAGCAAAAAACCTAAGCATTCTTCCAAGAATATTATTTTTATTATTCTCAGGTGGCCTTCCTAGGAAAGACTACAGCTAAATAGGTGATCATGAACATCAGACTTGATCTCACAAGAGATAACATACCTGAAATAGTTTTGTCTCACAGCCAACTGTCTTACAGCATTGGTTTAAGCTGTTTGGTTTTTGGTATGTACCTTCTAGGTCTTACTGTCCCACATTTCATGGGACGATTAATATGTTTTCAAAGTAATAAAGTTCCATCAGGGGCCACATTTAGTGTTGTTACATTTCAGAATGGAGCCAGTTGTGCCTGGGTTTTCCATTGATTACCTTTTTATCTCAACATGCTGTTAGAAACCAATACCAGAGTGACCACAGACCTGTAGGTATAAAAAAGTTAGATAAGGTAAAACAAAAACTTCAAATTATGTGGTTCATCTGACAGTGTTCAGAGAACATTTGCTGCAGACATTAAAATGGCATTATGCTTGTTGCTTTGGGGGAGCAGTGGTATCATCAGTGGCAGGACTGCATCGTACAGTGTTGTCAACCCGAAGGAATGCTTGCTTCAAACAGATGACATCCCTACAGAGAAGGGAAGGAAGTGATGCCGTATTGGCTTTTTTTTCTATGGGTATCTCACACAGGTGGTAACTTTACCATATTGAGACAACTGTGCCCATAGAGATGGTAGCACACCAGGAACTGTTACATCTTCTCCTTCCTAATGACAGCAGTGCAGCCTGCAGACCAGCGCAACATGGTGGGACATCTCAGAGACTGAGACTAAACCAGTACATTTTAGTTAGCGCCAGTGATGTTTTTACAGTTATGTATTGT
Source organism: Alectura lathami (assembly GCA_013399715.1). Lineage (NCBI taxonomy): Eukaryota > Metazoa > Chordata > Aves > Galliformes > Megapodiidae > Alectura > Alectura lathami. Next base: position 160,152 of record VXAV01007885.1, read on the forward strand.
GTTAATTTTCACTGATAATTACTGTTTGTGTTGTGTTTGGCTAGGAAAGGAAAATATATTGAGCTTCTGGCCTGAGCCATCTGGAACAGGTTATTGCATTGTTCATGTTATGAGACAGTGTTTAGAATTCAGACACTGAGTAAAGCAAACCTCAGCTGACAGCATAAGGTAACCCGTCTTTGACAAAGCAGAGGGAAGCCTCCCCGGACACCAAGAGTTTGCAGTTGGGATTCTGGAGGTGGAGGTGGAAGAAGCGAGCTCAGTGCCTTTCAGGCTGAAGTAGAGTTTGAGACCATGTTTCCCATGTGCTTAGTGCTATTAAGGTGGCCTTAGGGTGAGATGTGTGTATTTCAAACTGACGCATGACAATATCAAAAGCTTGCTTATTTGGCAGTCTCCAGGAACCTCTGATCAATCTCCAGAGTCAGATTCAGCCCAGCCTGTGAATCTCATTTGTGCTTGGCTGATGTCTAAATACAATTGTTTCTGCAAAAGCACAGCAGTTGTATTTAAGTGTTTTACCAGTTTTTCTGGTAGAAAATTTGGTCCTATAATATTTGGTTGAGGAAAATGGATGCTTTAAACATCTAAAATTTGGACATAGGCCCTGAAAATGTCAGTTATTGGCAAAGTCCTTTACTGAATTCAGGTCTGCATGACTGTAAAAGATGTTTATGGCTTGTAAATTTCAATAACTTTGGGCTTGCACACCTACCACCACACATATCTGTGTAATTTGACTGGTCTCACAATTTGATAACTTCCTTGGGATAGTTCAGAGAGGGTGAACTTTAAAAAAAAATCGACAGGATCTAAGAAGGGTGTTTGACAGATGTAGTTATGGACAAGTAAATCTTATATCAGAATTTTAAAAGGAGATGAAGTGTTGTAAGTTAATATGACGACTTGTGTTTGTGAAACAGACATTTTGTTCAGGAATGCTGAGTGTAATTAACTCTCACTGAGTTCCCTGACCTAAATACGGCTTTGCTCTTTGCATTCAGAAGCTCTTAGATTACTTTCTCTGGCACTGAGGGTCACTGTTAACTGAGTGTTCTGCATTATCTACAGGGGCATAGTGAATTCAGACATTCCACTGTCTCATCCAAGGAGGGTAGGGTTAAGGGTATGCGACATAGCCTGTGTGCCCTTTATGTTTATATATTACACAATTTTCAAAATCCAAGTCTTAAACATAATTAGAGCTATAGTTTCAACCCTTGCTATGCACAAAGCAAGCTTTTAAGACTACATTGAGTTACTTACCAGAACCCCATTTTGTACTGTGAACTGTTCTACACCTCCTCATTGAGACAAAGCAAAAGCCAAGGTAATCTAAATAAACTACTGGATGTTAGAACATGAGGAGACAGTTGACCATTGAGATGAGAGTGCTGCTTCACCTGAGCTCTAGCCACCATCCTATGCATAAATGGTGAATGCGTCAGCAGACGATGCTGAAAGGCACATTGAATTATCCTTGCCTTTACAGGGTGAACAAGAGTTTTTGTGTACTGCAAACGTTTTCCTTTATGAAACTATTCTTATTAAAGAAAGATATGAATAAAATATGGCTACAACTCATTATTTTGTGGCAGGTCATAGTTACAGGTTGGTACTGTAAAAATTTCACTTAGCTATAACAACAAATCCTTTTATGTAGGAAAAAAAATCACCACGTTATGAACTAGCTGAAGTTGTGGTTTGGTACTCTTTTTATGCTCTGGATTTTATCCACTCCAGCTGTCTGATGAAGGCACGAAAAATCAAAACATTTGTACAGTATCCTTTATTAAGGGAGTCCTTTAGGTGATCAAGTCTGGATTCACCTCCTGTCTCCAGCGCTGGAGTACCCCTTCCAGACGGCTGATGAATCAGAACTCTTTAGTCTGAGGGGGCAGCAGACTTGTGCCGCACCCATGCGGTTCTTGTGGCCTTCATACAAGGATTTTGCCGCGTAAGGTGAGGAAAATTCAATGGATCAGCAAATGAAGCATCAACGAGTATATTGTGTTCTTCATCTGCAAGTATTGATCATCAGAGCATCTGCTTTGCTGTAGAGATGGTTCTAATAGCTTCAGCAGATATTCATACTCCTAAAACAGAGTAAGCAGTGCTACTTCTAGGCTTGCTAGCTCCAGATCATTGAGCATACTAGGAATAAGGTGGCCAGCAGGACCAGGGAGGTGACCATCCCCCTGTACTCGGCACTCAGTGAGGCTGTACCTTGAGTGCTGCATTCAGTTTTGGGCCCCTCCCTACAAGAAGGACATCGAGGCCATGAAGCGTCTCCAAAGAAGGGCAACGAAGCTGGTGAAGGGCCTGGAGCACAAGTCTGATGGGAGCGGCTGAGGGAATGGGGGCAGTTCAGTGTGGAGAAGAGGAGGCTCAGGGGAGACCTCATTGCTCTCTGCAACTGCCTGAAAGGAGGCTGTAGTGAGGTGGGGGTTGGCCTTTTCTCCCAGGTAACAGTGATAGGACAAGAGGGAACAGCCTCAAGCTGCGCCAGGGGAGGTTCAGGTTGGATGTCAGGAAAAACTTCTTCTCTGAGAGAGTGGTCAGGCACTGTAACGGGCTGCCCAGGGATGTGGTGGAGTCTCCTTCCCTGGAGGTGTTCAAGAAACGTGTAGATGTGGCACTTAGGGACATGGTTTAGTGGGCACAGTGGTGTTAGGTTGACAGTTGGACCAGATGGCCTTAGGGGTCTTTTCCAGCCTTTATGATTCTATGATTCTAAGTCACTGAGAGACAAGCTGCCAACAGTGGCACTGAGCTTCAGGTGCTGTATTTTTTATTTTTTATTTTTTAAATCACTGGGACAATTGCAACCAGTTAATGAGATACAGAGCTCTTGTACTTTCCATCAGCACCAATATGACTTGTGGGTGCTTACCAGCCCTGACACTGCTAAACCTTTATATCTAAGGCTGAGTATCCACATTTTGAGGACAGTTTTATGAATCTCTCTTCTAACTCTGTTTCTCCACCAGCAACGGAGTGCTGCGTGATAGATTTTATCTCGTCAGACCTTCCATGTTCCTTGGGAATGAAGGGTTTCCTCAGATGGAAAGCTCTACAGAAGTTCAAAGTATTCATTTTATGTCTATGCCTGCATTTAATTTCAGTGTTCATCTTTGGATCTAGCATAATCTTTGCAGAATCCCATTGCTCACTTCTCACATCTCGTAAATGTTCTGCATGACCTACTAAAGCTCTGCCTGTGGCAAAGTTGCAAAACACCTGAAAAAGTACTTTATTTGCTTCCTCTTCAGTCATAACTGGAGATCTGCAAGATGTGTTTTTACTCAGAAATTTCATTTCAAATCTGCTCCCTTAAGCATAGGGTCAGCCTAAAGAGGGCCAGTGTTTGTAGACAAACCATTTGCTTTCCTTTGAACGTTTAATTTGTTTATTCCTGTTTTCAAATAATCCCCAAGCAATATAGTTCCTGTAGCTGTGATTGTCATGAATTCAAGTTATTCACCTCCCAGAGGGTCAGAACTTTCATTGCTATGCTGTTGGCATGAAGCAGCGGGTGTTGCATATTCATTGTCCGAGACACTGGCTAGAGGGCCTCAAAAAAGCCTGATATTTTTGTTCTCAGAACAAGGAAAACAATCCCTTCCCTTCTCCAGTCCCTTGATAAGAGTTTCTGTCCAATAACGGTGCTCTCTGCTCTGAGGCACATTTAACTGTGATGTTTGCAGCGGGAGAGGCTTTCCTTCAAGCTGTTAGTGTTTTATCCTGGCAGGCTCCTCGAGATTGTTGTGAGGAGTCTAGCCAGTTGGTGAGCTTTGTAATCTAAACCAGCTGTCCCAGGCTGAGGCCCCCATTTGCATTGTTTAACATACTTAGAAAATGAAGTGTTCATTTTTAACATTCCTCCTCCAATTGGTTTAATGCTGAATTACAGAAGAGAACTAAGCAAAACCAGGTGCTTTCTCTGTATTCTCTCCAGTGTCTGAGGAGGTACAGACTGCTCCCGATCTTCTCCGTTACTTGCTATTCCATTCGTTGGACTATAAATGACTGAGAAACTGAAGTGCTAGCAGAGGGTAATGTTTGGAAACATTTTCTAGTTTTTCATCAGCACAAGCTCTGTTTTTTTTCCACCTTTTCCCAACGGTTTTGGACATGCAAGGATTAAAAAGGTAAGTGCTATGCATGAAACTTCTTTACTTACTGAGGGGAAACCTACTTGTGGAAAATATCCGTGGCAAGGATTCCGTATGCCAATCCACTTGCTAAAGCCATTTGCAAGGAGACAGGATCTCAGTGGTCAGAGGTGGGGAAAGACAATCTGTCTGTTATTAAAGTTGTGCTGTCTCTGACGATTTTCTTCTGGATCTATGCTTATATTCTACACTTTAAGAACTCCGACATCCATGGGAGTGCTGAATTGCAATAGTAAATGAGCCCCCTGGCTGCAGTGATTGATTCGATGCTAATTAGTACTATTGCAGAAGTTAATTACTAGTATAAAATACTTTGCCTGCTGGACAAGCTACTGTGACCAGCTAAATGTAGCGCTGATAGGGTGTGCTGCATGTCTGTTAATAATTTTTGAGGGAATTTGAGAGCTCAACGGGCAAATTGCAATGGTGGTTGCAGGCAGAACACGTATGAGGCAATAAGGTCACCCCCCACCCCAAGAGAGAAGCGTATATCATCTCGTAACAACGGAAAGACCGTCTAGAAAAGTATGAGTTTTGTCTGACTGATTATATGGTGGATTTTGTTAGCGCGTACTGCTCTGCAATAATGCAAAGTGTACCCCTAGGTATCCGAGGTAGCGACGTGTGTTAAAGTTCAGCTCTAACCTGTTGTATTTCCTTCTAGTGTTCTTCTTGCTACATGCAAGGTGAGCATGCAGTCTTTACATCCAGTGCATGCTTTAAAATAACTTCAGAAAGATTAAGGAATAAAAAAAAGTGCAAGCCTAAATGGGTAATGTCGTTCTTTGAATGTTTTACATCCGACTCTTAGAGCAAAGTCTGCAGAGAATTTGCTTTTCGTTCCCACTCAGAAGCTGCCAACAAACACAGCGTATCTCCACAGCACTATGAACAACCATCTTAGAGTTTGTGTTTACTTTTCAGAGATTGTGTTTGTCTCCACATTTAAAGCAAATGTGTTCAAGTGTGTCAGTCTCTGTTTGTGTGTAGTTCTGTCTGATGCATTTGTCGGTCTTGTTCAGCAGCTCTGTTTGCACTGGAAATCAGAGACAGCTCTAAGAGAGAAAGCTGGCAGCTCACTAGAGTAGCAGAACTGAGACTACCTAAAATATCCTGTGCTTCCTGTGCTGGTTTTGTGGGAAACATATACAATTGCCATTCAGAACTAGAATCCAAGTTAAACAAGAAGTGGGTTTAATTGTATTGAAAAGAAATTTTATATAAGGCAGAGGCAAAACACTGAAATCCATAGTACACAGAAAGAAATCATTTCTTGCTGTCCTTTCCTGGTTTTCTGTCAGTTAGTAAATACTTGGGGGTGAGGCTTATCTGACCGGAGAATTTTCATGCTCCAGGTGAAGAGTCCTGTGTACAGCCACAGAGCTCTGTTAGCGAGAGGCCCTCTTCTTTCAGTTGCAGTGAAGAGACCCAGCAATCCCCCAGTATGTGCTAAGGTGATACAGCCAGGGAGGTCTCCACTGAAGATAGCAGCTTCCAGTATCTGATGACCCAGCACAGTGTGTCTACTTGCAGAGCAACACGTTACTGAAGACTGAGGAAAAGGACAGAATCTGGCCCTAAGAAAGTGGGTTAATCTCAATTGCAGTCTCCTGGGGATGAAGTGTGGTTTAGCGGTTAGAGCAACTGGCTTGGATTCAGGACCTTCTGCATGACATGTCTGCAGCCCTGCCAATGAGTTGCACTATGAGCTTAGGCATGGCCTGTGCTCTGGTTTACCCATCTGTAAAATGTGCATGATGTGCATGAAAAACTTTGATATTGTCAAAAGAAAGGTGCCGGAGAGGGGGCCAAACGCTTTATTGACTGTTATGCACTTGTTCAGCTTCTGCCTGAGGTGTCATAAAAACCTGATTAGTTCATAGACATGTGTAGTTCAATTCTGGTCCCAGTTTCACAAACCCGTAATAAATTTATTGACTCTGAGACCTGAATCTGGCCCACAACTTTATTCATGCCTCTCCAGAGGCCAAATTTGTGTTAGCAAAACTCTGGAATGCACTGAAGTGTCACTAGAAATTAGTTTGAGCATGTGTATTTAATTCTGTATAATGAGCCTGATTATCAGAAGGTTTTCAGCCTGTTTTCTGTGCACATTACAGGATACTGACTGCTTTCACACTGACCATCTGCCTTTCAAGCCCTGGAAACGCACAGGTGAGAGGTGTACAGAGAGATCTGTGTACTGTTCAGTACTGAAGCACTGTATGGCATGAGACTTAACTGGCTAGCAGGTGAATAGGAAGCTCTGTGGTCTGGGGTTTACACGAAAAGGAAGCTGTGTGGTCTAAGGGTTTAGAGGGGAGGACTGGGAGCCAACGGGATTCTGGAGTTGAACATGGACTGAGCTTATTGACTCATCCTTGCCAGCTCAGCAAAACATCTCTGCAGAAACCTGGACCGCACTAAAAACCTGAATCTCTTTCTGAACTGAACACTTCTGAAAAACGATATAAAAGCCATCCCAAGAGAACAGGGATAGCTCAGTTCTGTGGTGGGGAACACCCATGTTTGGAAAACTTACTCATGTAAACAGGCATGTTCTGTGCACAGCAGTCTGGCAGAATCTTGTTTTAAGACTTTATTTTTGGACTGTGAGCCTGAATGACTACATCCCAGGTCTTCACTTTAATTTGTGCTCAAAGCCATTTTTGTTCAAGGGGCAGGGTTTTGGGGGGTGGGTGGATGTATGGCAGTCCAGTTCTTGACATAGCAGAAGCATTAGTTATTTGTGTTCTTGGGCTCCAAGTGGACTTTAAATTAGGAAAAACTGTTCCCAAAGGCATGTTAAGCTTGGATTCCTAGTTGATAATCCAGATATGTTCAATGTCCAGAGCTGTGTTTCTAAATACCTTTGCCAAAAGGCTTTGAAATATAGTTGTGGGTTGTTTTTTTTTTCCTGTTTTGCTGAAAATTTATAGCATGCTTATTGATATTTTTTTGTGGGAAAAAAAAGGAGAGGGGGGATCTTGAATAAACTCAGTCCATGTGCCCTCTGGTTACTGTGGTTCTTGTTCTCTGGATGCCTCTTGCTGCTCACCTTCCTTAGTATAAGCTGTTTACTGGAAGGATCCACTGGGGTCAACTGTGTGCCCCTCTGCTAAGTACTGGAGGCCCAGTTAAAAGCTAGGGAGAGCAGGGAATCATTTTAATGGGTTTTGACAAAAGTCACCAGTACTGTCACTTTCTTCTAGAATTTCTTCTAGAAGTTTTCTTCTAGAATTTCTTCTAGAACATTTCTTCTAGAAATGCTGAGGGACACTGATTAGGTACTGAAGACTCCAGGTTCCAGCACTGATATCAACCAGTAGCATAGGATAGGAAGGAACAAGGTTTCTACTAACCTTGCATGCACAGAACACATGTTGTGTAAAGATTTATCCTCTAAAACTCTAAAGGTTTGGTGTAAATGAAAAACCTTATATTTTATTAAGTTTGTTAATGTTTTAATAATGGCTTCTGTTCAGGTCAGATGGCTAGCTTGTTGAGAAGTATGTACTGAATTGTCTATATGCAGAGTTTTAAAGTGTGTTAGAGAAGGTAGCTAGCACCTCTAAACCGAGCCCTGCCTTGTTCTAGCAAAAACAAGTATGCAGCTTCTATGTTGATTGTTTGGTATGGAGTGTGAGGCACATCAGGTGTTGGTTATCCCCACAGAGTAACAGCTTAACTGTCACCACCTGTGGGAATTACCTTCTGATTTAAGGGGCTGTCACATGTGCTGGAGGTCTTGGGTTCATTCCTTGCTGCTTGTCCTTTCTGAAGGAACTTTGTGCACTGAATGTTGTGGTGTGGTGCTGAACAGTTGTACAAGGTGTAATAATCCAGATGAGCATTTGATTCTGCAGCCTTCTCACTTCACAATCACTGAGTGTCCTTTGTTTTCTCATTTTAGCAACAATGCACTAACGGATTTGACCTGGACCGTGCCTCTGGGCAATGCTTAGGTAGGATTTCAATTAAATCAGTGAATTTAAATTGGGGTTCAGAAACGCTGGCTTTATGGAGTTAACATTATGCTGCTTTTGGTGTGCTTTACCTGAAAAGGTCTTGCTGTGTGGCGAGTGTGTGTGTATATATGTATAGAAATACATGTCTGTGTTTACACAGCCCAAATATATACCTTTCTCTGACAATGCAGAGATACTAAATGATTGGCAGTGCTTGTCAAATTGCATTGTATTGCATTGAGATGAGTTGGGGAGCTCAGTCCAGCTGCCAAATGGCAAGGGTTGTACACCCTCCTTCTCTTTCTTCTCCAAACTCTGTATTTGCTAACTTTGTTGGCAACCTCCACCTGGAGGCCACAGATAGAGTCTACCACTGCTCCATGGTGGAACTCCAGGTCAGTCACTGAGGCAGGTGGAGGGAGACATGCACTTTGCCCTATAGCACCTTTTTGTCAATGAATGTGAAGGAGGCTTCCAGTCTCTCTTTTTAGTCTCCAGGGCATCATTTTCTGCATGAATTAAAGTCACTTAAACAATTAGGGGGAATAACGGCAACAGACAGGTTGCTCTGTCACAGCACCCTAACACATATGTGCTCTGCGAACCAAAGAAATGTTTGGTTTAGGTAAACCATATGTATCTTTTTAAATCTGGTTCAACAACAATCTCAGTTGGAACAGGGAAGAGGCCTGAACCATGTCCCCATATCTGAACAACCCTAATTTTTCTGTGGGAGGGAGCTTGGGAGTTCCAAATCAGGGTCCAAGTTTCACAGCTGGGCAAACCAAACCACCAGCATTTGAAATTCTGATCTGCATGTTGTGGTTTGGACAGACCCACTAGCAGAAACAGGCAGTAGCATGCTATAGCCGTGTGTAAATCAGTGTTTAAACTGAATATTTATAGAATAACAAAGCAGGCTTTCCTGTCTCCCTTTTCCCTCTAATACTGAATTAAAACAAGTAGAAACTGGATATGTTGAATGTATGGGATGTTTCATGTTTTGGTAAGATCTAACTTCAAAGTGAGACTCCACAAGGAAAGATCAGCTCTTCCATTCAGAGAGAGTATCAAATTTTTGGCAAAGTATTGAGAAAAATGTGTTAACTATTTTTCGGACATGTCACACTAAGAAGCAATCACTCATTTAACTTCTGCAATTTCCTTGCAGATATTGATGAATGTCGGACTATTCCTGAGGCCTGCAGAGGAGATATGGTGTGTGTCAACCAGAATGGTGGCTATTTATGTGTACCGCGGACAAACCCAGTGTATCGATCGCCATATCTGAATCCTTACTCAAATATTTATCCACCGCCCGCAGCACCAGGCCCAGTTCCTAACTACCCTACTGTTACAAGACCTCTGATTTGTCGATTTGGTTACCAGTTGGATGAAAACAATCAGTGTGCTGGTAAGTAGTAGAAATCTTTATTTTGTGATTTGATTTATGTTAAAGCTTGTCTGACATTGCAGAACAATTTTTCTGCAATTGTCTTTTAGTTATTCTTTTATCACTGAAGCCTAATACGTTGAAGTTCAGCTGTTGAAGTTTTTTTAAAGGATGTGAGCTGGACCTCTCACATATTCATTATTCGATGCAACATGAGACATGTTTTAACCTGATTATTTAATCAGGAAACCCACCTTTATGAGAGGTGTTTCTTTCTGTGTTGTAAACAACCATCTGATGGCAGGTCATTTGTCAATGCATCAAAAGCACACCTTATATGTTTATGATTCTGTCTTTGAGAGAAGGCATAGCCTGCACCTGAATCATTAGGCTGGGACTGAGGACAATTTGATACAGTTCATGGTCGTATGCAACCTTGTCTGGTTTTCTTGGCCTTTCTTGGCCTAGGTCTTCTACCTGTAGATGGTATAAATAAGGGTTGTTTTCTCCCATGCTTTGCGTTCTTCATTTTGTGAGCCCTTTGAAGCACACATTTTCTAGAGGGTCGTACACAACTGTTAGTGACTATAGCATTGCTGCCTCAGCAGAGCTTTGATATTGCAGACTATCAAGGTCCTAAGACAATCTCCAATTCTAAAACCAACCAACCAACCAAAAACCATTTGAAAATGTTCTTGTGTTGGTAGGTTTTCTTGTTTTGCATCTTTTGGTTAGATTCTGATTCTACTTACTCCATTCTATACCAGACTTTAACATACCTAAACCATTCTTGGTTACTCAAATTTAAGGAAGATTTAAAATATATCCCTTTGATTTATTTGCTTAACGTGTTATGTTATGAAAGAATTGAATGAAAATTTTCTGGACTAAATCAAAGGACGTTCCACTGTCCAAAATTTGATGACAAACTTGTCTACAAGAGATCAGAATCAAACCAATCTCTGGTGACTGCTCAGGCTAAATGTCGGAGATAGAGTTCACACGTATACCGCAAAGGTCTTGTATAACCACTGCTTATTTTTGTGTCTCAGTTGTCCTAATGATACAGTGAGGCGTTTTTTATTTGTTATTGTATGTAGCTAACTTGTTGTATCTAACTTGTAGCAACACAAGGTAAAACTGACTTGCCTTTTGGGCAGACCCTGCCCTATTGTCTGGAATTGCTGGCAGGACTTGGTTTCAGATAATGTTCTTCATTTACTTTCCTAGTGAGGAGAGCATGATGCATCATGGGAGATGTGGGAGTACAGACTCAAGTTCAGATTCTTTTGTACACATTTTTCTGTATTTGCATTATTGCCCTCATCTATGTTCTGTTTTGCAAAAATGTATTTTCTAACCAGCACTAGTAGTAATATATACTGTAATTTTTTTTGTGTTTTTTTTTTGTTTGTTTGTTTTGTTTTGTTTTGTTTTACACGGAGTTTTGAAATCCTGGGATAACTGATATTCTTGCTGTAAGAATAAGCATGCACACTCTCCATTGCAACTAGTCCCGATCTATAGCAAATTGATAATCCTAAGTTATTTTATCTATTGATTCCAGGAGTGTTTTCATTTTGCTAACTTCTAACATACAGATGAATCAGGAAATGGGACAGTTAATAGAAAAGAAGTGCTGAAATCAAAGGGGAAACAAACCCCCTATATTTTACTGTAGCTGGCTTGCTGCACGCAAAACCATACAAATGAAAACAGGTGGATTTTGGAAACTTTTATAGTGGAATGTCCAGCCTGTAAAGGGTATGTGTTTTCCTACTCATGATGGCAGAAATGTGAGGGCTAATTCTTTCTTCAGTCAGGACTCTGCCCTTCTGTCACTTTAACTTTCAAATATGACAATTTAATTGTGAGGGAAAATTTGATGAATAGAGACAGTAACAAGTACAGATTGGAAAAACAGGCCGCCATTTGAGTATCACAGTTAGCTGGAAGCAATTTTTGAAAGCCTGCATCAGGTTTGAATTTGGGCAGATGATAGATCATATTTGTGTTAGAGGAAGGAAAAATGAAACTTACAGAAAACAAGACTTGTCAGATTGAAGGGGTTTCTGCTGAGCTTAGATTTCATTTTTCATTGGGAGAAATCCTCTGGAGACATTCATTGTCTTAATGCAGTTTTTACTTTTGAACCTGTATGCCCTAGGATGGAAAGTGTAGGCATGTGGAGAATGGTATGAAGTGCTGCATGTCTCACTGCAGAGGTGGAGGAAAGGCCTCATCCCCTGTTTGCTGGTGCAGTTAACGAGGGCAATGTGAAGGCCCTGGAGCTGAGGCACCAGGGAAACTTGAAAGGGTCCCCAAGCAGTGCTGAAGTTTCACCCAGGTCATCAAGAAAGACTAAATCACGTGATTTAGTCACGGATCCATCTTATAATACGCAAATTATAAGCATTGCTCAAGTTAGTTGTATTTTGGATGCTCTGTGCTTCCCTGCTTGTTAGCATTTGCCCTGCTTTTAGGATATGAGGCACTCCAAGGGTTAACTTTGTGTTGGAATGGTTGAAAAGAGTAAACTGGAAGATATTCTACCCAGTAGCTGAACTACTACATAACTTACAGGTTTGTTCTGCTGGTGTTCTGGCATCTCCTTCCAGCACCTTCTTTCCAAATAAAAAATTAGTCATAGGTATTTCCATTAAAGATGATGAGACTTTTTGCTATTGACTTCAGGGGAAGCAGAGCTATTCTAATGCCAATGTTTCTGAGAAATATCCAGTTTTTAACAGAGTACACATTTTTGTCTGGTCAGATATGGGGTTACAGGTCTGGGCCACATTTTCTATAGTTAGGCCAATAGAAATCTTTGCTTTCTCTTTGAATTCCAGTCAAAACAGTTTATTAAATGCAGGAACCTTCCCTGGGAGATTTGCAGCCTCAGCTTTGAAACACTGAGCTTGTTAAAGAGACTTCCAAAGTGAAACAGAATAAAAATTTGATCTGAAAGTAGTATAAGGCTGAACAAAGTTTTTTTTTTTTTTTTTTTCTTTTACCTCCTCATTGCTAGGGATGACAGAAACATAGGGAGGCTGTGAGAGGGTCGCTCAGTCCCAGCTTGGCACCTGGCCTGCCTGCCAAGGCTCCACGTCCCTGGCTCTCAGAAGAATGTGCACCACAGGTTGTTCAAATAACATTCCCCCTCTTGGAGGCTGATATATTCCCACAGAGCAAAAAAAGAAGTACAAGCAATCGTTCTCCCTTTCCAGCTCTTTTGGCCTCACCCTTTCAGACGTGTATGGTCACAGACAGGGGTTGGGTGTCCACATTCCTTTGCCATCCTGTTCACTGCTCAGTCCTACCAAGAATCTGTTCACTTGCCTCCAGATCTTTTCCACTGTGAGAACAAAAATTTCCTGGCACAAATGCCTGTCAATGACACTTGTCAGTCCCTCTTTGCCCTCCTCAGTGTCCTCTGTATGGTGCAGAAGCAGCTGTGGTCATTTCTGGCAACTGACAGAGAAATATTTTTATGATAACTTCTTTTTAAATCTTCTGTGGGCTAGATTCCTGATAAGAAGTACTTTTACTCCTGGAGTTGCTGAGTGCCTTGTGCCTTATATGTGTAAGAGTACTGTGTTTTCAACTGCATGAAGTAGGTATAAGTTTATTCCAAAGGAGGCTGGGAATGATTACAGCTACAAGTAATGCTGGAATAAAAGACCACATACAGGAAAAAGCAATGAACATCTAACACAAGAGTACTGCTTGAACTATTTGTCTTCTAATGCTACTTCTCTATAAATACTGAATGTTTAGTCTTAATAATGACTTTTTGTTCATGGCACTTGGCCTCGTAACTGTTGGCAAGATTAAACTGGAGTGAGGGACCATGTTCTTGCATTATACATTTGTAAGCTGAGAGTTCTTTCCAATTTCCCTTCACTCCACCTTGCTGTTTCCTGATTTACAATAATCTTTAAAACATGCCTCAAACACAGATCCTTCTGGGCATTGTGGAAAGAGCGGTAATGGGTGGACTCTTGGCTTGGATTTTTCTCCCATTAATACACACACACAATGTGAGGAGATATTGTAGATGGGAAGGCATCTTTAGAGGGATGAATGGAAGAATTAGAGCAAGCAAACTGCAAAGACAGAGAAGTAAACATTAGGAAAGGTGCAAGTGTAAGGCAAGATGAGTATGACCTAGAGATGGAAAGAAGGGAGAAGGCGAGATGAGAAGGTAATTAAAAAAAAAAAAGAAAAAGGAAAGAAAAATAAAAGGGAAAAAAGTGTCCTTATTTTTGAAACTAATGCTAAATAAAAGAAGCACAAGCATAGAAGGAAATGGAAAGATGCTGTTTCCAAGCATAAGTGAGAATTGTTCTTCAAGGTCTCATCTGTGCAATAGTCATTGCTTTACCTTTCCTCATTTCTCAAAATCTGCCAGGACCTCCTACATTGCCCATCTACATATCCCCAGTCCTGCATCCATGAAGCAAAACTACTTCCTTCAAGAAATTACCTTTGCAGAGATGGGGTTTAGATCATTATCATTTATATTGCAAGCATACCTAAAACCCACATCCAAGCCTGCAACCATACCGACCTGACCTGTGCACAACCTCATTAAGAACAGCGTACGCCTGGATGAGTTTTCCAGCAAAATAAAGGTTGCAGATGTATGTATGTGTGGAGAGAGGATGGAAAAGGAGATAAAGGAAAGTGAAATGAAGCGCCCAGGACTTGCAGCAGGATCATGGCTGTGCTAGAGATAGAGATTCCTTATCCAATGCCTTAGAGGATATCCAATCCTCTAAGCCAGGCTGTCTCCTAATAGTAATTTTTCTGCTGTGACCTCTTTGATATTAGAAACAGGAAGAAAAGGAGGGAAATGCAGCAAGAAAATTGTGCCCTGGAAGGAGCTGTAAAGGAAAAACATATGGAGTCCACTCCTGCCATTGTCTTTTTTAACTATAATTGGTCCATCTCTGTCTTTTCCTCTTGTTCTTTAGGGAATCTCTTGCTATCAGGACCAGTTCCTGACAGCTGTGCACTGCCATTGTGTCCAAATTAACTAGAAATAGGAAGACTGCATGAAAATAGGTTCCGTAGAGACATATCTACGAGAAGGTGGACATGTTGTGAGCCAGCCATACGAAGTGCTGGCCCGAGGCATGTAGTCAAGTCCTTGAAGTCACCTTGGAGTGAAAAACAGCAGTAAAGCACCTGCTCAAGAGGTAGAGAAGAATTCTAACCAAAACAAGCAGGATGCATCAAGATCGAGTCTGGCCAATCACCATGGCCTTGAGGGTGCATGTTAGCCTCGTTAAAGCCTCATGAAAGTTGGCCTGAGCCAATTAAAAGTTATTTATGTGAACGTGTATCTGTTTGTAGTGTATGTTAGGAGTTGCTGAGAATAATAAACAGCTTCACTCTGACTACATTAGTCTGTGTGTGTTGACCCGGATCCCCTGCAAGGTTCTGCAAGAGGTTCATGGCAACCTCCTGAAAATAAACATAATTGATGATGTGTCCTGATTAAATCAAGGGCCATGATATGCAGCCTTTATTCCTAAGATATTTTTATTCCAAAGCTTTTATGTGGAGGAATGTAGAGATGGACCTCATACTACCATTGCAATAGAAAAATTGCCTCTAAGAATCTCAAGCTGTAGCTAATGGCGAAGACTTGAGGTGAAGGATTCCACATTTGGTTCCTGACTCTGCCATAGACAAACACGCTGTGTATTTTGGGGCTCTGTCATTCTGTTTAAACTGAAATAATTCTTTTTCAGGGTTGTGAATAATTTCACAAGTGAGTGAGGCAGATCCCTGACAACTATAATTTAAAAAACAAAAAACAACAACTACAACAAACAATATAAAGAGGAGGAAAAAAGGCCCAGTCCAACAGTGAAACTTGAAGTGAAGTATGGGGAACTTACTTCTCTAGTGCATTAGGCTGGTTGGATATCACTGGGCGTTTTTGTCTATGTTTCTGCATAGATTAGAGGAGAGAGGAATTGCTAGAATTTTATCATTATATCCCATTTACTTCAAGAATACCTGTGCTACAAAAGCCTTCAGTGGTTATTTTATCTTGTTGGTTTTCAGTCACCATCTACTTACGCTGTGCTTACTTCACATTCTAACAAAATTCAAGATGGTTGTTCCTTGATTATGTAATGTAGTGATGAGACAAAACAGATAAAATAAAGATGTTGAAAATACAAATGATGTACTTAAAGACTGCTGACCATATGCCAGGGGGCTGATGGAAGAAGGGTCATTAACATTTTAGGGTACAGACACACTTAACAAAGCCTGTCACAGTGGATAAACCCACATCATGCAGCTCCAGACAAATGTAATTGTTCTTCTGGGTCCAGCTTCAGTGCTTCTGACCTAATGGCCTCATCTACTCACAAGCCCAACAGTCTTCGTAATGGTAATTGTGAGTTATCCATAAAATATTCATGGATGGACAGGTACATCTGAAACCACTCAGAGATCCTTCCTTCCTTCCTCAGGAAGCCACTGCACCAGCACAGAGGATAGGCTGGGGTTGGGGAAATGCAAGATTCTGCTGGTCCTTACAGTAGTGTCCATCACCAGGGTCGTTCCTACAGAAACTTGACCACCAATACGCACAAATTTACAAAGGAGAATAAGGGTGCAAATGCTGCTTTTCTCTGAAGTGAATCCATTTGTGGTGGAGGGGTTAGCTTGATACAGGAGGCTGCTGTTTGTGTCTGAAGCTGGGTTAAACTGAGCCTTCTGTGGCTTGGATTATTCTTTCATTGCTGGCTAAGTGCAGTGTGGGAAGAGTACGGTGTGGTGGTTAAAGCACCGGCAAATGGTTTGTTTGTTTGTGAAGCATCTACTACTCATGCAGAATTGAGTAAAATCGAACCAAGAAACATAACATACAGGCCAAGAAAGCTGGCATGTTATTAAGAAAACCTGCATCTCTATGTACTGGAGTGAAAAATAGGATGCTCCTGGGTATGGCAAAGTGTAGCAGTAAGTCCATCATTCTGCACGTCAGTGCCTTTCGAGCACCACTGACGAGCTGTGTTAGTGTGCAATGATGTCAGAAGGGAAAATACAATAAGCATGGCTACATTATAGCCACAACTGAACTCGACTAAACTGCAGTCATGCTCGTTGAATAGCTGGATACTCAACCTGAGACCAAAAGCTCTTCTCTGCCCTATGTAGCTAAAGAAACCCTTCTTGTTGTTTTTTACATCCCTCGCCAAGCTTAATTCTACCTGCGCCTTGGCCTTCCTGATCCCATCCCTACATACCCTGACAGCACCTCTGTAATCCTCCCAGGCCACCCATCCCTGCTTCCACTGCCTATACTTTGCCTTCTTCTCTCTCAACTTGACCAGCAGGTCCTTGCTCAGCCACGCTGGTTTCCTGCCTCCCCTGCCTGATTTCTTATTCCGGGGGATGGAGAGTTCTTGTGCTCTCAGAAAGATGTTCTTAAAGTGCTGCCAGCTCTGCTCCCCTCCCCTGTCTCTAAGGACAGTTGCCCAGGAGATGTCTTCCAACAACTCCTTAAACAGCCTGAAGTTTGCTTTCCTGAAGTTCAGTGTCCTGACTCCACTGCTTGCCAGGCCCCTGCTCCTCAGGATCACAGGGAGAGGGAGGTGATCGTCCCCCTCTACTCTGCCCTTGTGAGGCCTCACCTGGAGTGCTGTGTCCAGGCCTGGGGCCCCCAGTACAGAGGGGATGTGGAGCTGTTGGAGCGGGTCCAGAGGAGGGCCACCAAAATGATCAGAGGGCTGGAGCACCTCTCCTATGAGGAAAGGTTGAGGGAGTTGGGATTGTTTAGCTTGGAAAAGAGAAGGCTCCAGGGGAGACTTCATTGCGGCCTTCCAATACTTGAAAGGAGCTTACAGGCAGGAGGGGGACCGACTTTTTGCACGGGTGGATAATGGTAGGACAAGGGGGAATGGGCTAAAACTGAAAGAGGGGAGGTTGAGGTTGGACATCAGGAAGAAATTCTTCACTGAGAGGTGGTGAGGCGCTGGCACAGGCTGCCCAGAGAAGCTGTGGCTGCCCCATCCCTGGCTGTGTTCAAGGCCAGGCTGGATGGGTTCCTGGGCAGTTTGATGTAGTGAGCTGGTGGCTGGCAGCCCTGTCCATGGCAGGGGGGTTTGAACTGGGTGATTTTTGAGGTCCCTTCCAACCCAAGCCATTCTATGATTCTATGGCCCCCATTGATTTAGTGAAGATTTCAGGATTTTGGAGCAGAAGTTCTCACAGGGAATTTATCAGGTTTAGTTTAATCTGTCTTGAGCCTAAGGCACTAAGCCCACTCAGAACAAGCTGAACTGTCTTATGGACAGGGAGTTTGGTACTATAGTTTCCTCCTGCCAGACTCCTGATACCACAGAAAGGGATTCTTTGGCACTGTGGGGGAAGAACAGAGCTGGTCAGAAGATCACCTTCTGAATAAAAACTGTGGAAGCCAGGAGTGTTTGAATTCTCTTCCAACTTCAGTTTGAACAAAGCTGTGGATGTGTCTTTAGCTGCTTATTAGGGGGTGATTGGAAGTTCGCTGTTTTGTTTGGTTTTATTTCTGTAGTGAGACTGGGAGCCAGGAGGGAAGCATGGTGGCATATGGAGGGAGACAGCTGAATGAGAGTGTTAAATCACAAAATGTAGCGGTTCATATGCAGAGAAGAAGCATAAGCACAGAAAGGACAATATCTGTCTTGTTAGATGTGCCAGCAACAGTCCAGGCTCAGGAAGGCTGACATCCCTGTACCCTGTGACCTCTCTATTTTCATGATGTGTTTTGGCTTTCTCTTTTCCTTGGAGTTGCATGTTATCTTGCACAAGCATATCTTGCACAAGGTGGCAAACACCCAAGAACCCCATCTCACTTGTGCTTTGAAGGCTGAAGAGAGAAAGAATATCCAGGAGAAAGAGGTTTAACCTATTCACTGGTTTGTGGCTGGTTTAATGGCCCTGGTTAAGCTCGGTCTCTGAATTGGGGGTTATTGGTCACTGGGCTCTGAGCCAGATAATACACAGACTCCAGCTCTCAGCTAGAGCTTGCTGGCAGGAGGTTACATGTGACTCATTTTGGAGAAGCAGTACTCATGCCCAGCCTGCCATATCCTCAGGCATGTGCTGGCCAGGGCACAGGCCTCTGACCCCTGCTGTTAATCTCTGAGTGATTCCTTAGACCCACTGCTGAAAGTGGGTTGATATGTGGGCTTTGTGGCTGCTTTGCCATTATTCTGTCTTACTTCCAGGTATTTCAGCTGTGCCAGATCAGTTTAAGCCACCGTGTACCGATTAGCTCTGTCTGCTCTGGGCCAGACTGAGTGAGAGCTTTCCTTTGTGGGATAGCTGTCATTCCAGGCAGGCCCACCAGCCAGATAATTAGAGGGCTTAAAAGAAAATAAGTAACTTAAAGGTGCTGGAAGACTGACAGATGGACAAGTACCCTTCCTCAGCCCCCTGGCTTTGTGGCTTATTCTCTGCTTGCTTGTCTATTTTGGCTGCGGGTAACGATCTGTGCACAGCATTCTCCTAGGAGCCTCAGGGTTGTGTGAATGCTTCTTTCTCTACCTCCTTATTTATTTTCAGTGCCGTTAATAGCATGAGCACTCTGTTCAGGCCCATGTTAATCTTTGCATGTGTTTGCAGCACCCACAGTGCCTAGAGATGGCAGTGTTCTCAATGACTTTAAAGTCACCGTTTTTCTTGGCCTCTCACTTATATTTCTTGGGTGAGCTTTGTTTCTTTTTGCATGGTTCCATCCAGAAATTGGCCATGGTTATATGCCACAATCATGATGTTAAGCCAAAATATATAGAAAATATGAATTGGCTCCTTTACCAGTGTAAATCAGCCAGATGGGCAGTATGTTTTGCCAGACTCTATAGGCAGAGGTAATGTGCTGGCATTGCTCTCTTGTCTTGTCCCTAGGACACTGGACCCATGGCAGAGCTGCCATGTAGAAATATAAGAGCTGCCTGATGTTGTGTGGAGTTTAGCATGTTCTGACCCCTTCATCTGCCAGTTGACTGGCTTCCCATTTTAATACTTCAATGAAATAATAGAATTTCTCAAAGAAAATAAAGCTACCAGAAGATGAATGGGATTTGCACATCACCAGCCCAGTTCAGGGGAGTAGCTTCAGTGCTCGGCCTCTTGCCTGGGGCTTGCTGCCCATTGGGGATGATGAGATGCACTGAAGTCCATCTTCAGTTCTAACACCAGCAAAATCCTATCTGCTTTTAGTTCATCTCAGCTTCACAGCTATATCTTCGGTTTGCAGGTACTCAGTGGTATAAGGCAGTGCTGCAGCACGAGGACAAAGATGGTCCAGTTGATAGGGTGGTAATATAGCTTATGGGACAACTGAAATTAAGACCTGGGGTCTCAAGGCTTGGTTAGGCCCATTCCTCTCATTGACCTCCATCACTGGTGGAAGTTTAATAAGTAAATGTCTTTTGGTCTGGTCTGCAGCTCATTGCCACAGGATGCTGGTATGACCTCTGATCTTTTTGCTCAGTATTATTTTCAGTATTGATCATTCATCTGAGGAATTTCAGTATATGAGCATCCAACTGGAAACTCCAGTGGGGTCTAGGTTTTCAGGCAGAGGCACTCAGCACTTTCTGACACTCAGGATGAGTATGGTGTCCTCATTTGGGCACCTGACAGTGTATATATACAAAAGCACAATTCCTTCTGGAAAATTTCCTTAGCTTTTCTGTGGCTCATCTTTACATCAACAACATGCCATTACAGTGAGAATAAATCCAGTTTTGTTCATGAGGCATTCAGATGCTGGAAGTGCAAGAAGTTCTTCAGCTGAACAGAGAGAACCTAGGAGGAGGGGAGAGGAGAGTATCATGAACTTGAAGGGTCAAAATGAAACCATGCTTTACTGTCCAATCTGATACTAACTGTGGGTTGAGTTTGGGGGGAAGAGTTGATTTATTTTTCCCGACAAAAAGAAGTAACTGTAAGGCCTGTTTTGTCCTAATATTTTGAGCTTGTTTTCAATTTATTTATTATTTTATTTTTATGAAGTAAGGTTCTTGTTTTCAAGCTAACCTGAGCAAATGAAACATTAGCTGGTGAGCCAGTAAATTGATGGTTAGATCAAAGGCATTAAATGGTTTTGTGGTACAAGCCCAACACATCTGTCGGTGACACAGAATGGGAAGATGGAATACACAGAATTCAAGAAAAGTTACAGTTGTGTACAAGAAATTAAGGGACTGGAAACCCAGCAGTAGGTGAAAAGATAATCTAACTCATGGCTATCTGCTGGAAGAGGAACAGTAGGGAGCAGTAATATTGACAGCAGTTAGCGCTGGGCAGTTTCTCAGAGTTACTAAGACTTCTCATCTCAGAACGCACAGGAAAAAGTTTTTGAAATGGTTCTGATGAGAATGGGTCCTAACTACTGACATTAAGTGTAAATACTTTACTACCAGATAAATGCAGACAAGTTTATGAAAATCTCTGTATAGAGCACCAGTAAACTGGGGAGCATTACTGAGGTTGACTTTGATTAAGGCAGTGAAGTATACTGTAAAGCTGAGGGTAAGGTGGCAGCAACTGGAACTGCGAATATCAGAGAAGAAAAAGTTGTTTATGGTGGGTAGTACAAAAGTGCTTATTCCTGAGAAGAGTACAATTTGCTAAAGTGAGGGAAAATTACTTGCAGACTGAACATAGTAAAATTCCTTAGGACTCTGAGATGTGTCAGGTTGTACAGGAATACTGTTGCTGTTACAGTGGTGGAGTAGTACTAAATGTATCAGCAGAAACGTTTAAATACTGCCTGAAA
>VXAV01007885.1:191965-226753 GCA_013399715.1 Alectura lathami
TCTGCACTTGTAACTAGCTGTGAGAACAGTAATATCAACATAACAACTAGAAGGTCAGATGAGAGTATAAAGATGACTGCTAATTTGATAGCACACAACGGCATAGCAAAGAGCCAAGTCATCCGGAGCCAGAGTTGGCCAAGCATTGCTAGGCAGGGGAAGTTTTGAACAGGGATCCACCCTGCCCAGCCTTGGTTCCCTAGTCTGGTTTCAAGTGCTGAATAGCTGCTCTCTCAAAGATGGGAACCTTTAAAGAGCCTCCCAGAGTCACTGGTCACTTGGGAAAATTTGGACTTCTTCAAAAGCATTAGGTACTGTGAATATCTTTAACATCCTCCTGTTTTCAAAAGTGATTTCTCAGTCACAGTCACAGTCTTGTCTGTAAGGGTAAGAAAAGCTGCAGTAGCCAGATAACTCTTTCAATTTGCCACTACTGGAATCTTTGCATCATCAGGGTAGGACAGGCGCACTCTGAGAAGCATGGGAGGAAGGAGTTTAGCTGATGCCTTTAATGCCTCTGCGGTCTCCTAGCAGAACATGATGCTTTCAGAATAATAGTTAATCTTTTAAGCTTTAGATCTCACTAGCCAATGCAGAGGCTGCATTAAATTTCTGAGAAATTCGTACAAGGGGGGCATGTTGTATTGGACTACACAAAGGACTAGAAGTCAGAAATGTCTATGGCCTGTTCTTGTTTCTATCTTGCTGAGTGGTCACAGGCTAGTCCCTTCATTTCTTAGAATTGAATTTCAGAGTTATAATCCAGGGGCACTGATATTTATCATCAAGCATGACATTGGAGGGTTTCATAATACACTTTAATTTGTTTTAAGATTGGAAAGTTTCAAATAAAAATGGACTAATTATGAACTGGCTCTGTGTAAAACAGGACAGCCCCTATCCTGGAGTAGTTTTAGATGCTAATCACTGAGGGAGTGTGGACTATGACAGAGATTCTGTTATCCCATTTTTCAAATATGAATCAGGACATGGGAAGATGACGAACAAAGATGAGTTACTACAGGGTAAATCCACATCACATGAGCTGCAGTGTGGTCACTGCCACTTGTCCTGCACAGTAACTACCAGGTACCCCAGTCTGTTTTCACTGAGAACAGACATGACATCTGTTTGCTTCCTTGTTCACCTCATGGCAATTCTTGTAGCTAGCTACATGCTAAGTAATCTAACCAAAATCACATCAAAGCTATCCAATAAAGCTAGGCAATTGTTAAGCCTAGGCTTTCTTTTATGATGCAGGTCATGTATTCTAAGGATCTTGGAGATGAAAGGCACCAAAAGCAGGTTCAGTATGGTGAAAACCATCATTGTGCGTCAGTGACGGGTGGCACCATCAGATACTTTCACAGTACTGATACTGAAATCATCAAATATCACAATCTCCTAGGGCTTTGAATGGGAGGCAGTGGTGTTTCTAGATTTTCTTGCTTGCTTGCTTCATTTTAACAACTCTTTTGCTCTCCAGCTGGTTAGACCTTCCTTTGGGGCTCAGGCAAGTCATTGTGGAATGTCTTTCCACCGTGAAGTCTGCAACCCACGTTATGCTGGGTCAGAGGCACTCTTCCAGCCTCCAGAGAACTGCATCTCAGGGACTTAACCATAGGTGTTATTCCTGTATTGACTACTCCTTAACATTTTTTATTTTATGAAATTGTCTTATCTACTTTGAGCCTACAAAACTATTGGCAACTTAGTGTCATGTGCACTTAGAATCACAATTTTAGTCTTAGTACTTTATGCTATCGATCACAAGGGCAGAGAAAGTAGGAATGAGCTTTGATGTGATATTTCCAGAGCATGAACTGACCTAGGATCTGTGTTTGAATGGGACAGAAAGAATAAGCTGCGCAACCAGAATAAGAAATGATTTGTACATTATTAACAAGCTGTCGGGTTGTTTCCACTTGCAATTTTCCATTTAGCAAAAATGCCCTTTTGATATAATTTCTATGCTGGCATTTAAGTATAGTTATACTATGCATTTGAACTGAAAAGGCTGCTTGCCAAAAATCACTGACCTGATTGCATTGGCTGGGTCTGTCAGAGTTTAATGGTGCATAGTGGTAAGGAGCAATCTTAGACAGAGTCGTGTAATATAGAATTAGTTGTCTACACTCAGGAGCAGGCAAAAAGATTCCATGCTACCGGTAATACCGTTTATACCTATTGCATAAGGCCTCAATAATGAAGTCAGTGAGGTAGTACTCAGTGTAAAATGAGGGGAGTCGAGAGGTGTTCTGTATGGAGAACTTCAGGCTGATCAGGTTTTCCTGGGGCAGCAGAAACTCCTCAGGTAGCCTCAGCTATAAAAATTCTGCCTTCTAATGGAAATATGTCTTCAATACCATGGTGAAGGCTGAAGATTGGGAGTAAGCAAAGAATCAGATCACAGAATCAAAGGCTAATTGAAGGTTTGAAGGGACTTCTGGAGGACATCTGGTCCAAACCCCCTGCTCAACTGTGGCCACGTAGATTCGCTTGCCCAGAAACATGTCCAGATGGTTTCTGGGTATTTTTCCAAAGAGGGAGAAATCTGCTTGGTAGAGAGTAAAGAAAACAGCAGAGATGCCTTACTTCTCCTGAGTGACTATTCCTTATGGAACTGCTACTACAAAGTTGTCTTAGGAACAAAACTGATTGCACAGCCACCCATTGCTTTCTCAGCAAGCAAAATGCACCACAATGAAGTGGAGGATCTGCAGTCTCCAAACAGCATTGCTACCTTACATGGAGGCAAGATTGTGAGCCTGATTTTGTCTCCAATGGGCTTCTCCTATTAATAACACTGGAAGCAGTGAGATGGAAAATGAAAATCTCTTTTTTTTTTTTAAGTTCAGAGGAGGCTAGGAACAGCAGGGTTGGCTAGTTCCCAAGGTCCCATTCTTTAAACAATAAGCAAGTATGACAAATACAAGGGTTTTTAATTTAGAAAACATTAATGTGATTCTTTTGAAATTTATGGTTAGATAATATCAGTGTTCAAATAGTACCAATTATGTGCGATATGCTGTATGAAGGGAGGATCCAGAATTTTAGCCCAATCACAGAAGAAATAGATGAACTGAATAACATATTTATGTATCTTTATAGTCTAGACTTCTTATCATACTGCTTTCCCACTTCCCCCACCATTTTGCCAGCCTTTCCTCTAGCCAATAAAGACATGGGAACAGATTTCTGACAGAGTTAATTACCTCTAACTGTGCCACTGCTGTTATCGTACCAGCTTTGGCTCACCATAAATTGCTGATACAGATGTTGTCAAGATAAGAACTCTAGACTCTCTGCGTTTGTATAGTATGTATGTATTTATGTATATATCAGAACATGTTAGATATGCTGCTCTGGTAGACTGGATTGGTTATTTTGTGAGTGCTAGGATTTCACAGCTCACTGAGACATAATTCCTGCCCTCTGCTGCTTGCTCCAGCCCAGTGCGTTTGTGAGATGTTTTCAATCATGACCCAACAAAGTCTGGGTTAATGAGAGTCAGGGAGAGATCAAGGGAGTAGCATTGCTCAGATAACGTAGTGCTTCAGCAAAGGCCAGTGCACAGTATGCTGGAATAAAAAATAGTTTAGGTATCAATAAATAAAACATAGAAATCTGAGTTGGCTGAAAAAAAACGACAAAATTTATCTTCTGATATTTCCATTTCTGACATCTAGAGGCAAACCCAAAGCCAGAAACATCAGGGAAGAGATTGAGAAAGGAGGGATTCAAATTGAACTTCTGACTTTGAAAGGCATTTTTAATCAGCTAGGTTCCAGTGTCCTGGCTTATATAAATGTAGGAATGTTATTCACCTACTTTGCAAAAAAAAAGGCCCACAACAAAAACACCCTAAGGGGCTGTAATAAAAATCCAAATACATTAAAAACAATAAGGATGGTAGGAAAAAAAAAAAAGGTTTATTTTCAGGAAATTGATTCTAGTGAAATATACATTTTTATTTTTTGTCAGGTAAATATTGATAGTGATTGAACCTCTAGTCAGAAAAATCGCAGTAAGATATTCTGTGCTGGTGCAGGTAGGAAGTAATATTTTGTCTATGTCTGAGCCTCACGACAGTTGTGTTTCTGCATCTCTTGAGCCCCCTTCTCATCTCTTGCTCTGCAGTTGGGTTGCATTGCCCTTTCAGCAGCGATTCCCCTGGGCTGAATGCTGTCCTGTAGCACGGAAATCCCAGTTCAGTGACAAAGCAAAAGTTGGAGTAATGAAAAGTATCCCCTTTCTAAGGTGCTCTGTGGCACACTGGGTCATCTGCAAAAAGGAGAGATTGATGAGCACACTCAGTTCTTGCTGCCCTCAGATGTTTATTTTTACGGACTTCAGGTTATGGCCATTCTGCCTGGTCCACCACACTTCATCTCCGCACACAGACTTGGTGCACACATTACAAGCCCCTGTACAGTTTGAACAACCTTTTGTTCTCATTTGTAACATTAATTGCTGTATTTCTGTGTTACAGATATCGATGAATGCGCTTCAGATTCTCACCAGTGTAACCCCACCCAGATCTGCATAAATACTGAGGGGGGATATACCTGTTCCTGCACTGAAGGCTACTGGCTGCTAGAAGGCCAGTGTTTAGGTAATGACCTCATGCCATATGAGATTTACATATCTGTGCTTGTGTATGTGTACCTGTGACTTACTGAACTAATTTCACTGAGCATCTTTGTCAAGTACAGATTTAAGGCTTTGGCTAGGCAGAAACTACTGTCTTTCATTTTGCCAATGCTATGCTTGGCAGAGGGATTCTCTCATGGAACAAAAATGTAGATGGAAATGCCATATGACAGCATCCATGTTACACATGGGATTTTCATCTTCCCAGTCTGAAGGATTCCCTTTTGTATCAGTCACTAGGATGCATACAAAAAAAGATTTATTCCCAAACAGACATGTCCGTTCCACACAGTTACAGTCCAGACCAGAAGGGATAATTATTTGATACCAATAGGTCCATAAATCCCCAGATTCAACCAACCTGTCTGTTTGGGGCAATAAAAAATGCAGCTCTGGAATGGGTGCCATTTCTGCAGCTACCAAGCAGATTTATTTTGATTTTATTTTTTTTTCCTTGCAGCAATGTCCTGCTCATCCTTCTAGATTAGACTCACTGGAAACCATCCCTCAACTAACAGCACAGGAAAACCATCCAGCTCCACTCTCCCCCAGCCCATTCCCCTTGCTTGACATGCCCATGGGATGGTGAAGGAGATGTTGATGTTAGGTGCAGCTCTCCAAGTGAGATAGGACACAACAGCTCTTTTAACATTTGCTCTTTATTTTTTTTCCCCTGGGCATGGTCGGTTTGCCTGCCAGCCCTCCGGAGCTGGACTGTCCTGTCACAACACCTCAGCTGGAAGAAGAACGGGGTTTCCCTGCCCATTCAGCCCTGGAGATTGTCCAGCTGTTTTCCGAATTTCTCCTCCCAAGTACCAATTCCAGCGCAGGACTGCCGTGCGGCTGCTTTTCTAACTACTGCAAGCGGCTGCTGCGTAACTCACCTGGCAGGCGTGGGGAGACTGCTGTGGACGGAGCTGATCCTCAGCCAAACGAGGCTCTGCGTGGCCGCAGCCACGTCAGGGAGTCTGTGTCTTGCAGTTCCCCTGGAATATGAAGTCTCCAAGCCTCCTGCTGCTTAATCTTTGGTAGTTCCTCTTCTCTTGGAAAAATAAAGCAGGAAATAATTCATTAATTGCAGCAGGTTAACCAGAATTTCAGAAAGGAGCCATTCTGCCAGGTTAGAAGAAACCATGACTAACCTTTACAGAAAGCCTCTGTATGCTCTCACACGCAGAAAAGGGAACTCAGGTGGAGAACACCTGGAGTATATGGATGCACAGAGTTAAGATTGTGCTGAGTGTTTCACAGGTGTATGTGGTGGGGGGGAGGTGAGGGAGGGCGGGAAGGGGGATTCTGCTCTACATTGTCTGTTGTGTCACCCATTTACTTCCCCTAGTTACAGCCCAAAATTAAGGACTGTGTGCAGCCTTCAGGACTTGGACACAGACCTAAAGCACTTTGCTGCTTGATGGATATACCAGAGATCTGAAATGGCTGCTTTGCTGAACTGATTCGAGTGTCTGCTTATGCCATTTAAAATAAGCAATAGCATCCCACTGTTGCCCACTTTATGTAAGCATGGGGTGGATTATTGCATGGCAATGAAAAGAGCTAGTAGAAAATTTTGTATTGTGTTTTTGTGTGTGTGCGTGTCAAAAAAGCCTCTGTTTTCCATACTTTCCACTGGACTTGGAGTAGTGATTTTTGCTGGCATAGGGCAGTAAAAGTCCATTTAATGCAATCAGAGGGCTGGGTTGGGTTTTTAGAGCAAGACTTTTTTGGAATACTCTTAGTATACCACAGTTACAAAAAGCTGCACTACTATCTGTTGTAATTATCCCAGTAATGTTTATGCAGCAGGAGCAAGTACAGCAGTGTCCACAAGAACTACTCACAAGAAGAAGCCC
The DNA here is from genome assembly GCA_013399715.1 of Alectura lathami. Lineage (NCBI taxonomy): Eukaryota > Metazoa > Chordata > Aves > Galliformes > Megapodiidae > Alectura > Alectura lathami. The sequence goes on from VXAV01007885.1 coordinate 198,469, forward strand.
TATAAAAGTCCCTCCTCTCAAAATGCAGCGGTCTTGAGATAACAGTCCCACCAAAGCCAAAGCATGTGTTGTTTCAGTGAACAAAAATAATAATTTACTTAAAACCAATGTTACTTTTGCAGGATTTGGATCAAGTCTAGTACTGGTGTACATACCAGAGCTGACCGTGGCCTTTGGGTTATCTTGCAGTGGGAAATAAAAGATAGAAAGGGTAAAACCTAGTGTCAATGTCCTTGTTATTATACAAAGAGAGAGTATTTCCAGAACTTTTCACATTTTCAGAATGCCTTTACAAGACTTTCTGAGGCAAAACCGTGTCATTGAGGCCAACAACATGAATTTGAATTACAGGATGTTTCTACTTATACAACAGATTCAAAACATTGTTTTCATGGTATTACCACATCATGTAAATGTTCAAGTCATTCAAGAATTCATTTTCCCAAAACATTCTTAATATTTAGCACCAAAACAGGAAGCAGTTAGCTAACAAATAATGAACTGCTGGAATTCATGCAGATATATACGTATACAAGTGAACCATAGGATGAATACTGTCATTTTCATTTTCTCCTGCGTTGGAAACTGTGATGGAGGTCTCTTCACCAAATACCTGTGCCTTCCTTCTTTACTCACAAAACGTTATTTACAGCGAACTGGCTGCAGATAATACACTTGCGTGGTTTCCTGCTGCACAGATTTAACTTCACAGAACTGCTTCAAACTAAACTCATACAAAACCGGTTAAATGGAAAGTAGAGTTAGACCCAGCAGGTCTGCTAGAAAGGGTACGAAGACTGCAGAAGATCTAATTCAGATACTACAGCTTTCTGAGATTGCTCAAAGCTGTATGAGCTCGCATTCAGTCTAGGGTGCACATGATTTCCAGTTAACAGAAGCTGGAGATCCTCAGCAGCAATGAAAATGAGTGCAGGCATCCTTCCCTTGAAGCAGGACTCTTTGAGGAAGCCTGTATTTGAATGATGTCATCTTCCTAGCTTAGCATTTAATTGACTGAATTCTCTTATTTCATACTCACTTGAGAGCCTTAGGGATGGACATTCAAAACCATCCCTTATTGTGCAAGTCTTTCAGCAGGCAGGACTGTCACTTTTGAAGCTTGTTCCCAGATTTTGACATATAGTTTTTCCATACGCTATTTTCAAATTGGGAAAAATAATGCACTGTTTCAATAAAACAATCTGCCATGGCTGTATTCATAGAAAGCCTTTATATAGAGAGCACCTTCCAGTATCTGCTTTGTCTTCTGCTGTCATTACAATGGCCCTAGAGATTAGCAGGGATGGGTATTGAATGATCTCAGACTTGGTCTGAGATCTTATTTTAATTGCCAATTAGGAGAATCTAAACAAGCACCTGATATTTAGAACATCGTTGGAAGACTGCAAATCTTCAAGAGTGGCCATAAAAAAATCTTCATAAATCAAAAGCTAGTGGATACCAAAGGAAATGTAAGGCCTTGGAAGAGACAACTACTCCATTTCCTAGGCCAGGAACTAAATTATTCTAGCACTTCCACCATGCATAACATTTTCTTCTGCTTATAACAGTCAAATGCATGTATTTCTAATGCTGCATTTCAGGCCAAACTGCTATTTCACTTTTGCAGTAAATTTATTGTTTGCATTTTAAATCTTGTAGTTTGTTGGTTAAAGATTCATATAAAATGTGAATGTGCCTACTGGAGAAAAAAAAAGAAAAAAAAGAAAAGAAAAGGAGTGCTTAGTAACAAATGCTTCTTGCTTTCTTGCTTTTTCAGTTAGTAGCTTTGGTATATGTGGAGATAAAAAAAATACTTCTCTATTGATTCTGACAAAGTTTTGCTACAAGTCTGGTTGATGGGCTATGCCAGCTGTCAGGTAGGCTTTGAGGCAGTGCTTAAAGGGAATGACTCTGGGCTTTCTCATGATGCAGCATTGAGCTGAACATTACAGCAACGAGTCACTTCATAGGACCTACTGACAGATGTCAGATGTGGAGAAAAATATATTGCTGCATCCATTTGAGCAAAAATACATCTTAAATGTAATTCAGTCTGAACATCTGTAAGTTGGCTGTTAGATCTGTAACAACCACACTGGGTTACTTCTCAGTTATTGATGCCGTTGATTCAGAGTGTTTGATGCTTTGTATTTGCATGTGAAAACAAACACAGACCGCTCTGTCTTTCCCATTTGTAGACATAGATGAGTGTCGCTACGGCTACTGCCAGCAGCTGTGTGCCAATGTGCCCGGTTCCTACTCCTGTACGTGCAACCCAGGCTTTACCCTTAATGATGACGGAAGATCATGCCAAGGTACTGTGCGTGCCGAACCAAGACTAAAGTCTTTGGTCCCAACCCAGCAACACTCTTAAAACCTGCTTAGATTTTAGCATGCAAGCAAGTTTCCCAGCACTGCTTTTGAAAATGTTGGTAAGTTTGTCTGTCTGAGATAGCTGTGTAGCTCCTGTGTGAATGCATTTGGCACCACAGTACCTAGGAGGGTACAGGTGCAACACGAGCAGTGTATCCATAGAAATGTGGACAGAGGACCACTCCCCCTAGGCACATACCCACTGAAATTACCAAGAGTTAGGCACTGAAATACTTCTAAAGTCTGAGGCTGTGTGGCCCAACGGAGACAGGAAATCTCTGTCAGATGAGCAAATGAGATCTGAGTTTCCCAGGCTCCAGACAAGGATCCAGAGAATGAGACCACTTTTTTTTTCTGTATGTGCTACCTGAATCGAAGTCAACACAACCTCTCCATGAAATGGTCGGTGCTAATGATATAAGAACTTTCCTGAAGCTGCTTATATCCTAAAAAGAAAAGAAAACTGGTTTTGTCATAGCCCTGGGTTCCCATAAGGACCATTCCTCATTGCATTTTCTTCCTGAGGTGTATCCTGCTGCCTTTTGTCTCAGGTCCGTTATGACAAAATCATTTCAATGATTTCAATATTACAGCATAAAGAGAGAAGCTTTTATAATAAATATTTTACCCAAACTTCCATGTTTTATTCTGACTGTAGACATTCCCAAAATGCATTATTTCCAAGCAGGTTCTGTGTCCAACATGCTATTTCCAGGCAACACCTTGAATCCTAACAAATAATGCTTTGTTATGTTTGTCAGAACAAATTACTTAATGTAAAGATAATCTCTTTGAAATGATTTACAGTAATGAATTGAAAATAGAGTTTAGGGAGAAGATACTGATGCCCTGAGCATTGTTTTCCCTAGATGTGAACGAATGTACAAGCGAAAACCCTTGCACTCAGACCTGCGTCAATACCTATGGCTCTTTTCTCTGCCGCTGTGAACCTGGCTATGAACTGGAAGCTGATGGAGTTAACTGCAGTGGTAACTGTCTTCAGCTGTTTATTGCTTGGGTTTCTTTAATTCTATTATGTTTTCTTTTTCCAATGTATTGTTTTGTACAAGCCTTTTAAAAAGTCTTCTGCTTTGGTCTATGTTTAGCAGCAGGATAGCCACAACTAATCTGGTCTTCCTCCCATTTAAAGCACACAGCAAATACCCAGAAAAGCACAGTGGAGGAGGACTGCAAATGGTTTTAAAGAAATAAGCTAAACATTAAAAAGATTCAAGGTAACAGCAAAAATAAGAAAATGGTTCCTAATGCTGAACGGGATTCTTATTAAAGCAAATAAACTAGGGACAGTCCTAGAACATTCTTCCATGATTAAATAAATACTCATGCATAAAGCACTTTTCCATTTGTCTGTTGAATGCCTGAAACCTTCCCTGTTTTCCCCTGGATGGCTCTGTCTGCACATCAGAATTAATATATGGTTTCTTAGCAGAACTATTGCTGATCTGTTCAGCTCATACCAGATGAAACTGCTTATGTCACTCTGCTTTTTTCCTCTCTTGTTTTTGTTTTTATTCTATTGCATTCTTTTAATTGAAGACAAAACTTATTTCTGTGTTTAATGTTCCCACAGCCTGATAAAATTAGAGAATCCAGCCAATATTTCTTGGAAGGAAAAATACACTGGAAAATACTTGTTTTTTAATTTACAGTAAACAGATGTAACATGCTGTTTCTGAGAGAGAAGACATGTGATATGCAGTATGTGTATAGATTAGTGTTTCCAAAGCTGCTCTTCCCTGCAAATCTCCTTATTCTGAGGAAAGGTACAAAGACCTAAATCTCTATAGGGTCTTAAAATTTAGAGCAGCAGAACCTAACTTAAGTTTTCTGCTTCCTAGGGGCATTTCATCTTCTAAGTCAGACTCCTGTGCCTTTTTACGTGCTCCTGAGCTAGCTGGGGGCCCGAACCTGTTGAATACAATGCCACACAAACATTGTCAGCCCAAAATGGTAGCAGGAGAGGTTGTGCTTGAACTTCATTCATGAGAGTTAAGCCAGCAAAAGGGATTTTCCGCCACCTAGATTTAGAGCAGAAAACCTCTTGACCCTTCTGTGCAAGCAAACACTTGTCACAAGCAGGTCACATTCCTCTGGATGAGCTTCTTTCACCTCACAAGCGNCAGACTTCGCTGAGGCTCATGAAAGGAACAGTCCCTGTGAGCGTGGTAGCTGGCAGCACTGCAGAAGGGCTTAGGAATAGCAAAGTTGTGTCTGCCCTGTGTCGTCCATCAGCAGAAACACAGAGCCCTTGGGCCTCTACATACCTTCTGCATTTGAAATCAGCTGAGCACAGGCTGTATGAATCTGATCGTACTGGAGGGCTGGGCTAGGAGGCGTAGAGGGCCGGGTGATATCTTTGACCCTTTACGGAGTCAGCCCTGGTCCATTTTTTGTCAGGGAGGTGCTTTTTTTTTAGAGAACTCACTGGAGCAACTCACACAATAGGAGTGTGTAGGTGTAGAGTTCCCTTCATCTCTCTTTTGATTATGTGATTGTGGACATAAAGCCACTTTAGCATATTTGGACTTCAAACACTTCCCAGTACATCTGTACAAAACACCAGAAGTGGATAGATGGACTGAGTCCAACTCAAAAGAAAGGGAAATTCAGTCTGAAGAGTAAAAGTGATTTGCCTGGGAGAGTCAATATGTCAGAGCTGGGAATACGAACATGGGAGTTCCTGGCTGGGACTCTGGCCTTTGTTTCTCTCTTCCCCTGCACGGGGAAAGAAGGAAACGATTAATAGCAGTCTCCCTCAGCCTAGTGCCTTTGCATTTTTTCACTTAAGTTAGTCATGCCTCCATTGCAGCTCTGAGATTCGTCTTTCTCATTTGAACACTATGCTGCAGAATATGATGTTTGGTCAATTCATGAGTAAAAGGGGAAAAGAGATCATCTTCTGCATTTGATCAGAGATTGGACAGACTGCTTAGCTTCCTGGGTATGTGGGAGATCACTGGGCCTTCCAGTAGGTCTGACCCAAGATGGGATGAGCTCTGAAGTCTTGCTGGAATGCGTTGCAAGTAACTGGCTAGAGGCTAAGAAACATAAAACAGCCAGGGCTGGCTGCAGGATTTCTACTAGGACCCATGTGGCCCTGGGAAAGGCAAGTTTTCTTTCCAAAAAAGAAAAAAAAAAAAAGAAAGAAAGAAAGAAAAGAAAAATACCACCAAGTCTCTCTTTACAAATTACAGTTGCAGCTTTGTAGTTGAAGTACCTCTATCTCTGATGTAAAACAGAACTGAAAACACAGCCATCTGTTGACAGGTATTCAAAAAGAAAAATAAATAAATAAGAGACATGCATTGTGTTAAGCTGCAGCTTTGGTTTCCCTGGGGAAAAAAAAAAAAAAAAAAAAAAAGTTTAGCAAAGAACTTGTTTAATAGTATTTTGCCAGGCTGCCTCAGAGCTCTAGGGAGTTGGAAGGTGCCAACCTCCAGCTGGGGTTATGGGCACGTAGTCCGGATGGCCACCTGCTTGTGGGACTGCGCTTTTGACTGTGAAGCCAAAGAGTCTAAACTTTGTTTTACTACTACAGACATGGACGAATGCAGCTTCTCAGAGTTCCTCTGCCAGCACGAATGTGTGAATGCGCCTGGTTCTTACTACTGTATCTGTCCCTCAGGCTATAACCTGCTTGATGATAGCAGAAGTTGCCAAGGTAAGAGCATTCCAGCACTTATTAAAACCCAGAGGGACTAGAAAATAGGTTCTGTGTCTGGAAAGAGGTTCTCAAGGACTGAGTTGCTTGGTCTTGGCATTGCATAGTGACATACTCATACAGGCCAATTATGTGATTCAGGTGAGAATGTCATCACCTGAACAGTCCCACTGAGGTCAGTTGGTATGTCGGCGTAGGGAGGGCTGACTATGAAACAGCTACACAGTAAAGCCCTCAGATGCTCTCATCTCTGCTGCACGTCTCTCTTTAGTTTTTACATTCTCTAAGCTCAGAAAGCTTGAGCAGCCAATTTATTTTTTATTTTTGTGGCATTTAGCAGAGGGGAGTACTCCAAAAGGAGGGAACAAATGGGGTAAAAACTGTTCTTAGAAGAGGAGCCAGTCATCAAAAAGCCACTTCGCATGGTGCAAGAGCGGTATGAAGTTTGGGGCAATTCCTTACAATGGATATTGGTGTCTAAGAGCTGTGTCCTGCACAGACTTCCCTGCTTTAGCTTTTCTCTGGTTTCTTGTGTTTTAGATATCAATGAATGTGAAATCAGAAACTTCACCTGCACTCCACAGCAAACGTGTTTCAATATCCCAGGAGAATATAAATGTTTAGACCCAGTAAGATGCGAGGAACCTTATATCCAGATTAATGAGAAGTGAGTAACATACCCACTGCCACAAAAGAAAATTCCATCTGTATGAAGCGTATCTAGTGAACCAAATAAACTTCATTTTGCGACATAGCCGTGAAGTGTGTCTGAAGAGTTATGTGTACATACTGTTGCTGCATTTACAGTTAGTTACCTTTATACAAATACTAAATTGCAATTCCTTACCAGGTCACCAGGTGGGATATGATATGATACTCAGATGTGTGGGAAATTAGACTGGAAAAACACTTATCAGTGAGTAGAGGAAACAGCAAGGTTTGTAATGTAATAAGAGACATTTACTTACATTACTAACTGACTTCATACATGCTTAAATGCAGTCTGTTTGTTAGTATGAGTATTTCCTGTAAATATTAACTAGCCCATGTCCAGGAAGTACTTTAAAAATATTAGATTCTAGTTATAGCAGGGTACAAGTAGTTTCCTACTACTTAAAGGTTAAATGTGCTAACAAGTCCACAGACTGATTTGCATTGTCTGGAAATTGGGTATGTCTGAATGGGGCTAGGAGCACTGTTACTGTCTAAATTTGGAATCATCTGGGCAAACATGTCTTGGAGGGGGACACATTTCTAAATACTGCACAATTCTTTTACGTTTTTGTATGTACCTGCCTGTGTCTTAGAACATTTCAGTTAGAAGTTGAAATGCCCAAAGCCTCTGTATCTAAATTCCTCAGAGCCCAACTTTGGAGTATTTACAAATCAGCTTGCACCAAAACTCTTGATCTCCGAGCTTACTATTTGATGGCTTTGGCTCATATCTAGATGTGACTGCATGTAATTTGTGGCATATGTCTAGAAGTGGTCAGCATAAAAGCCAAGCAAATTCATTGCATCTGTGTTCTCTGTGGAAGGAATGGGCTGTTTGTAATGCCAGGAACCCTTTTATGGAGAATTTGCCAGAGGAACTGTCTGAAGTTGGTGTCGGTAATGGAGGTAACAGAAAAAAAAAAAGAAAAAAAAAAAGGCAAAAAACCCCACTATTTTCCATCCAGTAAATTCCCCAACACAGCTTTTATAAAGGGACATCCTGCATTTTATTGGAGTTCTCTGAAGAAACTAGCAGCTTGTGGCTAAGGGACATGGGCTGATTGCGGTCTGCTTGGGTTTCCAAAGGCTTCTGAAAAGAGCCCTACTTCAGTCTGCTATGGAAATTAAGCAGCCATAAGTGAGAAATCCCTTGTGCAGATGAATAAGAGGCTGAAAGACAAGAAGGGAATTGTAGAAGAAGCCTCAGTAACTGCCAAATTCAAATTCAGTGTAGATTAATGTAAAGTAAAAAGACCATCCCAACTTCACAAGTTAAATAAAGAGCAATGATCTGATCCTGATCCCTCCAAAGTGACATTTGAGGACTCTTACAGATAGTTCCATGATCTGTAGTACTCGGTAGAGGTCAGAAAAGCAACCTGAAACTGAAGTGTTATTATGTATGGAATATCCTTAGAGCACGGGCCACTGCGTACCTGTATCTTCAAGAGCATGCAGTTCCATCAACTCATCTCAGGAGCAATATAATATAACTGCACAAAGGTTCATAAAGAGCAACAAAGATTATCAAAATTCTGGAATATCTTCCTTGTGAGAAGCAGTTCATTTACGTCTCTTCAGCCAGCCAGAGTCAAGTGAGCTGCATGTGAAGGATGAGCAGGGACTGACGGTCTGCTCTCAAGAGCTGAGAGCATCAGACAAAGTCAGCAAGGGGCAGTGCAGGGAGGGGGGTAGGGATGTTTCTCACAGCCTGCCAGGGGCTGTGGAGCTTCTGGCCACAAGGTGCCATGGTTGCCAAATGTTCATGGGTTTATAATGGGAAGTTCAACAAGTTGATGGATAAGAAATGCACTTCAGAAAGGCAAATTTACAGAAGGCATCTTTGTTTGAGGAGTTTCCTGAGTCAAAAATGTTAGGAGGCTGTTGGTGGAGGTGCTTGACTTGCTCTTCTGCTCTTCCCTAGAACTTTGGTTTTGATCCAGGAAATCCCACTGTCTGTTTTTATTAAACCACTAATACAATATTCATGTCACACCATTATTGAAATGATCCAATTGTTAAAAGTTCTGGTGACAGTTCAGTTTAAATTGCTATCAGAACAAACATGCACAAGGCATTCTATGCCTGTAGAGATGCCTTAAAGAAAGCTGATTTCTAAGTGATCTAAGGTCACATTTGCCAAGATATTTTGGCAAAGTCTGGAAGACAAGGAAAAGAAGACAGGGATATAGGCAGACTGGAGTAGCAACACAGAGAATATTAAAAATGAGCAAATTCATTACAAGTTTCACTGATTCTTTTAGCTGGTTGGCACCTTGATTGATTGATTGATTGATTGATTGATTGATTGATTTTTGCAGCTGCATTAGAATGTAAAGCATCGAGTAGCACAGGATTTTGTAACCACTGATGGCATCCTATCTCTCTACTAGCCGCTGCATGTGTCCAGCTGAAAACCCCGGCTGCAGAGATCAGCCGTTCACCATCCTGTACAGAGTCATGGATATTGTGTCCGGGCGGTCAGTGCCTTCTGACATCTTTCAGATGCAAGCAACAACTCGCTACCCTGGAGCCTATTACATCTTCCAAATCAAATCAGGGAACGAGGGCAGGGAATTCTACATGAGGGTAAGTCTGACACTGGCTGGGAGAAAACCTGGAGTATCTTCTTGCTAGCTGAATTTGTTTCTGACAGCAGAACTCTGCTTTTATTGAATGCCATATAAACCTCCAGCATGAGACATTTTTACATACAGATACGCAGAGCAATGTGCTGGTCTGTAGGGGCTGCAGTTTTTTTCAGGAAGGTAACCTACACAAAGCAAACACTCTTGTTTTATGAGACAAGAGGTTCAGGAAGGTCCATGGCTGCACTGATGTCAAAGATTAGCGCATGCTTCCCATGCTCAGGACAAACTGTTGTGCCAAAACTTTTTTTTTTATTTGGTGGAATACCAGTACTTGTCACTTAAAGAGTCAATTTGTTTTTCTCATAGTCTTCATTGCTAACTGAAAAAAAAAACCCTGAAAACTAAAAAGAAAGTTAGTAAAAAACCCTTTAGCCTGAGAACTGACTATCTAAGTTCTATGTTTTCATTTATGTGCTTGTTTGTTGGTGGTGGTTTCTGGGTTTTCGTGTTGTTCTCAGTGTAGAAAAAAAAAAAAAAAAAAAAATTTCAAAATTCTGACATGGCAACTGGTCCAGGAGAGATCACGGACATTCCACAAACTCTTTCTTGACGGAAAGTCCTCACTGATCCCACAGACCCGTTCCCATTTCTGAGTCGATCTGGCACTTGCTAAGGCTCCATTGATGAGCACCGTCGCTCAAGTCTGCTATTTTTCTTGTATTCGTTTATCACGCACCCATTCGTTGGTCGCCCAGAACACTGCTTGCACAGGCAGTCCTTCTGCCCTGACAGAAGGCTCCCGTGCGGGCTCTGTAGCCAGCAGGTGGTGCCTGTTCCTTGCCCTGAGCCCAGCGGGCAGAGGGCAGGGCATGGGAAGCACAGAGCCCCGGGATGCTGCTGGGCCTGGGCAGCCCGGCCTGCTCCTCCTCACGGCTTCTTGGGCTTCTCTGATCAGAGAACCTAACGCTCCTTTCCATGGTGAAACAGGTCCCACTGCACATAGTTCAGCTTCTGCTGGAAAACAAACTGCATTTGGTTTTAACCTCAGAAAATCTGGTTTTCAAATGCTCATTATCCACTGTTCTAGCCAGATATTTGAAAGCTCTGCTTCCACTTACTGAAAGGCAGATTTTCTGACGTGCCCTCACAGATTTAAAGCTCTCTTCAGAGCACAAGGTTTTGCAATGTTAACATACGCAATTATACAGCAAGCCCTGATTCCACTCGCATAGAAACATCTGTTCTCAAAGCTCTAGTAAAATAATCCCTTCCTGGAGTTTGCTGCTTCAAAGTAATGGTGTTTTTTACATCAACCTAGATAATACAGGGCCAAAAAAAAAAAAAAAAAAAAAGTGACATTGTGCACACTCTAAATCCATGTTTTCATCTTTTCCCATTCAGGCAATAGCAAATTTCTATGCACAATAGTTCCTTTTATGTGCAGGGCTCCCAAAGGCTTTAAAAGTTGTAGAAGGTGATAGTTCATACAAAACACTGAGATGTGAGATGGAGCCAAATGCTGAAATGAAGCTCTCTCTCCCTCGCTTGTAACAATGCAACAGAAAACAGTGTTATCTTGGCTGCTCGAGGACCATGGACCTAATGTGGTCTCACCAGAGATTATGGTTTTCAAAAATCTTTCTTGATAATCTCACCTGCTTCCTCTTGTTCTGTGCACAGCAAACAGGACCGATCAGCGCTACGCTGGTGATGACCCGCCCCGTGAAAGGGCCCCGCACTGTTCAGTTGGACTTGGAAATGATCACCGTTAACACCGTCATCAACTTCAGAGGAAGCTCTGTCATCCGACTGAGGATATTCGTGTCACAGTACTCCTTCTAAACCCTGAGTTCATGCCCTGTAAACATTAAAACCAGAGACATGGTTCCTCCTCCGCAGAACTCTCTCCTCAGAAGCCAGTACGTATAGCAGCTCAAAACCAAGTCAGTATTTCCACAGACCCAGTGACCTGTGCCTGTCTGAGGAGGAAGGCCTCTTCATGCACAGTCCCTACCAGGATGCAGACCTGTGAAGGTGTGTCGGCAGCAGATCCCATATGATTCTCTACGTGGTCATGTATTTTAAGGACTCTTTTTTCCATTGTAAACACTTCTAGGATATGAGTCTATGTTTCAAAGACTGTGAACATTTGTAGTTCCAAGGCTGCTTAGCAAAAAGCACCAAAAGAAACTGCGGAAAAAGCTGGCTTTGCAACCTTGCCTTTTTCTTTTTTCATTATAAACACAAAGCAGATAAACAAGTAGAAACTGAAGAAAAAAGCCACCTATTGAAACATGGGATCTCAGAAGTGCTAATTTACATTTCCAATTACAATTGAAATTATCAGTTGGGCACTTTGTCTCAATTCACCCTGCATTTGTCTTACTTTCACCTGTTTTTCTTTTATTCTATTTTATACTTAAAATTCATTGTAAATTCATTCCAAAATACTTGTTGTACTATGTAATCTTCTACTTTCTAACAAAGGGTCACATCTTTGGGTTCCTTCCTGTATTAAATCTTTCTGTATAACAGAGTTCATAGAAATCTATCATCACTGGATGGCATGTTTTACAATGATTAGGGTGTTATGCTTAGTTACAGCCAGGCTCTTTGACAATGGCCTTCACTGCCAGAATTGTGTCCAGGCACTTCAGAGCAGGTGAGAATCACAACTTTTTACTGTTTTTCAGTGTAATAGTTGGAAACAGTTTGTAATGGTTGTAAGGTAACAATACTAACTTTATAGTTAAGGCTGCAACTAACCTCCTGTTGAAAGACCACTCAGTTTCAGACGCATCCAAATTCCTTCACGAAACAAAAAATTTCTTCTGTTCACACAGAATTTCTCTCCTACATTCCTAAAACTGGGGAAAACAAGCTGAAAAGGACTTGGAATGCTCGTATTGTTCATGCCTCTGCCACAAAGCAGACCCAAATATGCCAGTACCCAGACCTCAAATGGTGGGATCCCACAGTTTCCATGGGTAATGTCTTCTCAGGTATAACTGCTGTAACCAATTGAAAATTCTTCCTAAAGTCTAATCTGAGTCTCCCCTGTTGTAATTTAAATCTATTGCCTTTTAGCCTACTTCCATTAGCAATAGAGAACAGTTTATCTTCCCCTTTACAACAGTCTTTAACATGTCTGAAGACTGTTGTCATGTCTCCCCTCAGACTGTTCCTCTCTAGTCTAAACAAACCCAATTCTTTTGGTGTTTCCTCATATATCACATTTTCTGGACCTTTGATCATTCTTGTTGCTCTCATCTGGATTCTCTCCAGTTGGTTCACATCTTTCTCAAAGTGCAGTGCCCAAAACTGTGAAAAGTGTTCCAGCTGAGGCCTCACAGTGCTAAGCTAAATATATATATATACATTTAGGAGATTGAAAAGAAAATAAAAATAATTGTATAGTTTGGAGGTATCATCCTCATCTTGTTGAAGCCACTGGCAGTTCAGTGTTATATTTAGTAAGGACAAGGGTTCGTATGCTTTGTTCTTAAATTTCTCTGAAGCAAGTACTTGCTTTTTCCCCTTATTTTTCCCTTATTGGCTTATTTGCTCTCCAGCATTGCTAGCATAAGACAGATAAACTTTATTGGTCTTTTTGAGGAAGGGAAGTGCTTAATGCTACTTGGAAGAAGGAGTTTATGCAGCTTACAATGTGAATAGGCTGGAGCAGAGTAGAATGTCTTTGTTAGAGTGGGAGTATTAAATGGGAGAATACAGACGCAGAAACGTTATCACAACACAGTCTGCATGACATGAAAAGAAAGATGACTCTCTTGCTCCCCAAAAGCTCTACAAGTTAGTCTGTGGTTGTTTTTCCCTAGCTGTGTAAGTGACTCTGCTATTTTTGCTGGTACTTGCCGTGAAGGAAGCCCTGATGCGATGGGCCACAGCAGAGCTCAGTGTGCTTTAGCAGCTTCCACTTAATAAAATTTCCTCCTTGGTGCTGGGAGGAAAAGCCACATCCTGGGATCCTGTGGTTCAGAGCTCTGCACCAGGCTGTCCTTCTGGCTTGAGACAGACTCCAGGCTTTAGTAGGCCAAGCTGACTTGGAGGATACAAATGTAGAGGAAACATGCAGTGCAACAGCAGAAACAGGAGCATGAACCTAAGTGTACCAAGGCTCATAGTCTACTGCCTTGGAAGGGAAAATAGAAATGACCAAAAAGGAGGAATGCTAGTTTATAACCATGGCTAAAACTGCTCATGGGTCCCAGGTGATGGAAGGAAGACACAGGAAATAAGGAGGCTCTGGTGGCCCAGGAAGTAGACATGGGGCAGGCAGGATCTTCTAAGAGTTTTCTCAGTGCTTAAAAGCCCTTCTTCCCCTGCTTTGTGTCCCTGTGTTATCACTTCTTCATGGCTAGTGGAGTCCTCTCTCCTCCTGCCGTCATGACACCTCCTGGAGAGGAAGTGTACTCTGTTACATATTGGACAGTATCAGACAGTTCCTCACTTCTGGGCTGTTCTCCCATGGTTCCCACACACCAACCTGGTTTAACCCAAATTAAGAAATATCAAAAACAACAACAACAAAAACAATAGAGGAATTCCACTACAAAACACTTTGTTAAAAGAGTAAATTTTGAATGCCTAGTTTTAGCAGGGTACATAAAATATTCGTAAAACAATATTATACTTTCTATATAATCATCTTGTGCCCTGGAAAAAAAAAAAAAAAAAAAAAAGTGAAAAGTCTGGAAACAAAGGAATTCAGCCACTTCTCAACCGCCATAACATCTTTCATCACTCACTATCAATCCAGCCAACTTTAACTTTGCCAAAATACATGCCAATCTCAAAATCATAAATTACTAGCAGTTTATGACATCTAAACTCTCCATTTCCTATTCAAGGGTCTGTTTCCAATAGACTATCGCAGGCTCATATATTACAGCAATTCTTGCCAAAAAAAAAAAAAAAAAAAAAAGAAAAAGCCTGTCAGGTTTTTATAGGATTAAAGTTAAAAATGCAAACTTGCAACTGCTATATGCATTCATGTTTTCCTTTGAGGCTGGGTCTCCCTAAAAGTAGACAGAATCCCAGTTTCAGGTCTAGTCAGAAAACGCTTCTTTATTCTCTTCAGGGGATTATTATTAGCACAGGATTTTCTAACATGGGGCATTTTACCATAAGGTTCATAGACAATATTCTGGCCAACACCAGATAAGGGCACTGACCTGGGCCTGGGTACGTGTGGCTTCCCTCTGGCCCTGCCCTGACGTGCTCAGGGTGTTAGAGCCGTGCCCTGGCAGAGCTGGGGAGGGGTGGCTCTTTTCTTCCCCTGCCTGTTTAAACGTCAGTTTAAACACACATCCTCAGGAAAGAGATTGCCTCTCAACACGTGTACGGCACCTATTGCCATTGTAATAATTGGTATAAAAGTTAATAAATCAGAAAGGTCAGAAATCCTTGATACAGATTACAGGGTTAGGGAAGGAGAATATATTCCAACAAATCAGCCAAGTGATTCATGCTATTTGCGTTAGGTGCCAGAGGGAGAAGAATGGCAAGACACAAATGATCCAGTGCTGTAGAACTGGATGGGTCCAGCAAAATGTTAATTTACTTAACAGCTTGCTGGATTCCACAGAATCACTTTTCAACTTGTGCTTCTCTGACAATAGCTTTGACAGGAATAGCTGAGCTTCTCTGAGTGCCTGGGCACCCACTATCACTGAGGTAGCGTCCATTGCCGTTCACGCAGAGCTTTCTGCTTTTCAGGTGGGGAGCCTGTACCTATAATTTCCTTTCCGTGACTCAGCCCTTGTAAGAGTCAGCTTTCATTGTCTCAGAAATGTGGAAATGCGTTAGCACAACACACGTATTCACTTCTCTCTGTCTAGAACAAGCAGATCAATAGAATCAACACAGTTTGTTGTCATTCAGGTTTTCAAGTTCTCCAAGTCTGGCTCATTCACAGAATTTTCTACCAAATCTTTTCTGTAGCATGTAGCTGTGTTACAACCTAATGAAAATTTCATAGCACAAAGGTGTTTCAGAAATAAAAAAGAAATAAAAGTATGCCCTTACATTATTGAAGCCTGAAAGGCACCATTGTTGAAATAAATCTGGATGGAAAAACCCTCAGCTGGTGTTAATTTGCATCACTGCTGCTCTTTAATGGAAAGATAAAAAATGTACTGAGGATCTTCCCCATGTGCGTGTAAAGCACTGTGGATGTATTTGTATACAGGGAGAATTTATGGAAGCTGAAACTAGTGGTAACATGGCTCTGCACTTGGAAGTTAAAGCGTTGTAAGATGACACCACACAAGCTCTGACATGAGCATTTACCAGTGACTTAACCGACTTAACCCCATTGTGTTCTGTTGTTTTATGTCTTTGAACCATTTCTGACTAGCTCGACCCAAAAGCAGGTGCTGTGCATGAAACTTGAGGTTGATGGTTATAATTAGACTTTCTGCAGAAAGCCTGCCCAGAAAGACAACCTGAAGAGTCTGTGCAATAGGACGCGTAATGGTCCACAAGTATTTGTGTGGGGCTGTCCTGGACCCTGCAGTTGCCCTTTTCCTCACCTGTTTCACTGCAGAGTGCATCTGATGTTTATAACCGTGCACATCAGAGGTGGAAATCTCACCTACTGCAGAATTTATAAGTTCAAACCTCTGAGATCCCTGTAAGTGGTCACCACTGGCAAAACTGATCCCTGTGTAACTCCAGTAATATCAGTGAAACCACTGGAGGGAGAGTGTGGGCACCAGACAGATACCAGGCAGATAAAAGTTGTGGGTGCCCCATCCCTGGAGGTGCTCAAGGCCAGGCTGGATGGGCCCTGGGCAGCCTGATCCAGTGGGTGGCAACCAGCCCATGGCAGGAGGTTGGGACTCGGTGGGCTTTAAGAACCCTTCCAGCCCAAGCCGTTCTATGATTCTGTGCTTCAAATACACTTTTACACTGGTAAGTGAATAATGATGCAGTAACCTTGATGTAAGAACTGAGGAATGTAGCTGGGTAGCAAAGGGATCCTCAGAAATCACTTAAGCAACCAAAAACTCCCCAAATATTCAATCTCTCTACTCCCTACTGGTCCCTCATTCTTCTTTTTGCATTTGTCCTGGACAAGTGACCTCATTATGGTTATGCACTGCAAACACATGCTGAGTGATCTCCACCTCTTCTCTAGCATTGCCCAATATTTTTCACTTTGCTTTTTGGGGATCAGTTGCAGGCTATGTGTCTCTTTTAGGCTCTGACTGACCTTTGTTGCTTTTCTCATAGCCAAGACAGACTCTTTATTTCCTCTGCACCCACCAACTGTGCAAGTTCTTCATGTGCTTTGCTGGAAATGCAGGCAGATGCTGGCCCACGTGCTGCTTTTGTACCCTGCCTTCTGCAATGTCATCAGGCACCCTTACAGTAAAGTATTAGGTCTGGATGGTTGAAAGGGATTGCCCAGCCTGCTGTCAGAGCATGGTTACACAAAAAGGCTTTGAAAAAAAAGCCAACCACCCTCCAGTTTTGAAGGTATCGGATGTTCTCTTAAGACCTGATGAATCACTTTTCTACCGATATTGGGCCTGTATCATGCTATCTGACAGTCACAAAGCTTTTTAAGAAGCCTGATAAGGACATGCTTATGCAATACATTCTTAGGTTCTTCGCACTTTGGATGAGGTTCTCCCAGTTTCCAAACGGTAACTGGTTCAGCCAGAGAGACTGCAATGTGATCATGACTACACTGGTCAGTGACTGCTAACCACCTAACATCAGATTTAGCCCAGTTCTATTTTAAGTCTTGAATCTCAGTGTCAGTGATATAAGTGTAAACAGATATGTATTATTTTGACAGTAGAGTTGAAGGATTGCTTCCAGTAAATAAACAGTAGTATAACTGCAGTATCTTTTTCTCTGTGGGAACTATCTTTGGGTACTTCAAGATTTTCTGAGACAACCCTTGGCATGTCAAGATTTTCTCTGGTATTTCAGGCCTTTCACTGTTGTGTTTCCACGAATGATTCCTCACCCCTGGTCTTCAAAGTCCAGCTCAAGCTCTTGACACATTTTTGAACTATCAAGCTACATACAAGCCTTTGCAGAGCCACAGCTCACACCTTGTGCACAGAAATTGTTCTTCCAGTTATCTCTGTAATCTGTAAGGAATCATGTTCACTTCCTCGAGACTCCGCAGTGTTCACAGTGCATGCACACGTGTTTTTCAAGACTGGGACCTTGGTCTGGAGACTGTTCATCATCAGCTTGCCACAAATGTGCTGTGTTTGACATGTGAAATCATAGCTACAAAGGTTAGTTTTTACAAAATCGTCAAAACATATGGTGGTGGGTGTTTTTCCTGTCTCCCTGTGCATAATACAAACACAATTCAAAAGTCCAGCACCAGAGTTCTCCAGTATGCATAAGAAATCATTGTTCCTAAGAAATATTTCAGCCAATTTTGTAGACTATGCGAAATGCAAACAGAGAGGTGGAAGGCCTGCCAAGATCACACAGATTTGTTAGTTGCATCAGTATCCTCAAGAAAGCGTTAATCTAATTCATCATTTAAAAATATTCCTTTGGACTTTGATGTCTGATGTCATGCAGGTAGGGAAGTGGGGACAGAAATACTGTCTTCTTCCTAAAGAAAAGGCAGCTGCTCTGCAAGGATCCTGGGACTCCTACGGCAATCGGAAAGACCTGCCAGCCCTAGCCTGCACATAGGTCAGTGAACAAGGCACAAAACTCATAGAGACTGGTTCTCAGCTGGAGGAGAGATATCTGTTGCCTACCACATGCATACTACTTGCAGCAAGTCCTAGTGTATCTCTCTGCTGTTCCATAGGGTTGTGCTCCCTTGGAATTGCCCACGGTGATGTGGTGAGTTACAACGTTGTGACAGATGTAACTCTGACAGCAGTCACTCCCATAGATTAAAAAAGAGGGATAAATTGCAACTCAACCAGAAAATCAATAAAAAGAGCTTTGTCTTTAATTAACCTTCAGTGTTTTGGTTATGATGTCATTGCTGAGGACAAAAATAATCAACCGCCAACCCAAAATACTAAAAAGGAGATCATCTCGTTAGAAAGAAAGTGCTGAAATAGTCTATAAACAGCTCTTGAATGAAGACATGCAAAGTTCAGAAAAGGAGGAATTAAGTCCTTGAAATCCAGCGTCCTTGTCTCCTACCAGCAGGATTAAGAATAGTTCAGCCTTAACAGTGTATAGACGAAATGCTGGCTGACAGATGGGCTAGGGAACAGGCAGGCAAGGAAAGGATAAAGCAAGACCATGTAGAAACACTAAGGAAAGATTTCAGGTGCAGGGTCTCTGAGATAAGTATCTCCTTCTGTATGCAAAGCATTTTTGCTTTGCTTAGGCCTTTGAAAGAGAAAACTGCTTGCAGTCACTTCAGTTAGAAAAGGAAGGCAGTATTCACCTGCCTGAATGCAGCATCAGTTTTCAAAAAAGCTGTGTTGACCTGGCCAACCTGTAACCCTATGAGGTGCACAGGACACTGGAAGCCCATTCAGAGTAATTTAAGGTATAGCACATATAGCACCACCACCTGCCTCCAGTTTCTCCTGCAACCAGTACAGGTGCCAGGAGAGGTATTCACTGCCTAGCTGGGCAAATGCTTCACAGAACTTCTGCTTGAACAGTCATTTCTCTAACCCCTATTTGCAAGATATCCAGATTAATAAACATGTTATATTTTAATTATTTTCAAAGGAGAATACTGTAATTTAAAAAGAATGGTTTCTTTGTCCCCCATTTTGCCACTTTAACCTATAATCATTTCTTCAGTTTCAGCAGAAAATAACCTTTTAACTCTTGTATTGTTTTACAACTTCTGAACAATTTATATTGAATATACCAGTAAGGATTATCTTGAAGCTTTTTTTATTAAATAAAAAAAAACATATTGCTAACAAAAATTGTAATTGAATTCTAGTTTGTTTTGATCGTTGCCTGATTTAATTGTGATCATACAGCATAATTATAAACATTCTTGTCAGGATCATTTAGCCCCTTTTCAAAGCAAGCTGAATGAGGCCTAGTGGTACTGTTAAATCTATTGGTCATAAATGCTGTAATATGTGTACAGTACCAGAGAAAACATCAAAAGAAAATGCAATTCATAAGTTGTTAATTTACTGTCAAATTTTTAATGTTGTAAATTTGCCCATACTTGGACATCCATGCATGTACTTTTTCCTTCATTTCCCCTTGAGTTTATGCATGATAAGGCTCAATATAAGTCAGATTTTGTGTAACACTACTTTATCTGCACATGGATCTTGATGCATCCTATGCACTTCCTTCTCCTGGAGATGCAGGTTGGAGAAGTCTGGAGCAGGAGGGCTCCCTTGCCGGGCTCCCCAGTGAAGGCAGGGATCTGTGCAGTGAGCAAAAGCCTGTGGGCAGAATTTGGCTTAGCTCTGTGGAATAAGCTGGTCTCCTTAACAAGTAGTGTTAATATAAGGAAATTTAGAGTTAACTGGTTTTCTTATACATAAATTATTAACTAATGGCTAGTTCTCACTCCCACCTGCAGTACCCAGCTTGTGATTTTAGTACAAGAAAGGTTTTTCCACCCACACAATACTCAATGATCCATGCATAATGGGGTTTTGGTGTTTGTTGGTTGGGTTTATATTTCACAGATGGAATGTTCTTATTTCAGCAAATTGCAAGGGCAGCTGAGCCTGGACCAGGTTTGCTTTGTGGGACGTGAAGGAACTTACGTCATACAGCTGCTCTCTCTCACTCCCATCACACAACTCACTGCAGAGATGAGGTAGGTAATACAACATTCACGGGGCTTGTGATGATTTACAAGCCATTCGGAATGCTGATAAAGATCTCTTTTACTGTTTTGAACTCAAATGAACTGTTGCTGCTCCTTTACATTTTCACAAGGACACTTCAGTTTTCCTCACTGTACTGCAAACATTAATTCTGAATCACATGCTCAATACAAATTACGCTGAAAGGAAGCAGGCTAACACACAAAGCAAGAGGAGAGGCTGGGTGCAGGAGCTCTGGACTGGGCTGACTTGCATGCATGGACAAGAGAAGGAGGCTGCACTTTCTCTCCTGTTAGTGTTTTCTAGGTAGCTGGTAAAAGACATTGGAGAGATGGGGTTTGGCTGGACTGTGGAACTGATGTCTTGCAGGGATTTCAATTCCTGCTGCACTGCCTTAAGGGTGAGATATGAACCATATTTCCTTGAGAAGTCCCACAGGCTCTGCTCTGTGCACTAGACATCTTGCCTTCTTCTTCCATCCCTTTTCTTGGTGGTATTGGCTTCTCCTTGGGACTGCATGTGCTGCTGAATGCTGTCTTCCATGTCAGCCAGCCACACTGATGATAGAAAAAACAAATCCTTTGTGGTTATTCCGGTGAACCAGTCTGTGCAACTTTGCTTCTCATACAGGTGAGCATTTTCTTGCACCAGTAATTCATTAGGATAGCATGCGTGAATCACAGCTCATTCACAGCACTGCAAGGGTTCATAGTCTGTACCACTCTCTAGAATGTGTTGTTTTTCTTTTCCTGGGCTCTTGCACAGTTCAGTCATTATACCATTAGAGATTGATCACCAAGGCCCCTTAAATCCAGTTCTGAAACACAACCTCCATCTGCCTGCTGACAAAAAGTTTTGTCAGGCATGGGATCACTGGATGAATTTAGCTGAGGGCAAGCAGTTCATGGCAACCCATGCATTGGCTGAGAAATGTTTGGTTAGGTTTTCTAAGATCTTGAAGAACTAGTTCAATAAATTCTTGCTAGCTTGAATGAGTGCACCTTTTATGTCCCACCACATTTTTCATTATGTCACTTGGATAAAAATGCACGTGTTTCTAATGGGAAGTTAATCCCTGAGCTGCAGTGAAATGATTAACCCTTCACCCTTGAATTCCTTGCTGCCATATGATCTACTTCTAATGGAGCTAAAGTTAAAGCAATAGTGACAGCTGAAAATACTTGAGGCAAGTGGATATTTGTTCACCATGGAAGGCCTTAGTCATACATATATATGTTTTTTTTTTTTGTCTTTGGGAGCAAAGGTAAGTAAGATGGCAGAGCTACTCTGTCCTGCAAATAAATATCCACACCTACAGTTATTACTGCTGACTTACGGTTCTTGAAAATAATCTGTCAGGAAGATACTGTGAAGAACAGATGTCCTGTAGTTTGCAGCTATTTAATTTTCTGTTAAAACACAAGTTCATGACACCTGTAGCATTCAGCTACAAGTTGTACCAAGAAGGTACAACACACTTTAGTCTGCTCAGTGCAGTAGTTGCTGAAGGAACTGCGTGTTCTCATCTCACTGAACATTAATGAATAAAACCAAACACAAATTAAATATGCAGAATCCTCTGCCTTGGGGTGAGAATGTACCTTTATTTCTGCCCTGAAATCTGTGGTGATATGGGCAAGGGTTTTGGCTACAACATGTTTGCTTCCCTATGACTTGGAGGTAGTTGAGTGAGGAGCATCCAATGCTGCACAAGGGCCTGGAAGGTGACAGCCAGAAAGGTAGACAGCAGGTTGGCTTTGCCTTATTTCATGTATCTTAAGGGTGCTGCATATGGGTGTGCTTGTCTGGGAACATGGCCAAACTCCCTACAGCTAGGTTACAGTGTTAAGGCTAGAGTAGGGTGTGCTGATAACTTTTGGTTCTGCTTGTGTTACTGCCTGAGTGGTTTTAAGCTGTCCTGGTTTTGCATCCTTGCCTCTCCCTGAGTGACGTGGCCAAAGCTCTAGCTAGAAGGTCAGTGTGTGAGCCTTCCAGTTTCTGTTGGTGACCTGTTACTGGCCTGCATCGATGTCCTCTCAGGCTCCCTCATTTCCATGGTGCTGGCAGGCTCTAAAGTGGTGTGGTTTCCAGGATGGCTTTTTGCACCTAGACCATTTAAAATAGGCAAAAGAAATTTGCTTTTACCTGGAAACTGGAAAAAGAAAACAAAAATAAACAAACACATTTTACAACTTGTTTCCTGACCTGGTACCTTTCAGAAAGGACCTTCTGCGTGCTGCCCGTACTCCAGTGCATGGGTGACGCCTGGCTGGCCCCTGAATCCCAGGGAGAGGAACATCTGCTCGTCCTCAGGCAGGCCTGTGTCTTTTTTTGGGAGAGAGGCCAGCTCTGAGGCTCTGAGCAGACCCCAGAGAGATGATGGCGGAAAAACACAAGGCAGGGCACTGGCACCTGGCCCCAGGGTCCCAGAAAAGGGAGGAGAGGCAAGCGGCTGGCAGGCATTTGGCTGCCTTCTGCCCCTGGGTCAGCTCTCTGCTCTGCCATTTGCTTGGGCTGGCCAGTACCCAGGCCCTGAGGAGATCAGGAAGACCTATAGGACTCTTGTCCCCTTTTCCACGCTGAAACAGACATTTTGGGGCAGTGTGATAAGAAAGTAGGACTGTCTGGAGAGGCACCCCAAAGCATCATCCCAGCAGTGTGGGAGGGTACCTCCTCACAAATAGCCCTGAGTCCATAGCTATACTGGAAATGGCTGCTCCTGTGAGGTTTCACTGGCCTGGGTCAGAGACGAGCGAGAGGGAGAGATTGTAGGAGTGACAGCCTCCAGCTCCCGACAGCGTCAGTGCCTATCCCGTCCCCATCCCCACAGAGGTGCCCAGGGCGGCTTGGGGGTGGCCTGGGGTGGCCTGGCTCCCCCTCAAGCCCTGGCTGCCCAGCTGCAGTGCTCCCAGCTAGGTCCCTCCACCTCCCCTCTCGAGCAGGCACGTAGAAGGATACATACGTGCGATCAGGCACTTGCCTGCATTTGGACTTTTCTTTCCAACCTATTTCCAAGTGCAGTGCTGAAAAACCACAGGTTTTCACTTCTAGCTGGTTGCAGCTATAACTCCTTGACGTGTTTTTGAATCCAAGGAATGAAAATAGTTCTGTGAGATCTATTATGTCTCTGGCTTGTAAAATACAATAATTTCTTACTAGGTTACACTAATATTTCGTAATTCATTCTTAATATTATTCTTCAATAAAGCTCTGCACAAACAATCTATCCCACAGGAGGAACCTCTGCCAGATCCCAGATGTCAAACACATTTGCTTCAAATACAGGAGTTCGTGACCTTTTATGTTTGTTAATGTGACGCCATGGAAATTATTTATAATAAATAACCAAGTTTCAGAGTCAGGTGTTCCACAGGGCCTTTTTCAGTGATACAACAGTCCTTCCTGAAACAGGTCTTTCCTGTTTTGGTTTTGTCCCCTAACAATGAGGTTTTGGCAACAATTTGAAACCCTGTCATTGAACCAAGTCCAACTGCTGCACTGAGAGGTAGATAGGAAGTCAGAGATATCTCAGATGTCAAATCTTTCCTGAAATTGGCTGCTGATAAGATTCTTCCTTTCTCTTTTATCCTTTACCCTAAAAATTCAATTTTCAAACAGCAGACTGCAGAGATCCAAACAATTGCTAAATATATCAGCTTAAATCACTGAATCAACTAGGAAACTATGGGAATTGCTTGGATTCAAATGGTGGATTTCATATACTAAGGGATTTTTGCACATAACATGCTCATTTTAAAGCAGAGGTATTACTATCCACCCACAACCTTCAGGTACAAGATCTCTAGAAAACACCTGAAGATCAGTAGGTTGATAATGTAATTCTATTATCTTTCTTAGCAGATGTGACAATGTCCTCACAAACATGTGTGGGACCAGTGTCTGGATTAAGAACAGCTGGCTCTTAATGAAGCCAGGCCAAGAAAAGGATGCAATTGGATAACACTTGTAAGAGCATTCCTTGGCTCTGCTTCATCCTATTGTCAGCTGTACATTAAGGTTTATAATGTCTCATGAGTTTTTTGAATTCATCATCTCAGATTCCTAGACAGTAGCAACAGCAAGAGATGTCTCCTGAGAAGGAGATAGAACTTTTTGCTCCTGCGTAAATATGCAGTCCTGTTTGTCACTGCAGGCTGAAGCTGATGGCAGGAAAACTCTAGGCCTAGCACAGCACCCCTTCCTTCACTGGCTAGGGGGCTGGGAACCTCACCTTGCCTTGCGCTAGTTTGGGGCTGGCAGCCATTTACAACATCAAAGACTGCCAAGTGTCTGAGAAGCAATTGTTACAGCCCGCACAGATGCCACAGCCAAGCCTATGTGGGTCTCACTCTCTGTGAAGAGACAGGACGAAAGCAATCTTGTGCATGGAGGATAAGTCCACCTTGAACTTATTTTCAGACCGTATTAATGATGTGTTTGTGCACAAGGAAAATCTGCCTTATAGCATAAGGTGAGATCCAACAGGCTAGCAAATTTCTTTTCAAATTCACAGTGCATAAAATCTAAATGAAAGAAAGAGAGGGTTTAATTTGGACAACAATCTAACTGCATGTAATTTTTCCTCTAGACATCCTAGCAACACTTTCAAAAGATGTTGGATATGGTGCAATAAAACTCTTCTTCTACAGCAGTGTGGGAGGAGGCAACTGGCTGCAGTCTCAGATGGTGGACAGAATTACAGTGGGTTATGTCAGGAAAACACAACACTAAGAGTACGTTTGAAAACAGGAGAAAAAACAAACAAAAAATACCTAACACAATAGTCACAGACTGAATTATAGCAGCTTTCTTTAACGAAGTGTGTAGACCCCACCCAGCATCTGTGGTAGAGGAGGGAAGGTGTCTGTTGAACTCAAAGGTTGCAATGGGAATGCAAAAAGCCAGTCTCCAGTTGAGAGTAGGACAGGGAAGATAAGGAATACAGTTTCATGTTTCTCCCAGCAAAGCCTCAGGGGATAAAGATTACTGCTACAAAAACTTCCATGGTAGTAAAAGCCTCTGGCTGCAGAAGTTGTTTATAACAAAGGTGTATTAACCGCTTATACACTTCAGCTGAGAAGGACTCCGACATTTCACTGAAATCTGAGTAGCAGAAACCTTTTTTATGTCACAAAAAGGCTTTGCATATGAAAAGTTTTTATTTAGTGGTTGCACAGGGAGCTTGGCTGTGAGACACCATATGCTGTGTGCTGGACTTGTCCTGATAACACCCTACTTTTATGTCCAGACAGCTGAGCTCAACACTTGGCTGTTGCAATATACACTACATTTTAAGTCTAGTTGTAAGTACATCACGTCATGTCAATTTCTGAAACCAAAATATTTCTGACACAGTGGTTTTAAATGCCTACTAACTCTAAAGGACTCTCCTCAACTGCATTTGATCTGTTTCAAACTAGACAAGAAATATTAAGCAATGATATTTTCCACAGACATGCACTTTTTTTTTTACTTGACATGTTTCAGTGTGCTCTGTGCAAGCATGATTCAGCTTCTGAACTCTTGATATTTAAAACTGAGGTTGCCATGATTCAAAGTGTGCACAAGTGGTGGGTTTCTGGTGCAAAGGATCACTAGGGAGAGCTCAGGCTTGACTGATGCAAAGCTGCAGCATCTGTGAGCATTCCTACTTACAAACTTGTTCACTGGCATATTTGGACAGAGTGAAAGAAAAAAGTCATAGTCTGTTTGAAAGGTTTTACAGACATAAAGAATTACTCAAGAACACCTGTGTCAGTACATACACAGGGGCTTTTTACCGTTTCAGGTCTACTTCCTACAGGTTTGAAGGCCAAAGCAGATAAAATTCTCCCCTGCTCGTAGCTCCTTTCTGCAGTCTTCTCTTCTGGCTACTCCATCACTGAGAAAAACACTGGGAAGTTGTAATTCAATAGCATAAACAGATTCAGCAACAAATGAAGAAGTGTGCTGTGCAGAGGTTCAAAACAGATGGGACAGGCCTCACTGGGGGATGAGAGAGGTGAAGTGTAGCCCAGACTAATAAATTCTCCTCTGTTGGCTCTGCACAGGGCTGCTCAAGTGTCTCAGTACTTCTGGAGTTCAGTGCTGTGGTTTGGCAGAGCTGGCCCAAACCAGTCCAGTTTATTTGTTCAGTTTTAGCACCGGGGTGCCCTGGTCAAGGCAGCATGAGCGGGCAAGAGCAGCTGCAGAGCCCCTGGAAACTAGGAAGGGTGAGTGGCTGCAGTGACAGTCCTGGGATGGACATGGGGAGGGAGGGGTCGAGAGCGGGCCTTGGTAAGGCTTGGGAACATCACCAGGTCTCTCAAGTGAGGTTTAGTTACAGAAAGATTAGCAACCACTCAAGCAGAGCATAGGGCACTCTGTATGCTGGCAGGAGCCAGGCGAGGAGGGAGGAATGTATCTGCAGCTGACAGAGAGGTTTAGGCAGCAGAGAACAGAGGTAAATTGGTTTCATTGCTGATTTTCATGCTTGATTTCATTGGGACAAACATCTTCTAAGGGAAGGGGAAGGTTCATTTACTATCCCAGCTAAAGAAAATTCTAGCACAATAATGTTCTTTCCCTCCATGCAAAATCAGGTCAGCCACGTCTCTTGCAGCTGAACTTTGTGTTTATTGAAACAAACTGTCCAATTTTCAAGCAGCTGAAAGGAGAATGGAAGGTGTGTCCCAAACCATCAAAAAAGCCCCAGGAAAGTGAGAAGAGACTCTCTCGAACTGCAGGGGACAGCCTTTCCCGTGCCTTGAGGAAGAAGGAAGGTAGTCTTGCAAACTGTTTTTTTTCCCTCTAACTTCCTTGTCAGAAACACCATTTTTTTATGTCCCTTCCTTCTCAGAGACATGACCCGCATTCCTGAAGGCTGGCTGCTCCCGCGCTGCCGACTCCAGCAGCTGCAGAGCCATTCAGGCAGGACTGGAGGTCACTGAAGAGCCTGAAAAACCCTTGAGCTTGAAAATGTTCACGTAACCTGATAGCGGCAAGCTGCATACAGGCACCATATCAGTAGTTAAACAACATGTTTCTGTGAACAGTGGAAAGATAGCTGTTCACGAAACTCACTCACATAAGTGAATTCAATGAGATGCCTTGAAAAGTGTGCTTAATGTGCACCTCAGAAGAGCTCAGATAATTTTGGAGGGTTACCAGGTTACTTGTATTGCTTTAGAGGAGTGACCACACGTAAACTCATCAGCTCCTAATTCCAGTAACAGGAATCAGAACCACTTCACTATGTGATATCCCAGCACGGTACTGCTGGCTCTGTGCAGAGACTAACAGAGCCTCTTTGTTAGCTCAAGCATTCCACGTCTGTGCTTTTGGCAATGGCTCACTCCTCACAGTGACTCTGGAGTTCGAAGTAGCTGTGTTATGTTGCATGATGACAGGCACGAAACTCATAGTTAGCACCAGGTCCACAGTGCAATTAAATTTAAAATTAAAAAATATCATGATAGAAAAACTGCACTCTTGGTGGATGGGGAATCCATAAAAGGCTGGAGTTCAAGAGCAGTTAGGATGGCCATGCAAAACCTCACTGATAAACTTGAAATTGTAAAGCACCTACGAAGTATACAGAATTTCCTGGAGGAAATACTCCTCCTTTCTCCTACAACTGCAGCCCCACTTCCTGCTCTCATCCGCCTGGAGAGGAGCAGAGAGGCCAGGCAAAACCACCTGGAGCCTCACAATCCCTTCTCTTCCTGGAGGGAGATTTCTGAACCAGGATTTCCTGTGGAAATTTCTGAACCAATCCACCACATATGATGGCTAAATTATCGTGTAGTCTGTGACAGGGGCTTTCTCACGTGCCTGTGTAAAGCCTAACTTGACAGGGATCACCATCCCATCTGGAAATGCCATTAGCTAGAACAGCGTAACAATTAAAAATTTACTTTTCTCGCTAAAAGATAGGCCTGATCTTGCTACAGCAAAGCGAGGGACAGCTTTGGCACCGACTTTGCCAGCGTTAACGGTCCAGCGAGCGACAAAGAAAAGCAGCTGGCGGCTGCCTGAAAATAAATCAGTCCCTCCGCGTGGTTTCGGTGAGGCGGGGAGCAGCCAGCAGGGAAATTCCCTCCGCGATAGGGATCGGTGACTCAGCGCCGTGGGCGCACACCTGGGCGGCCGCGCCGGGC
>VXAV01007885.1:252652-278509 GCA_013399715.1 Alectura lathami
CTGTCTTTTTGTACTAGGTTTCTTCGTGAAGGTTGGAATGTTCAGTACAGAAGGGCTGATCTATAAGAAGAAGACTGGTCTTTTGAAGTCCACTAATGGCCAAGTGAAGTGGAGAGAAATGATGATTTTTCCAGTTAGCCAAGCTGAACAAGGAATTAGTTTTCTCATCAAACTCTACAGCAGAAGCTCGGTGAGAAGAAAACACTTCCTAGGACAGGTTGGTTTCTGCTAAATAACATTCTATTCTTTACTTAAAATCCAGTTCCACAAATTTTTTTTNNNNTAACTCAGGAAAGAATAGTGTCGGGCTCTCGAACATGCACTAACATCAGAATGGGGCTTGACATGTGATTTCTCTTTTAAAAGCAAGTCCTTAAGTCATTTTTGTGTGGAATGTTATTATGTGAAAGATTCCTTCCTCCAGACAGACATATGATGTCATCCTTGCCTCTAGGCTTTCTAAAGAAAACAAACATAGCATTCACACCAGCTCCACACATATAGCGTCCTCTGCAGAAAGGGAGTGTGTTGGCTTGCCATACTAGTGCACTCACGAACAGGTGTGTAGAAGTACAACTGCTACAACAGCAGACTGCCTTTCTGACGAAGGCAGTGCTGTAGTCAGCACAAGATTCTGAATGTGTATGATCAACTTATAACATGAGCTGGGTATTTTTTTTCTTTTTAACAGGTGAAACATCTGTATCTCTTTGAAAGCATTTGTGTTGCCATAGTTATTTAACCACCATATTTTAGAAAACTTGGTAGCCTGGTCTCTTTTCATTCTCTCTGTCCTCTTCCCCTAGTTGCTCTAATTTACCATCATCCTGCCCCTTCTTTCTCTCTTGTTTTTTCTTGGTATCGTGAGCCTTAGCTGTTCTTAATGCTCAGTGCTTTCCCTGACCCAGGTAGATGCAGTAGTAGAATTTTAATATATACATAAATGAATAATGTGGAATTGATTTTGAGACTCCAACTGTATAGTCCCTTGCCAACTGAAGGACAGACTACACTGTTCTTAGGTACAGAAAATGGTAGTTTTCCATGCTGGTGGTATATTTTGTCCATGCCCATGTGCTTTAGGAGATGCTGATCTGCTATAGAAATGGTGTGCCAGCAAGAGTTATGTTATCTTCCTCCGTTTTGTCAAGCATCATGTCACACATGTTCCAGCTTTCTGTGTTTCCCATTGGTAGAACTGGATTTAGAAGAAGAAAATAATAATTAAAAAAAAATGTTCTTTTCAGTTGTGCTACCTTGGGGCAAAACTAACTGGTTATGATTTTGCAGTCAATTAGCAATATGTGAGGTCATCTCAATATGATGAGTTTCATTTAATCATGGATCTTATTTTTACGGGGAGGAAATGAGCTACTTCTGCTCTTCAGAGATTATTTGGAAAAGGTTGTTTGAGCTCATGCAAGCAGACATTGCCACATAACACATGAAGACGTAAAATATGGGTCGGGGAAAACGTACTTTGAGCAGTTGGCTGGGTAGCTGGAAAAAGATGAATATAGCTGGATCTACTGACTTTGTTCTTCAGCGTATGATGTTTAATTGGATGCTGTTCTAAAGCAGACAACACTTCAATTAGGCTGCATTCATGAGCATGTCTTTAATCATCAGCAAGATGTATATTGTATCTCTGGATAAAACATCAACTGTCTGTGGTATTCTGGAATACATTATTCTCACTTCTTGAGGAATCATGCCTTAGCAGTGTGGGATAAATGTACTTCACGGTGAAGGTTTCTGAGAAGTATTAAAAGGACTTATTCTTGGAAGAGTGGAGGAAATGGAGTCCCATAAATAATGATACCTACTTACGTAATCAGAATTCTTTTGGCGGTTGAAGGTGGTGATGTTTGGGGGGAAACCTTCCTTCTTTTACCTCATTTCCTTGTTTAATAGCCTCTACCCATTAACTGAATGTTGAGGAGAGACGGACTCTTACTGCGTGACTATGTGTGGTACAGGCACATCAGTAACCTCTGCGGAATGCAGGTTTGGCCCTGTCTGTTGCAGTGTGCGATTTTAAATGCTCATGAAATGCTGGACGGCTAAGTCTGGGTGCCAGGTGGCTTGCAGCCAACTGGAGTTTGAGTCCAGAGAGCCATCACTGCCCTGATGAGCCCTTGACTCCAGCACATGAATTTGAATGGAGAAAGGAATGCCTGACTTAAAACATTTTGTTAACTAGCAAAACATTAGTGTGTAGTGAGTTCTCTAACTCCTATTTGTTTAGAGACTAAACATAAACCCAGACTCTCTGTGTTCCCAGCTGAAAGCCAAGTTATATTAGTCTTAACAGAACTGTATTTGTTGGTCACAGTCTATATGTTGCACCTCATTCTACACTTTCATGGTATTTGTTTGGAACTAACAAAGGCTGGGCTTCTGTGTTACATCACATAAACTCCATTTTGCTTCTCTTTCTGTTTCTTTCTGCAGGTCTGGATAAGTTCTGATAGCAATAACAGTGAAGCAGTAGAGCAGTGGGAAGATACTATCGCCAATCCTGAAAAAGTTGTTGTTAAATGGTACAACCTTGGTCCATCTTGAAGATGGAGATGAAACCCAGGAATGATTTTTCCACAAATATATTCTTACGCTGCTTAAAATAGTATA
The DNA here is from genome assembly GCA_013399715.1 of Alectura lathami. Taxonomy (NCBI): domain Eukaryota; kingdom Metazoa; phylum Chordata; class Aves; order Galliformes; family Megapodiidae; genus Alectura; species Alectura lathami. The sequence goes on from VXAV01007885.1 coordinate 255,284, forward strand.
AATAAAATGAAAAATATTGTCTATACAAGTTGTTCAAAAGGACTCCACTGTATCACACCTCCATGTTAACTGGAAAAATTCAATTTCCTGAAGAGAAATACTGGCTAAATATTCTTAAGAGGAAGACTTAGGAAATGGGAAGAGCACTCATCTGATTTCAAAACAGCTACTTGGTAAAATACACTGTTGCCTCTTTCAGGCTGCATAAAAGCACTGAAATCCAATCTTGGAGTGAAACAGCTTGAATCAACATCTTCTTCACCAGTCACAGACTTCGTCCTCATCTGCAATCTTGTCTTTGGCAAACCTCACAGCCCAAGGGAATTGGTCTGGTCAGCAGCTTGATCCTAGGCACCTCTGAGCCTCTGGGGCTGCACCTGTGTTGACACCGTTTGATCAGTGTGCCTCAGCAGCTGGGAAAGCCGTGGCTGTAGCAGGAGGCATAAAGGGAACTATGCAATAATGCAGCACTCAAAGGCTTTTCTAGTCTCTGCCTCTGAAGGTGAAGGGTTGTTCAGTGCACCAGCTTGGGTTTTCACCCATCCCTATCGCTATTCTAAACAGAGGGACTGAAAGATAAAACTTTCTCTGACTCACCGTAATCTTCTCAAGTGGGGCCCTCCAGCTTCACTCTGTTTGATGAATGCTGGTTGGAATAAGGGGAGTAATGTGAAGAGGTATCAGCTCTGCCTAAGATCAGAGCCAGTATTTTTAGATAGATTACTTAATTACACATAATTCTTATACATAAATGACTCCCTATCTAATCAACTAAGGAGTAAGCTAATATTTACTGATGTAAGTGCTTTTTATGTTAATTAAAAAGCAGAATAGTAAAGGAGTTGGGCTTTGTTTAAAAGATGGGCTGCTACTGCATAAGTTATTGTTACATGTATAGGATGCTGAAGAAATTACTTGTGGAAGTATGTATTTGTTATTTGTTTCAGGCAAGAGGAAATCACCATATTTTTATTGAAAATGATATTTTTCCTACAAAATCCTAAGATTATTTTTCTACTAGTCTCCATACTTTCAGGAGTCTATTCACAGTTATTTTTAGGGGGGGAAACCACCATATATATAATAGATAATATATACATCTAAAAGCAAATACATCTTTGTGCTACATTAACTACTGAATTTAACAAAAATATATTCCCTTGAATCCGTCACTTACACATCTAATGTTGGCTGTCTGAGCTGCTCAAATATGTGTTTGTGTAGACACTGAATAACAGTATCTTTTTTATAACTTGGAACTGGCTCAAACATCTGACACAAGAACTGGAATGGTGTTGAGAGCACTCACTGCTTGAAGGCAAAGGAACAGTGGGGGGCAGAGAAAGCACTGTAACATTGTTTTTAAGCAGAGAGCTCAAAGCTTCTTTATTTCAGCCTTTTTGACTTCAAATAAGGGCCAAGAAGAAAGTGGAATCTCTTAGATTTTTTTTTTTTTTTTTTTTATCAGATGTTAATTAANTAGATTTTTAAAAAATGTTTTTAAAATGGGCAAACAAAAGGATTTTCCCTGGTTCTGACTTTTGACCAGTTTTTATAAATGAACTGAAACAGGTTTTGCATGTTACTCGGAGAACAGACATCAGTTCTTCTTCTTGCGGATGCTCCTTGCAAAGTTCTCAGTTGGCCCAGTGGATCTGGACCTGCAACGTCAGCTTCTATCCATTTACAGTACTTGGGATGAGCCTGCCCTGTTGGGTAAAATGAAAAAAGGAATTGGACTAAGCTGATGTTCTTGGAGTGTCTCTACTTGAATACAGGGATCTTTTTATTCATTGTGGCTGGACTGCCGTAAACAAAAGTGCAAACTGTTTCCTTATGCAGAATGCTGTTCTGTTTGAAAGACAGGACAGGGAATATTCCAGTATTTTAGAGGCCTCAGTTACCACAAAAGTGCCTCTGCAGTGATTGCCAACTCAGTGGACATTGTCTAAAATTGACTGTGTTGGCTGTTTTAGGACACAGCCGTTTGGAGGCCTAACATGTAATGTCTCATTTTTCCTATGTTAATGTTTAATCTGTGTGTTTATAATAAAAGTTATGAGCACAAAATAATCCATCTGTTTTTCTTTATTTTAAATTGTATGTACCAGCCATTACCAGCATCTCAAGCTGAAGTTCAAGTCCTACCTTTTTCTCTGAGAAAATGCTGGCAAAGCATTTCAGGTAGCATTACATGCGTGGGTGTTAGCCGCCAACACCTCGTGGCTATACAAGGCTTCTTCTGTAAGATGTGCACAGGTCCTGGAGCACTCTGAAGGGCGAACTCTGAGGCCCTGCTTCATCCTGTGCTCATTCCCAGCTGCTGGAGTTCTCTGTGTTGCTGTATGCATTCATGTAAGAATTTCATGAATTCTTAATAGTTGGGAAAAGAAAAACGTTTGCTCCAATGTTCACCAGCTCTGAAGTTACTCATCTAGTTTGAAATTCTATCTTCTTCAGAAAGAGTTACACCTTTCTTATTCTCATACTTCTCTAAAGATACCTTTCTAACTCTGGTGGTGAAGTTTAAGAAAATGTCAAGATTTAGGAGAAAGTCATAATACTTTCTTTCACATCCAGTTGAGACTAAAGACACTGTGCTTTTCTTTCTACAAAATGGAGGCATTTAGGTCTCTTGTTGCCTGGATTTGCGCCTCAATATGTTCAGAGTGCTTCAACGTTCTTGAGGAAACTGATTTAGAAAGCAAAAAGTCATTTATCTGCCCCACCCTGCAAAAATTGGCTCTGATTGTTACTGGTGTCAGCTGGCTCAATGCACGCTCCCTTACTGAAAGCATGGCCGCTGGGCACCGGGATCCCCATCTCTGAGTGCACACTGCTGTCTGTGGCAGGGTAGAGGTGATGAGGAAAAGAAACTTCTGTTGGGCCATTCTGGCTGTTGTTTGCTTTTTAACTTCTGTGTCTTTCTTGTCTCCTAATTACTGGCTCCTAAAATCCTGGAAGGAAACCAGGAATTCCCTTCCCATGATCTACCAAGGAAAATTGTCTAGGAATGAAGACTCTACCAGCTCAAGAATCAGGAAGTGCCCACTCATTGCATCAGCATTTACCTTGCAAGCAGACCAAAGCTGTGCTCCAAACAACCCGTCATCATCTGAAACAATGGTCCAGTCCTAATAATGCCAGTTTTGGTGCTTCAGAGGACATCTGACAGGTAATGGGATTGTCCAGAGGATTGCTTACAATGTGATGGACTGCTCCAGAGGCAAAGGCCTCGATGTTAGACAAATGTTCTGAAGGAAAAACATGAGAAAAGTGGACATATGCATGTTCCTAGCACTAGCCTCAGGGTACAGCTGGCTTTTAATGGGGTGTTCCAGCAGGTGTTATTTCAATATGAATGTATTAACAGGCCAGCTAAAAATCACTGGAGATGTCTTGTGTTTTAAGTGCAGAATATTTTGCTTTATTCCTCAATGACTGCCTCATTATAAATACATGCGAGACTTGGCTCCTCCAAATTCAGCTCCTGGCTTATTTGAGACTAAGGCTGTCTTCTGGAAGAGGAAAGTGATGCATCATTTGAAGACCAATCCATGACACAAATTATGAAGGATGTTTATGTACTCAAGGATACATGCAAAAGAAGGAGAAAAGGTGTCTGAAAGCACTCTTCTAAGGGTGACAGCTCTATGCTGTCTCTTGAGGGCATGTTCAGCCACTCTTTTGATTATAGTTTATATCCAAGGTTACTGACATCGAAAAATACTGCTGTGAAAGCTGTTTTGTCACTTAGTTTACAGATGCAAAATACATATGGTTTACAGTTGGATTTGCTGTTGCTTGTAGTTAGTGACTCACTCAGCTTCTTATAGCGATCTTCATAGAAGCAGTAGAGTTTCAGAAGCTGCATCAGTTTTATTTAAATCAGCACAAAATGGGTGCGAGTTAACTGGAACAACAGTTATGATCTTATGTTATTCATAGAGAGATCTGTGCCTGCTTAGTTAGAAACCAACCGTAGACTAAACTTAATCAGAGTTTCCAGAGTGTGTGTATGTAATTGCACTGGTAAATTAAACAATTTTGTTTTTTGTTTGTTTGTTTATGATCTGTATGCATTCTGTATGTTAACAAGGCCAACAAATTTATTTTTCTAGTCTTTATATCTCAATGGCATGGTGTGGCATTCCTTTTAAGGAAAAAAATGTAAGATTCTACCTCAAAAGATGAGTGGGTGTAACAGTTTGTAAACCACAATGCTATAAAATGTTAGTTGGAAAGTAACTGTGTTTGAGTGTATCTTTTGTGATCACAACATAAATAGTGCCATCCTGCTAAATCCATTAGACAGCCTTGGTTTGTTCTTTTGTTGGGAGGACATTTGTATGAAACAAAAGGTAATTTTGTAAGCATTCAATTAAGTACACGTGCTGTTTAAGGCACTTTAAGACTGTCTGCCTGATGGAGGTTGCTTTTGAGTTATGAGTTAATTTTGCAGCCAAAGCATAAGGTTGTCTAGAAACTGGGGGTAGGGCTGTTCCATTTCTTACTTTCATCTTGCCAAAATATGTATGACATGGGAGGGAGGCTGCATAGTTGTGGAAAGCTTGGCATAAATCATGCTGGACATGATATACCCTCCTTGTTTTTCCAGCTTCTGCTGTAAAATTACATCACCATGTAAATAGAGCCCTGTACATGATCTCATTCTTGGTGTATGGAAAAAGCCATCACTAAAATCAGCACCATGTTCCACAAACATTGCTCCAGCAGATTTACATTCTTCTCTCTAGCTTATGCTGGGGGACAGTCCGTGGTCTTTCAGAGTCCATGGCAAAACTCCCATTGCATTCAGCAGAAGCAACTAGTCTTTCAAGCTGCTTTGGTTATTTCAGCATTGTAGTGGTACAATTTATCTATCAAAAGGTCACAGACAGATTTTTTTTTTCTTTTAATATTTTTAAAATAGCTAAAAATCTGTCTGCAGTGATGTCTCTGTAGAAATTTAGCATCATTGAAAATGGATCTGCATCTCTTACACACCGTGCAATTCTTTCCATAGATTTCAGTGCCTTTCAAACAAATCCTATCTGCTGATTATTCTGGTATATGCCTAACTGTGCAACTTCTTCCTTCCTTTTATTTGCCTGTAGAATGCTCTTCTTGCTCTCTATGCACAAATAAGTCTTTAAATGATTGCTTTTGCAACTAACTTCGTGATTTTCTAGTAATATTTCCCTTCTTTGGCTGGTATTGGGACCAGCAATACTTCTGCCTTTCTTTTGAAGTTTAAAGAACTAGAAGAAGCAGAAGGCTTTCAAGCCCAGGACTCAGATGACATCTGATGCTCAGCATTCCTGAGCTACATTTGCTTGCTACTCAGATGGCATGATTCTTCTGAAGCTGCCTGAATTTCCGTGTTGTCTACTGCCGTTGAATACAACAATGGCACAAACCAGTTGTAACCTCTTGTGTATCTGTGCATCTTTGTTAGCATTTTTCTTCCTCCAAAAATTACCTTAAGAAATCATTTTGAATGGCAAGAAGAGAAGGACCAAGCCGTTTGTGCTTCTGACCTTAGATGACAATCTGGTTGCTTGACTGCTTTTATCTGCTGTTACACAACGAGGAAGACTTGAGGAAGTGTGATGAGATCTGTACCTCCAGGCGGAGAGAGGCATGTACCTCCTGTGTGCATGACCTGGGAAACACGTTAGGTTAGGGACAGGAATGCCAGGCGACCAAAGGGAGGGGCAGTCACGTTGTACTTTCTATCCTTTCCTCAAGAAACACTCTGGCGCTATGGAGCAGCTAGACAGGGAAATTTTCCATAGCAGGAATTTTGTGGCTGACACGTTTCTATGAAGCACTGACTGAGACAGCTTAAGAGCCTTTGAAAAATAAGAGTCATAGGAATGTTTTAGTTATAGCCAAGCTTTGTCATTTGTCATAGAGAAGAAAGAACTCTGTGATAGAGAGCAAAAGCAGAAAATGGCATGTTACACCCAAAACAGGGCTGGGCCTCCCCTGCGTTAGCACCCATTAGTCTTTCAAACACTGTGCATGCTTATCTGCCCTTTTCCCGCAGTAAGGACAGGTTGGCTGAGCAACCGTTAAAAGGTGGTAGTGAAGGTGGTGAAATAAAAGCAATTTTGTTTTGAAAAACAGTGTAATGTGCCTGTAACTATTGACAAAGCTTTCATTTGACGTGGCTAAAGATAGACGATTGCGCATGTAGGTATTTGCTTACGTTCTTTCAGTACTTCTGTGGTATGAGACTGAATTCATCCTCTATGTAATTAAGTAATGCTTCATTCTGCTGTGTTCATTGACCTTTGAGCTCTCGACCTAATTATGCCTGATTGCCTATGGATTAGTTCCTCGTGGCTGATTGGCTTCAGTTCGCAAATGGGGTAGAACTTCTTGAATCTTTTTCTTGTGCTTCAGGTAGTAACAAAGTTTCTCTCCCAGACAGATTCTCTTATTTCTAATAAAAAGTGAGCTCATAACAGCTTTCCAACAGCTGGGAAAATGCGAGCTGACTTTCCCTTCTCTAACTGAGTGTTTGTTTTTTGCTTGATACCTTTGGAAACAGAGGTGCCATCTCTACTATCTGTCAAATGTGACTGAGGTGACTAATGTGCTGAAAAACTATTGTGGGGCAGGGACACAATGAGAGAAAACAGGCTGTGCTGCTTCAGGATCCTGGGCCTCACCTGTGTTTTCCTCTGTTCTCTCCCAGACCAGAGAAGTTTTCAGCTCATTGCTGATCACGATTCCAGCAGCACCAGTTCTCAAGGCAGTCTAAGCAGTTTCTCTGAAGATACATTTGTTAAAGCATAGGTATTTTTGAGCACTACGCTCTGGAGCTAGCCACTCGCTGGGGTTTCACAGTAATGCTTTTTAAAGATCTCCTGGTTGAAGAGAATTTTGATTTACCTTGAAGTCACCATTGAATAAAAGCAGAAGCAGAGATTCAGTTAAGTTTGGTGTGAATAAATCCTTTTAAAGCTTCATTTTTAGATAATAAAATAAGCAGCAGACATCAGATCCTATCCTGTTTGCCAGCACGTGCACCTAACTAGGAATCCATTAAAGCTCATAGGCCACCTGAATGCCTTTTTTAAACCCCTAGCCTTGCGACATTTAGCACAGCGCTAAGGCTGAAAACCCTACATTGCGCTGGCACAGCACTGACTCCTACAGCGATAAGCTGTCCTGAGCCTTGGCAGCAGGAGCTGAGATTTTCAGGTGGTCTGACTTGCTTTTGGAGCACATACCACACTGAGAGTTTGAGGTCATGGATCTAGATTTACTGCACAAACTGGATGATAATGTAGTGTGAGATCTCGTGAAACTCAAATTACTTGAACATTACTTTAATATGAGTGATTTCAAGACCAAGGTGTCAAGACCAAGATGGTACTGTGTGGAAAGGAGTGGGTCAGAATGCTCATGAAAGAGAAGTGGGGAAAATAGGATAAATATATAGACAGTTACAAAGTGCCGCAAAAGCAGAATTAATACACTCCCCTGATTTCAAAAGCCAGGAAGCAGAGCCTTGGTGATGCTAGGACACTTTAACCAAACTCCTGTGCTAAGAGGAAGCAGATCTGGGAACAGAAGAGGATCTCTGAAGCTGTAGTCCTTTGCTGTGATTTGTTACACTTGGCTGTCTCTCCATACTAAATATTTTGTAGACCAAATGCAACCCTGCTAACTGCCATTCTTCAATGTGGACAAATTATACTGTGTGTATAAATCATAGCTTTAAGTGTGATGGATTCAAAGGTATACCACAATGGGATTTCTGGTATTAATTTTGCATGTAATGCCAAAATTCACAGAGGAAATGTGACATCAGTGAGGATTCCATATTCTCTGCCTGGCAACATTGTTCATTGCCTTGGGAGTGAAAAAATATATATATGTAAATACCCTTTTTCAAAAAGACAGCAGGTGCTGCTATTCTTGTCCAGCTGAGGGGCATTTATGGCATTCACTTGTTCTCAGCTACTTTATTTCATCAGCACTTCATTCCCTTTCCCTGGCTGCACCTCTTCTAGTTGCCTAAGAGACAAAGCATAGTCAAATACATCCAGCTGTTTTACTTCCTTTAATCAGCAACTGGAGGACCATCAGAATGACAACTTTCTCCTGTGCTTTAGAAAATTATGTCAAATCTGCTTACAAATGTCCCGCCGTAAAAAGAGATCAAAGAATTATTGGTCCACAAAAGCAATGAGAGTAACAGCCACACCAGCTGTATCAAGACTGCAGCTGGAATTCTGGCAGAGCAAGTCATGAGCAGGCCCTCAGCTGGTGCAACGCAAACTGGGCTGCACGTTGGTAGAACTGTGACAGCTCACCCTAGCTGGGAGTCTGGACAGGCAAGCCACAGCAACTACAGCCTTCCACAGGAAGATCCTGACTGTTGCTGTTCATCCCTTGGAAAACTTCAGCAGGCTCTATGAAGGTCTCAGAAGCAAGTGTTCAGGGCTGGAAATACAGTTGTGGCAGCTCATAAGAAAACAATCGTAGAATCACAGGATCATCTGAGTTGGAAGGGACCTTTAAGGGCCATCTAGTCCAACTCCCCTGCAGTGCACAGGGACACCTACAGCTGGATCAGGTTGCTCAGAGCCCTGTCCAGCCTCACCTTGAAGGTCTCCAGGGACGGGGCATCCACCACCTCTCTGGGCAACCTGTGCCAGTGCTTCACCACCCTTATGGTAAAACAGTTTTTCCTTAATCTGGGCAGATGCAGTTATTCTGCATGGCCTTTCATACCCCTGGGGATCCATGAGTTGCTTTCTCCGTTTTAATGCTTCCTGATGAAAATATGGCTTCATCATATGAGCAGGACAGGGACCGACTTTTTACACAGGTGGATAATGGTAGGACAAGGGGGAATGGGCTAACACTGAAAGAGGGGAGGTTGAGGTTGGACATCAGGAAGAAATTCTTCCCTGAGAGAGTGGTGAGGCGCTGGCACAGGCTGCCCAGAGAAGCTGTGGCTGCCCCATCCCTGGCTGTGTTCAAGGCCAGGCTGGATGGGTTCCTGGGCAGTTTGATCTGTGAGCTAGTGGCTGGCAGCCCTGTCCATGGCAGGGGGGTTGGAACTAGATGATCTTTGAGGTCGCTTCCAACCCAAGCCATTCTATGACTCTATGATCAGCTAATAAGCCTTATCAATTTGCATATGTCTTCCTAAATAGGATTTCTTGATGTGACAGTGAAGTGGGAGGCAGAGGTAAAGAATATTCTCTGTGATCTTTGTAAACACACCAGTAAGCTGCCTTCATATTTCTCTGAAAGCTGCAAGTGAGAAGCTACTTCTACCCTAACAGAAAAGGTTAAGGTACCAAATTTCTTGTATGTCCTCACCTGTGTTAGTAAGTACCTCAGAGACATAAAGCAGCAATGATTTTTTCAGACATTTGTTTTTTCTTTTTTTGAGCTCCTGTACTTCTGACTTTGGGCAATGCAGATAGATTGGCCATATTTACTGTGAGTGAGATTGGATTTCTTTCATGCAATATTTGTTCAATAACTGCTTTTCTGAAGATGATGTTCAATAACTTGTTAACCAAATTTCATCTAAAATCTAAATTTTTGATTCATTGTAGTGCTTGTTTATCTATGGTATGGCAAGTGAAATTGTACAGGTTATCAGAATCAAAGGTGAAAAAATATTTACAGTAAGGGCAGGGTTTGAAACATGCAGAACTGATTACCGAATTGTAGTTCTAACAAGTTCAAATATAACTCTAGTAGATCCCTGCAAGCAGTGCTTGAGGTTGTTCAACAATCTTTGCAAAACACTGCAATGCTTTCTTTGCAAGGGTGTCTTTTTCCCTCACCTGTTAAAAGAAACAGTGGGAAAGGCAAGAATGAAATTGGCCATAGAACCAGGACAGCTTCTCAACGGTGGGCCTTTTGGGTCAGGCTTCAGACACAGCAGTGAATGGTGAATGGCTGCTACCCATGCTGCACGAATTTTGTGCCAAATTATAGGACTTTGCTCAACAGGTCTGTTACTGGTCATGGGACTGAAATCATAATGCATAATATCTAACAGTACGCTTACAAATTATCTGATAAACTGCTTTTGTGTAGTAGAGTGATTTCTAATTTCTGTGATCTTCAGTATTTTACACAGAAGCCAACAATGCATGCCTGGAAAAGCATCTGTTAAACTCTCAGCCCCGCAACTCCCTGGGATGTAAGGAGTTCTCAAGTGCTCAGCCTTACAGGTACTACAAGCACATAGCCAAGTACAGCTGTGCAGCACATGTTATTTCCAAGGCTGGAATTTTGAAAATTTGAAGCATCAAAAATATTTCTCTACCCAGACTCTGAAAGGTTCTGAATCTGCAACATCTGCAGGTTGCAGTTATTTCACAGCATGACCGGGGTAGCATGTCTGGAAACTCTGGAAGCCTGGCGTTTGGGTGCCACAGCCTCTGGAGTGCACATCTGGAGGTGGGGCTTGAGGCTTCTACTGCGTCTTAGTGGACATGCACTTTCTAGTTAGTGGAGATTAGCTTAAGATGACTATGAAGCTCTATTACAGAAATACAAGGACTGCACTACATGGAAAAGGGAAAATCACTAAATTCACATTTTTAGAAAGAGTAAAATATATTGTAAAGTATATTACAATCTTTCAGTTTGGAGGAGTTCATCAAGACCCCAAGAAGACACCAGATCATGACTGGAAACTAAGAAAGTGTGACACTACAAACTCTACAATTAATTATTGGTAAAACCTTTTTTGACTTTGCAATGCAATGGCAGTCATCCAGCTCACAGAAGCTCCTGCAGAATGTCTGAGGCTATAGCAGAATGTAGGTAATGCATTTCGCAATCCAAAATGTAAGAAAAAAAAAAAAAAAGGAAGGTTGAAGAACAAAGACATGCAAGATTAATGAAGAGGCTATAGAAAAACAAACAAACAAACAAAAAAACAGTGGTTCCCCATGCTGCAGCATGGCACAAGCTAAGACAATGTTCAGCATTTTGACGAAGATGGAAAAATTGCAATAAATTGTACAGCCTCACAGGAGTTTCCTAGCACCAGGACCCCGAGCACAGATGGTGACAGCTCATCATTACCACAAAGACTTCATGGGGAAAGGACTGGGGCCATGTTGTGCCGGATGAAGCACACGGTGCTCGTGAAAGCAGACTGGCTGCTGGCTGCTATTAAACTGAGTCACAGAGTGAAAGAGTAGAAACTAGCTGGTGTGTTTGCATTGGAAACTGGCATCCAATAGTCTGCATGTCAGAACCAGATATGGCAATGAAGAAAAAGCCCAATATTCTGGAATTCTGGGACTGTCATGTACTTGTCATCATGCACGCATACACACATATACATACTGGGAGATCAATGGTCTTGACATCATAAGAGGTGGCCCTACTGCTGAATGAGCCTGTTATTGTGAGCAGAAATTTGCCAGCCAAAAAAGAAGGTGAAACTTTCTTCAAATCCCAGGCAGCCTAACAGCACATGTTGCCCAGGGAGCCAGAATTCATATAACCTCCCGCAGAGAAGCTGGCATGTTCATAAATACCAAGCTGGCAGTCATTAATGTCCAGTCATGCAGTCCCTACAAGCCCATACTGACTACTGACATATAAAGGATCTTCAGCAACAGATCTTTTTGTTATATTGGCTGCAAATGGAGGAAGTGAGGTGCAAAATGGCATGAACTGCAAAGGAGGCATAGCTCAGTATCACGTTTGCAATGTCAGACATTGCCACACTACAGACCCTGCCAGTTACCGGATCACCCCAGCCACTGCAGAATGCCAAAATAGTACTGATGGTTTTTGTATTCCTTTGAGCGTACAGTCATGCCAGGAACAATATTCCAGGGCACTGAGGTAAATTGCTTAACTGCTGTTTGTCCAAGCAAATTGCAGGCCTCCCAAATTATATTTACTTTAAAAATATTGAAACATATCCCGATGTCTGTAATAAATTATTATGTTGTTAGAATGTACAGGAAGGAGGTAGTACAGGCAAAACGACACAGTAATTTCTAGAGGTTCATACTGAAAGCAGAAATGGACACAGTGCATGTTTTCAGTGTGGAACTGATACTTTGTGCTTAGGATCAAAGATATTTGAACAGACAGTGGCAGTATACTGCTGTTGCAAAAAAAAAGAGTACTGCCATGCTGAGACCACAGTTAAGAGTTCTGTGCAGAAGACACGCATAGGGATTGCTGCAGTTGGTCCTCAGTAGGAGGATGGTGTTCAGCTGTGGTCATCATCTTTCAATACAAGAGTACTGAGGAAGGAACAAGGTTATGAAGAACAAAATTCTAACCCCTAAGAACTGAAGGTCCTGGGTTTAATCTGGCAAAGAGAAGACAGAGGTAAAATTCTAATATGGAAAATTTTGGTGAAAAAGAGGACAAACAATAATTGTTCTCTGTGTCTACTAGGGATGAGTTGCATATGCACTCACCTGATCTCAGCTGACAAGGAAGCTTCAGCTAGGAAATACCTGCTTCTATTTTTTGGACTACACAGCAAGGTGTGAGCATGCTCAGATGTAGCCTGTGTGCCTTAAAAGGTTGATTGTTGTCAAAGATGAGTGAAAAGGTGTTTTTCCTAACTTAGTTTGCTGGCCTACAGAAAATTATTTTAAAAAGTTAGTTCTTATTAGCAGTCCAAAAGTGACATATGTAAAATTTTTAGTGATACAAAATCTCTTTTCATTTGGATTTTAAATCCTTTCATGAAAGTTTGGCAGTTCTCAGAATTAAACCTGACAAAAAGTTCATTTCTGCAAAGTGAATGTGAAGGACTTGCCCCACTGATGGTGAGGAAATAACCTTATATAATTCACCCACTGTGTAGATATTTCTGATGCAGTAATGGTCTGTGTGGTAAATGTAATGCTAGCATTACCATAGCTTTCAGTAGTCACAGCATCTCTCCTATTCAATGCATTAACTCCTTATGTCTGTTCTCCCCCATAGGCCTTGTTTTGTAAGAGGTTTCCATTACCTAAGGTGTGAGCAAAAGCTAAAACAAAGGCTCATTGGCTTCCTCAGTCATGGGCCTCAGTCCTGGAACACGGGAGGCCACCACACATTCCTCGGGCGCTTTTCATTTCAAGGGGTGTGTTAAGTCTGCAGAGGTTCCTGTTCAGGCCACCAGCCAGAAACATGGGCTTACAAAGTACCACAAGGTTAGAGAAAATGTTTTGTAAGTGCTGTTTTGATCTCATCTTGGAGGCTTTTAGTGATTTTCACAGTCATAGTATCATAGAATGACAGAATGGCTTGGGTTGGAAGGGACCTCAGAGATCACCTAGTTCCAACCCCCCTGCCGTGGACAGGGCTGCCAGCCACCAGCTCACTGGATCAAACTGCCCAGGAACACATCCAGCCTGGCCTTGAACACAGCCAGGGATGGGGCAGCCACAGCTTCTCTGGGCAGCCTGTGCCAGCGCCTCACCACTCTCTCAGTGAAGAATTTCTTCCTGATGTCCAACCTCAACCTCCCCTCTTTCAGTGTTAGCCCATTCCCCCTTGTCCTACCATTATCCACCTGTGTAAAAAGTCGGTCCCCCTCCTGCCTGTAAGCTCCTTTCAAGTATTGGAAGGCTGCAATGAGGTCTCCCCGGAGCCTTCTCTTTTCCAAGCTAAACAATCCCAACTCCCTCAACCTTTCCTCACAGGAGAGGTGCTCCAGCCCTCTGACCATTTTGGTGGCCCTCCTCTGGACCCGCTCCAACAGCTCCACATCCCCTCTGTACTGGGGAAGCCCATCTCCTGGAAACAAGCAGGACCGTTCTGAAATCAATGAAGCTGCTTTTAATTCTTTTCCTTTTAAGTCTCATCCCATGGTACCATCACTTTCTTTTTGACTTAGCTGCTGGAATCTGATATTTCTGTCTACAGGGACCACAAAGATAGCGAAGGGCTATGCTAATAATGAGGAGAAAACACTGGCAACAGCAAAAGGAATTCTGTTCTTCGTATGAAGCTGTATTTGCCTTAACTTGGTGAACTGGTGGCTGCTTTGAACCTGAATGTGCTTTGACTTACTAAAACTTAAAAGGTAATCTTTAAAAAATACTTCTGTATGAATGGGACACATCCATGAAGTAAAGGCCAGCTGTTGCTAGATCTTCTCGAAATTTACTGTAACAGATAGTTGGGAACTCCAGCAGTAACTCTGGAAGCTTTCAAAACGAATCTGTTTACATTTCAGTCCCAACCAATTCCCGTTACAGTGTAGTCTATATTCCCAGATGAAGCTGATTAAACATGTTTTGAATTTCAAAGCCCATCTGTTATCACTCCTATTTGCCAGAGTCTGACATACGGGCACCTCTTTGCTGATTCCCAAACAAGTCCAGGTATAACAGGACTGGGCCTCCTGTGTCTCATGTTGATTTTCTGACGATGGTGTTTTATTATACTGAATTAACACAATGAAACTTCTTTTTCTTTTATTGAGCTTCCTGTTGGCAATGTGACATTGTGTCAATGGCATATTATCTTGACTTCTTTTGCAATATCGTGTGGTCCAATGCCAACATTTTGTTTAAAAAGGGTGTGAAAGGATTTGGCCTATGAGAAAATTATGCTAAACATTAACTGTGACATCATTTGAGCACCTGCCTCATGAATAACCCCGGATACTCTCACAGATGCGGAGTAGAATGGAAACTTTTCTCCAGTCATTTTCAGCAAAAAAACTCCATGAGTCCCTTCTGTCTTTAGTTACTAACTTCTGTAAAAGTTTTGTTCTTGTTTTATGAACAAAGGAAAAGAATTTTTGGCTGATACTGAATAACTAATTAGTAGAAACTGCATGCTCTGGACAAAGGCCCACTACGATAATCATATTTTGCTTTAGTCAGCTTCTAATTCATTTCATAAACTGTTTAATGCGGTTATCAGTTTCCTATCTCCACTCATTATGCCGTGTTGCTAGGTTCTCCCAACACCAGTGATTCAATTCTGATCAGCTGATCTTGTGGCTTTCCCTCTGAGCATATAAAGCTTTTAAAATGCATACGTTGTGTTACAAAAATGAAAAATCAGAAGCCATGAATGGAGATGTTTAACAGATGATAACAAATATGCAGTAGGTCTTGTTTAAAAGTTTTTTAATTATTCAGACATTCTATCTTGGAATGAGTGTTTGTTTATATTAAAAAGTCAATGGCCATGAGTGCTTCCAAGTTTTGCATGTGAAGCACTGCATGATAAATGGAACAGAACTGTGACTTGAGTCCTTACTGTCAAGTTCTCTCACAATCCTTCTTGTGGAACAGACAAAGCAAAGTGTTATTATTCCCCTCCACTGCTATTTTTTTTTTTTTTTTGAAAAAGCGTAGGTCTCAAGCTAAGGTCCCAATGTGAAATGCTCTGCCTTTCCATCCAGTCACTACCACACAGATTTACTTTAAGTGCTTCTTTGTGGACATCTGAGGGGAAGAACAAGACATGCACTCAAACCTTCAAGTTTGGGGGGTTTAAAATATTACATCCCATTCAAACAACAAAAATAATAAAAAAAAAAAAACTGAATTTTAAAGATGTAACTGATGGAACTGAAAATATACTGTGGAGAGTTGGGCAGAAATTACTAACAACATCCCACCACATTCAGTCACTGGAGACAGGGCCAGGGAGTTCAAAATTCAAGAGACAGAACAAAAAACATTGTAATTGAATGTTTGTTTTTCTGCATCTCACAGTAAATCAAAACTCCTGTAGAACTGTCCTCTTTGAAAATAGCTTCCAACTCCAGGCATTCTGGACTGAGTTGTGATCAAAATGTATGTCAGCTGAGTGAGTGCTCTAAGAGAAACTCTGTCAATGAGACCGTGGGAGGTGACCCCTTTCACGACAGAGCCTCACTCACTGGAAATGCTAAGAAGTCTGATCAATTTTAAGAGCCCCTTTTCTATAAGGACAACAGCCCTCTGGAACCAGTGCAGTTACTTTTGAAAAGTAACTTTCAATGCTATGCTATTCCTAAGGAAAACAAACTTATCTTTGTATTATGAAATTACAGAACCAGCATTAAATTATTGTACATTCTTGTCAAACTATTCATTGCACTCAGAATATTGTACAAAGTAGGAATAAGAAAGAACCAGAAGACCTAAGAAAAAGCCATGACCAGGTGAATAAGGCACAACAAAAACTGATCCGTGCTTCTACATCTGTGTGCAAGTTTACACATTCAGTTTATGTGTGCAGAGATATAGGTACCTGTAGAAGAAACTAGTATAAAAAATTGGTAAGGCTGCAAGACAGTCGTGTACTGACTGAAGCACTGGGAAGAGCAGAGAAGCATGAATGTAGCTGGAAGCTGACACACAGGCAGTTGCACTGAGTTTGGCTAGATGCTTGTGCTGCTCTAGCAATACCTAGTATTTCTGAAAACTGATTATTCAGCGTGCTCTGGCTGCTATAAGATGCTCTGGAGTAAATCAAACTAAATTTCACTTTTCTTCATAACTCTCAAGTTACAGCAAGAGATGGCACAGGCTACATTCTTTTTCATGCTCAAACAGTGTATTTTCCATATCTTTAATGTGCTGGATTTTCATTAACCTTAATTCTGAGTTTCCTAGGTTTATCATGTTTAGTTTAGGAATAATAACATCATCAAAGTCATCTGGAAAAAATTGTCTGGATTTTATTCTACATTATGAAACCCATTTTCAAGTAGTTTTGTCAGGGAATATAATTCCCAGCATTGGTTGAAACAAGAAAATTAGACTTTTATTAAATGCACATTTTTAAACAAAAAGCTTGCTTTCTGGGGAAAACCTTGTTTTCATTTAAATTAACCAATTAAATACTCAGAACTAGCCTTTTAGCCAAAAGCTGAAAAGCTTCTTTTGGAAATGCTCCCCCTTTCCCACGGGAGTTGTATCTCAATTGCCTCATTGCCCTCTATTAGGACTTGCTCTCTCTAATGAGACTGCAACTCCAGGGATGCACTGCAGGCAATCAACAAGACAGGAGACTGACAGACACAGTCACAACAAACATGCACCATGACTTCCAGCTCACAGAACCCATCAGAACAACATTTTCTAGACTTAAACTTTTGAAACTCTTGGGAATATCTGGAGATATGACCTCCTCATGTACTCCAAGATTCAACACAATTTCTGTAACACAAAATTTCCAAGAGCTGTGGAAAAAAAAAAAAATGACAGTCAACTTCTTTCCCTCCTTGCTCCTTAGAAACTACTACTGTTCATGTACCTGAACACAGGAACTACAAAAGGCTTTGATGTGGTAGGTGTTTGGCACCTGTTCGTACTGGTCCCACTGTTTCCCAGAACTGCCAGCTGAGAGTTAAATCATTTTATACCTAGTGTCTGTAAATTTGTTTATGTACAACCATTAGAATTTATATAGCCCTTAACAATATTGCAAAAGAAAGTTCATCCACAATACATCAGTCAGCATTTACACTCTCACACTCTTTCCCATGAAACATATGGTTTTATTTTGAAATAGCAGACTTACAGTAAATCATATCATTAGAAGACTGATAAGCCCTGTAATTCATTACAGTGCATATGTTTAATAAAGACTTCCCAAGCTAAATGAATGCTTAATGGCTTTCTAAAATACTAATTTTATTTACACATTTTGACATTGAATAATATATACAGGAAGAGAAATGATTATTCTTGCCCATCTCCCCAGGAATTTTAGGTTTCCATCTACTTTACAAGTACATGCTGGTGTTTGGACACTTACCAGAGATGTTAAGCTCAGGATCCTTTGTACTTCAGAGGCAAATGGGATCTTTACTTCCTGAAGACACACACCAAAGAAATGCTGTGTTTGAGGCTGTTCCAGCCTCTTGGGAAACAACTGCCTGTGTACTTGACATTGTTGCTGGTTTTGGCCATGGATCTGGAAGGGCACCAAAAGGTTTTTGATATCTATGTCCATGTATGAAAAGTTTAACCACTAGTGGAGCCATCTGGATATCCAGATGCGACGGACAGCTTCTCCTTCAATTCCAGACAAGTGAATGCTGTATCCCTATCTGATGTCATGCATTAGGTTGATAAAGTGCTGGAATGACTAGGGAAGGCAAGGTACCTGGAAACACCTCATTTACCCAAGTGACATTAGCATTTTCCTTTTGTGACTAACTGATATGAAAGCTGCTTTAGTAACACACTCTGACTTTCCTTACTTCAACTCAGCCTAGCAGAGCTACAGCTATTTTTCACGAGAAAACAGCTCATCTCTTACGTGTATGAGCCCTTATATTTCCTCCTGTTTCGTGTGTTATCCATGATCAAGATTGAGAATTACACCTGAAGCAGCTGATAACTGTTCTACGATTCACAACAAAGTTTAACTACCAACCCAGCTGAATACAGCTCTAACCAGCCAGAAGCTCGGTGTCTTACATGTGACATGGGGAATGGACAGGTGGTGCTGCTGACAATATACAACCTGTACTATGCTTAAGTTGGAAGATATTCCTATGAGAAAACAGTGGAAAAGCCTAGCATGGAAATGGGCTGAAACACATCTACTGGGGAATATGTTCATAAGCGTCTGCAGGAAAAAGCTGCTCAGCATGTAGAGCTGATCCTGCAGGCCCTGCTCAACATGCTAACTCAAACCAACAGTTCAACTTCAGTCCTGGTGCCACTGAAAAGATATGATCCAAAAAAGAACGCAATCATCAACAAAATCAAATCTGTAGGCAATCATGCTTTGTCTGCCTTTTGAAGAGCAACTTGAGTAGCAAATTCCTCATCAGAGGAAGCAGGTTGGCCTGTGATGTGAACTCCTGAAATACACATCTCTCAGAATGATCACCAGTGGAGATCAGCAATGAATACTGACTTTGAAACCTGCAGGGAAAAAGGTAAACAACCCACAAAGATGCAGAAGTCAAGTTCACCCTCCTAGTGTTATTGTTTTCCACCAGATAAGGACTTAGGAAGCTGGTTTGTACACAGTTGGTTTGTACTTCCATGATTTGTTTTGTAATCATATAAATGGTATTTTTTCCTTTCCTTTCCTTTCCTTTCCTTTCCTTTCCTTTCCTTTCCTTTCCTTTCCTTTCCTTTCCTTTCCTTCTTTCTCTTCTCTTTTCTTCTCTCTCTTTTTTTTTTTTTCCTCCCAGTACATTTTACAGCATTTCATAGATTCTGTATCAAATTCTAGCTCATCACAATTTTGATAGAGCTGAATAAATGAGCAGAAGCTTGGTACACAGCAATTACTTTATTAAATGCCTGTTTTTCACTTTGCTGTGCACAATGAAAACCAGTCTCAAAAGTACAAGCAATTTAGTACCATGTAAAAAGAACACAGAAATGAATAGGTCTTTGTGAACTAAGTAAATTCCAATAACTTTGGTTTGTTTTTTTGTCCTTTCACTTCTAGGATCTTTCACTTGTTCCACTTGGCAGTTTATTACTCCTTTAGCCATTGACAGCTGGATTCTGGTTCCTCATTCCATCCACATACACCTAAACATATCTCTTGAAGTTCAGTCAGAGGATTGCATGTCCAAGGAAGTAGGATCAATCTTGTCATAGTCATCTTGCAGCAATAGTGGTCTAGCTGACCAACATTTAAGCTTTCTCACAGTTCTCCTTTCCTGTTCAGCTGCCACCTGCGTAACATGTTTATCCCATAATTGGTGTTTATCCTGTAATCGGTGCAAATTTTTTGCTTGTAGAAGTGATGGACTTATCTTTGTACAAGCAGTCATCCTAACAGGCTAGCTTCATCCAATTTTTTAGCAGGTTAAGTAGTCCCATTGAGATTAATGCCCACTTTCATATGCTGGAAATATATTCTCCATGTTTCATAAAAGCCAGATTATATACGTGTTGCCTTTCAGGACTAATACCACAGTTCTGTAAGAGTGTGCCATGAAAAACATAAGATAAACATTTTGGCTGTTGACACACAGCACAGGTTGATAAGACAGAAGCCTTACCTAAACAGGGTAGAAGGTACATCAGTTTCCATAAAAAACATTTGCTTAAAATTTGGATTATGTGTCCTGGAAGTTTTGCAAACCAGTATGGGTATTTTGTGCTTCTGCTTTTTTCACAGTCTTGGATTTCAACATTAATTGTTCTTATAGAAATCTTCAACATTGTCCTCTAAATACAGTCTGATATCACTTGCATTGTGTTTTGACAAGCTGGATTTAGTTGAGAGGTAGGTTTGTATTTTTTTGACCCTGTCTTTTAGTTTGTCAATACTTAAGCTAACATTCTGAGACTATAGCTTATTATCCATATTACATCATAAGAGATCATAATTGTTTTTTACTTTGTATTACCCAGCTCTGTTTACTTCTGTTGTCTACAGGCACACTGCGGAGGCAGCATCTTTTCTCTGCATGCATGTGATGATTATGTGAAGAAAATCCTGATCCACCACTAAAGTGTTAGTATCTAATTCAAAACTAACAATTTTTTAAAACATGCATTTCTTATTTAAACTCCTGGTGAGTAATTCCATTAGGCATTGATCTTATATACTGAAGTGGAACTAATTAAAATCTTCCTTGTCCATGAAATGTCTTTTTTGCCATTAAGTGTAGATAATAACATACTAGTTCTTCAGTGGCCAAACTAAATAAACGGAAAATAATTTTGGTTTGGGTAGAACTGAAAACATTCTATTCAACCCAAAACAAAAGGGTTTATGTTGATTTCTTGTTATGCAGTGACTGGAAAATGAAATTTAAAATGAAAATGAAAATTTTTAAGCTAAACTTTTACCCACACATTGCAACTAAAAGTTGCAGCAACAATACACATTGACCTTTCTGTATTATTTTCATGTCTTGTGAAAATTGTATTATTACCAAATTGAATCTGACTTTGCTATTACTTTAGATATTCTGAAGGCATGTTTTTTAGAAAATCTAGCGTCTGCTAAAAATACTAGGTTCCCTAGTCTGCTGTGAACATCCATCAACACATTTTCCGTTTCTCTTGAGGAATGCTGCATTTTAAGAGGGAAAAGCCGTTCGGTTTTCCCTGTTGCGCTAACAGGAACTCCCCGGAGCATTCCTCATTGTCTTCTGTTGACGGGATTATTTTTAACTTCAGTTCTGCCTCCGGTGCCTGGCTTGTCTGCACATCACATCCACGCAGCTCCTCCTGCTCAACGCCAGCTTTGCCACACCAGCCTGTAACGGGCTGCTGAGGCTTGGGACAGGCCGTACTCGGCATTAACATGCACGCCAGCTCTTGGTTCTGCTGCTCTGGCAGGCCGAAGGGCCCCCACCTGGACGCTTTCCCGCCTCTAACAGCCAACGGCCCACCTCCGGCGGTGCCTCGGCCCCGCCGCCCCCCCCACTGCGCCCTCCCCGACAACATGGCGCCCGCCCCACGCAGGCGGCCGAGAGCGGCCTTCTTCCCTCGCTGTCCGCCGCGGAAAATCATAGTCTTGATCTCTTCTGCCACACCGTGGCTGCTGTGGAGAATAGCGAGAAAACCGTATGGCAGCCGTGTGCTAAACAGGGAGATTGGAAGGGAGATTTTTTTTTGTTATCCCCCCCCCCCCACACACACACACACACACACACGCTTCACAGCTCTAACCAGCCCAAAGCTCACTGAACTGCTCCACTCCTCAGCCCTGTGTCCATGTTTGCAGATCAACACACCCCTAAGCCCCCTCCCAGGCCCTTCCCGAGATCTTCAGCCGTTCTTTCCTATTTAGGAAATAAAAGCAAAACAAACAAACAAAAACCCAAGGGGTTTGATTTATTCCAACACCATTATTATCTGGTAAAGGATCACTTGGAAGCTAGATGAGAGCCATGCTTGAATGTGCAGTGCTCTGTGCAGCCAGCATGGCTGTGCTGATGGCTGTGAGGTGAGAGCACCAGCTACTGCCACCAAAAAGCACGCTGCAGCAGGACTCCTTAACCTGCCTCCACGTTGACGGAGTGGGTTATGAGTTGTGTGACTCCTGGGGCATCAGCTGATGTCTCTGAAAGGTGCTGTGCTGTGTGTACAGACCAATTTGCTCATTAGCTCCAGCCTCTTAAATGGGGACCTATGCTGAATCATACATGCACTGCTTTAGGTTCTTCCAAAGTCGAAACTGGAGACATCAACTATTTGTAGACCAACAAAAGCAGGTGCAGTAGCTAGGGAAGTAGTTCTATATCCTCTTACAGCTGATGTGAGAGGATATAGGATATTCACAAACTGGTATGGTGATTTCAGCACAGGGTTCTGCCTTCAGGCAGGTGAGGGAACCTGCTGCTTTCTTCATTGCATGGGCTATGAATAAGCTGCTAGCCTCTTTTGGGGGCCTCTTTTGATTCCCAGTTCACAGAACTGGATTTACAGTGTCCCTAGAATCTTTGAAAAGGAGCGTACAGAAATAAGGAGCCATCTAGTGCATTTGTCTGGTGAGCTGGAAACACAGGTTTCACCACAGCTCTGACCCACCTCAGAAAAGACAGATTTATCTTTGCCAGCTCTGTTTATCATCTAAAATAGGTACGCAGTGAGACTGCATTAGGCTAGATCAGATTTACTGCTAATAGTCAAGAAGGTTGTGAAGCCAGTGTTTTGCCTTCTGCCCCATTGTTGATAACACTTGGCAGAAGTCCTGATTTTCCTTGAAAATGAGCTCTCTCCTTTTAAGGTTAAAAAATGTACAGTTAAGTTGGTATTACTTTTCATTTGTACTGTCCAAGAAAAGTTCATTTTAAAAGCAGGGCTTGGTTGTGCCATTTTCTTTGCTGAAAATTTGATTTTCCGTGTGACTTGAAAAATGGCAGCCCTGCACAGCTTCTAACAATTCATGTACACGTTCAAGACAGCTGGTTTCAGGGCTGACTGATTGAACTCTCCATCCTTCTAGGATCCGGATTGGCAAGAAAAACTCTTTGAATCATTGTTATCCTTGCAACCAACATGTAAAACCTAAGAGTGCCTCTCTTAAGGTGTTACTCCCTGAGCATTATCATTTATGTATATTACAGAGAGGTCTGATTCATGGCAAATTATCCTCTGAATGACCCAGCAGTCACAGATGAGGGGCAGGCAGGGAGTAGGCCACTGTTCTGCCAACTTTAAGCCAAAGACACGCAAAAAAGGCACCCTCTCTCCCAGAGACCTTACAATCTGAGATAAAAGATAACAATAGTCTGTCATTTCCTGCTGTTCCTAATGAACAATTTAAGGGTTCATAAATTTCAGAAACTTCATTGCAAAAAAAAAAAAAAAAAAA
>VXAV01007885.1:278570-308243 GCA_013399715.1 Alectura lathami
AAAAAAAAAAAATCTGCTGTTTTAACCTAACTGTGCCAGTGTAGTTTGTCTGGGACATCCTGAAAGTTTTCTCCCCCCCACCTAACAACTGACATTCCAGCATTTGTTGAGAGAAGCATATTAGCACTAGAATGAACTCTCGAAAATAATTCTTTTTAAATGTATACACACAGCCAAGAACTTTCTGTGTTGTCTCTGCTAATTCTGGAGCTAAGTGTATTTGAATAGAAACATCTCTCTTTAACCTCTGTTTGGCTCAGTCTACAGTGATCCTGTGCTCTATGTTTGCAAAATGAGATTTGTTGCTACAGATTTACCGCAGGGTCAAGTATGATGAAAAACTATGTTGAGAGAAAGCCAAAGTCTTCTTTAAACACAGATGTCTTAAATGTTACAGATGTCTTCCATGTTTAGTAAATAGGGTAGGGTTATGGATAGCTGATGAGTTTGATAACGAATGATCAGCCTTTCACTGTTAGATCATCAGTCCCAAGCAAGTACCAATGGTGAGAGTTACCAATTACATGTTTGTATCTGATTATATGAAATTTATTTCCTGGCTTTTATCCATTTCACAGTGAGCAGATGTGCATTTCTTAAAAGCCAACAACGACATGAGAACTCATTGCTTTATCACAGGTTACCAACCTGTATGAACCCTTTTTTTCCATCAGCAGCGGGTCGTTTAGATCAGGATTGTGTGAAAATCATATATTGTTCTTGTATGCACCTCTTTGCTGCTGAAGAGCTCAGGCCTCAAAGAAGGCCCGAGCTACCTACATGTAGCAATAAATTTTGGGGGGGGAAAAAAAAAAAAAAAAAAAAAAAAAAAAAAAAAAAAAAAAAAAAAAAAAAAAAAAAAAAAAAAAAAAAAAAAAAAAGCCTTGTTAATGCAATTTTATGGAGATTAGATTCAGTGACACCAATAACCTTTAGAAATTCTGTGATGGGAAGCATGTGTAGTATTTACTGTAATTATCTGGGAAGCTCTCAGAGCTTCCTTGAGACTGAGAGAAGCAGACTTGACAGTGTGGTCTGCACTGTGACTTATATAGCCTTCCCTGTGATTGTTGTTTTTTCATAATTGGCTTTCTGATGAGAACTGAACTTAGCAGAACAATATTACACCTAGTTATTTCTTTCATTTGAATTTAAATTCTCTAATATAAAAGCTTCCTTTTTTTTTTTTTTCTCTTTAAATACTCTTTTCCATTATCTTAAACAGTAATTGTCCTTACTAAGTACAACTTTCCACTGCTTATTTTATTTACCTTATTCCACTGGCCTGTCTTTGCTTCTGCAAACCATTGGCAATGGTTTGCTGTCCTATAACTTACTACTATCATGCTGACTGTATAGTATTATTTTCAAGAAACTGATCCAACAGCTTCTGTAATACGTAGAAATATTTGTATAGATTATAGTCTGCTCTGAATCAGTGCTGAATTTCAGAAATTTAAATTCTGAAAACAAAATCCTTTCTTGACTATGTCAGAGACATTTAGGTGAGTTATGGGCAATGTGCTTCACCACTGTATCTTAATTTCACCATCTACTGTGTGACTGTGTCTGTTTGCATCTCAGGCATGTTGGAACTCTGCTTGCTGGCATTTGTAAAAGACTTTAATATTTTTGCAAGTGCAAAAATTATTAATACTTCTGTGAGCTAAGCATTGTTGTTCTAATTAATCTATTGTGACAAGTTAGACTGTGCAAGACTTGCTGCTGTTGTCATTTTTGCAGTCCTATTGATTTAAGGGGCTGCTCTGATGTTTTGTAAATGCAAGTATTTTTATGTGGGTATACGTGTACATTAAATGCACAGGGCTTATGTAGGGCAGTAGTTGCTTAAAAAAAAAAAAAAAAAAAAAAAAAAAAACAAAAAAGGGGGCAGCTCCCCATACTCTGTTCAGTCATGGGAGGCCTAAACAAATGTAGCTTTAACATTTTAAAAAAAAGTTCTTTTTTCCTTTTTTTAAAAAAAAGAAAGGTCCACAGCCAAGCTGATGCATTTAGTCTAACTCTCCCTCCAAATCTTGGTGATCTGGCAAGAAATGCCACTTCTTTTCATGCACATTGACTTCATTGCCATATTGATTATCTAAGCAGGAAGGAGGACCATGGGGAACTTTTGACCTTTGCTGGCTCCACCCTCCCTGCCTCTTTCCTTTGTGTTGCTGTCACCCTACTCATGTCTTCTCTTAAAATCAAATTNCACTTCTGAACAAGCCTTTACTATATTTTTGCCTTTGGGCAGCTAGTAAAACTGCTTACAGTCACCTCCACAGTGTATTGCTGCAGAGCTCTTTATGTCACAGTCCATGCTCATCTCCGTGCTCTTTGGAAGAGAGGGGAGAAAATGAGAAGCACTGAGCTGTGTGATCCACTCCTAAACTGATCTCCCAGGCTGGCGTTATGATCTTAAGTCACTGTCTGTAGAATAAATATGGGTACTTATAAAAGAAATGGCATCTTTAACAAACACAAGTTTTTTAGCTATAGTAGGTTAGTTTGTTTGTTTGTTTTCTTCCCCCTCACATTTTGCTATACCTGGTCTGGATTATAAAAAATCTGGCATACACAGGTCAGATGAAATAATGTAGCTTGTGCTAATTAGCAGTATGATCATCTGATTGAACACTGATGTGTATGGGCTGTTTCAGCTGATCCTAACCCACCATTCATAAGCAGCAGCTGGCTGTGTGAGGTGAAAGGTGCTAATCCTCTACAGCTAGAGCTTGTGCTAAGTAGTGTTGGCCATCAAGTGTTTTTGACTGCTGAGGGACAGATCTCCTGTGGCTCCTGCTGGTCTTCACAGGGTCAGAAGCACAGTGCAGGTAAGCTCAATGTCCCTGGCAGCTGACACCACTGAGATGGGATTGCTATCTGCAGGCATAAAGGGAGACAGAGCCAACAGCCCTCAGCTCGGCTTCTTGAGAGGCTGTGTGGTGGCTGTTTTCCTGCAGCACTGGGAAGGCTGGCTGGCTGGCTGGCTGGCCATGGCCCTGTCACTGCATGTGCTGATGTTTCTTCTCTTGTAAAGGAAATCTAGGCAGCTTTATAGGTCAATATAGCTATATAATAGAGACAGATAGAATGAGATGTGGTAAATTCCAACCCATCTCATCTTGATAAAATTCCTCTCTAGCCTTTTTTTTTTTTTTTTAGAAAACAAGTAAAGTTCAGTGTTTCCTATTCCTCGCTAAAGCTGGAAGTCCCATGACTTATCCTCTCTCACAGTTACTAAATTATCATCTGTATTAGGCAAAGTCAGAGAAATTTTATACCTTCACATGCACTCAGTGTTGATGCAAAAATAAACATATAAAAATTTACATTTCCTTACATCTCTCTACTGTCCCTCTTTATTTATTTTCTTTAGTATGAAAACTATACAGCTTCTCTTCCTGTTCCATCTTGTCTTGATCAGTATTTGATATACCTGTGATGTCTGTGTACACCTGATTATTTTTGCACTTTTTCTTCTGTGCTGGCCCTCACTCTTGGTATAATATGCAG
This sequence comes from Alectura lathami, assembly GCA_013399715.1. Lineage (NCBI taxonomy): Eukaryota > Metazoa > Chordata > Aves > Galliformes > Megapodiidae > Alectura > Alectura lathami. The sequence continues at coordinate 282,090 of VXAV01007885.1, forward strand.
ACAGTTACAAAGCTGTCTTGTTGTTTATCAAATCCCTCCTCAAAGCAGTCCTCTGCACCAACAGCCCTACTATTAAGGGTGTATTAAATTGCTGCTGTGAAGAATCCATTGCCTCTCCTGCTGAAGAACATCTCATTAATATCTCACTGTTTCCTGTCTTCAGTTAGCCAAGGTGTCTTTTATTTAGATGTTGAAATATGAACCATTTTACATATTTATTCTGTTTCTTCAGCATAAACCAAAGGGGGACATTCCAGTCCTTCACTGGGACTCCTAGATACTGTGGTAATAAAAAAAAAAAAAAAAAATCCATTACAACAGTACTGAAATTCTTAGTTATTAATGATACTTAAGGTTTTGCATAGTACATGGACATGCTGTTTTTATTACTTTCTACCTGGGCACTGAGAAGTGATATATCTGGATACAGTTATTCAGCATGTTGGTAGGATTTGTTCCAGTATCTGACAAGGAATCCACTGCCCCTGAATTAGTGTTGATCATTATCCGGTTCCAGGAGAAAAGTCACACTATACAACATGTATGCATTTGACTGTACTATGAAAGTTTTAAAACATCCTAGGAAAGTGTATGTGATGAGCTGTTACTGTAGACACAGGATTTGCTAGGTAGTCAGATGAAAAGTAGAATGGTTGAATAAATCATAAATCTTAATGCTGGAAGAACCCTGGGTGACCACTGAGTGTTACCTTTAAGACTGGCTGTGGAGTTTTCCAGGATAACTTCTAGGGAAAGTACTAGTCATGTTGCCTGTGTCCAGCTTCACCCACTAGCTTTTCCTGGTGTTGGTGACTTCAGCTGCGCCTTGTAGAGCAGTGGAGCCTGACATACATCATGTTTTTAGCAGTTTTAGAAAATAAATGGCTGGTTTAAAAAGAGAGTCTTTTCACATGCCACGAGAGAGAAGTAACAGTCTGCACTTGTCAGCACACACAAGATCCACAATATAGATCTTCCATCCCATGAAATACTTATTTGTTTTGTGTGCTATTTAGAGGCATCTGTTTTTTGTGTGATAATCTGTCTTATTAGCATGTAAAATTTTTATAGCAAACAATTTTGATAGCAAAAAATTTTGATTGCATAACAGTTTATGATCTACTGAGGTAATATAGAAACTGCAGGATCTTCAACGCTGATAAAAGTGACTGCTCCCATCTAATGGTAAATGGAACAACAACAGAAGAAATATTGTTGCAACAGTAACTGTAGGCATGTTAACAGGTATATTCCTAGACCCAGAGGATTCAAAATACTGCCAAAGTAGGACAGCAAGTAGAATGATAAGATGAAAATTACTAAATTATTTTAAATACATATTTTTAACTTGCTATTTAACACTCTAACAATACAGGTTTAAATAAATATTGACCTTTTATCTGGTTGTTATTCCAACTTGCTTGTGGATGGAGCTTTGATCATGTGGACATGAGGATTTGCATGATTCTATTCAAATGGTAGTGCATGCCAGAAGAAACCTTTAGGAGGAATAAGGGGAGTTGGAAGCATTCCTGAACAAAATGTGTTCAGAGGAGAAATACAGAAGAGGGTATGTGTATGACATAGTATATTTAGGTATGAAAATTATTCAGTCATCATAGTGATATGAAATTAGAGGCTTCATAGAATCATTTAGGTTGGGAAAGACCCTTAAAATCATCAAGTCCAACCATTACCAGAATGGTAATATTGATTTTTCTCTCAAACTAATTTTTTATCTTCCTTTAGCCTAGTTCATGTGAACATCTCAGTTCAAGTGTGCCTTTAATTTTACAGCTATTTAATCTCTTAAAGTTTATCACTTTTGCAATAATCTTCCACACCTCCTTGTATCTGGATAAAGGAACAGAAACCTATGATTTTGAAATCTCATTAGAAACTATGTAAAAGCTAGATGGAAAGAATCCTGTGCTCGCTGAGAATGAGCTGTAGAGCAGTAAGGCGTCTTGATCTCATCCACTTGCCTGCTGTACCTTGGTGAGAGCACCACCTTGTGCGCAGAAAGCAAAAAGCACGTAGTGTTACAGTCAATGCTACATGACTGCTGAGGAATTCTGCATTACTGAGATGAGTCTACACGAGGTAGCCAAGAAAATGTATGAGAACAAAGTTATTCTGGTTTGGGGGAGGGGGTGGGTTACGAAGAGAGCCTGTGGAAAATTTGATATAGATTTGTAGTATTTTAAAGTATATATTTGTCACCCATCCTTTACACATTTTGCACAAGCAAGGAAAGGCATTCAAACATCAGTACATGTTTTCTGATTCTTAATGTTGTTTTGCATAGTTATTTGAATTCAAAACATACTTTTGCTATACAGGTTGGAAACAACATTTGAGAAGTCTGTATCACTCAGGTTATTGCCAAAAGTGTCAATGAAGTCCACGTGGAGTTTAGCATGTCTATGTCCATGCAGAGTAGAACAAGTCAAAGGAAGCTATTCTTATGCCTTAATTAGCCTTTTAATAAAGCACAATGCCTTGTCTCATGAAGGAGATAATTAGGAAAAATACAAATCGTAACAATGCAGAAAAGAATAGACTCCAGGGAATTTCTCAAAAGAGAAAAAGGGAGGAACACCAGATAAAAGTTAAAAGCAAGCAAAGGGAAGTAGTGTAGGCAAATTCAGGGTCAACAAATTTCTAAATTTCATAAACGCAGACGATCTGCATATACTTTTCTACAGAAGTCCCTCAACCACTGCAGTAAAGAGTACATAGATCATTCTATATATGTCTGAGATCCCGTACTAGACTAGATGGATCTTTTCCTCCCTTTAAATGACTTTTATCATGTTATACACAGAAAGGTACTTTTCATCTCTTATTATTATTATTTCTAATTAATTAGGTCCTAATTTTAACTGCCCAGAAATACACCACTAGGAAAATCCTCTTTTGTAATATGGAGTAGAGACTCTACGTTTAATGTTTGTTTATGTATAAAATCAATCACTTATACAATCTGATAAATATCTTGTTTTAAGGTAACTTAGCACATAATCTGCAATGTTTCTGAAGATATGGCAAATTAATTAAGATTTCATTTATTCTAGGTGATTTTATTAGTGTCACATTCAACAAACACAAGAGACAGAGGTAAGAAAATAGAAGGTTTACATTGACTTCAACAGTATGCTGCACGGTACAAGTCTACCTGCTAGTTTAGTAAGACTTCTGTTTCTTACCATTTCCCTGCCTGAATGTTTTGAGCTTTAATATTGTTAATCCATAAACACTGCTGTATTCAATCCCAGGATTAGACATTTAAAACTACTGTTTAAAAATTGCTTTCCAGATTGTTTATCCGATAACTTCTAGCTCATACTGTACCCTGATAATCTTACTGTTAGATTGGTACTGATAAACTCTGGCCCCCTTAAGATCAGCAAGGCACCAGACTGTGGCAAGGGGTATAAGCTTAGATGGAGATCCAGGGACCACTGTTGGAAATTCTTTATCAAAAAGATTTAATTACACCTATAGGAAAGCCTGCTTAACTTTCACTTTTTCAGTTTTCCATCTGCTGATACCAAAGGAATGACTGAGATTTACGTTTAGTTTCAAATGAATGCTAATTTCTATTCAGTACTTGAGTAAATCTATGTAGTGTTGAAGAGTCTTTTACGAAGACTTTCTACTCAGATACTTCTAATCCTTTTATTTAAGTATATGGCACTGAGCTAGTTTGTGCTGAAGATCTGATTTTAACTTTTGCAAACAAGAACAGAGCAGACTGAAGTAAACACGCTCACAATGTCAACATACCGAGTTTACTAATAACACATTTTCTTTCTCTCAGGTGTCAACCTGCTTTTACAGTCATGAACTGTTTTCTAGTTGGGCAAGTTGTCTTCCTGGAGGACTAAATGACACTTCCGTAAGAGTGATAGCATTCTGATTGATGATTAGAATACAGGATTAATTATTTTTACAATTCAGGTAAGTTACTGAGCCAAGGACAATTTCTCTGGCTTTGCATACCTGTGTTATGTTTATTTATAAACTAGATCAATTATTCCTCCTTGTCAATGTAACACACTGGAGCAAAGAAGGCTGAGTGGCGATGGTGAGCTTTTACCGAAGATGCTTCAGCCCAGGGGATTTTGGTGCCGTTCTCAACTCCATCACTGAGGCATATTGTTTTGTTTCTTTGTGTACCAGTTTTCCTACTTGTACATTGGGGCAATTTCCAAAAGCTTAGAATCTGTTCACTGTGTGAAATTCAGACTGAAAAGATTAAAGACGCATTTACAGGATAAAGTGACTTTCTGGTTTATGTTGTACTTCTGCTTAATGGAGAATTTCTCCTAAGAGTTTTTTTTCACACATTAAGGTTTTTGCCAAGAATTCTAAAACAAGAATGATGGTATTTTTCTTTTCTTCTATGCTCTTTCCTCTTCCTCATACACAGGACCAAAACAAGTGACAATACCTTTTCATCAGCACAATTATTTTTAAGCAGTGAATCTTTAGCTTTAGCTGGAAGAACAATCTGCTTCTCCAAGTTTAGATACAGCACCTTTTCCCCTCTTCTAAGCAAACTTTTCTTTCTCCAAATATAGAAAATAATAACCTTTATTGAATATTACGTTACCATGCAGTGACTGTATTTTATCTGTTAAAGAAAATACACACTTTAAATCATATATGTAATATTAACCATGTTTTTTTTCCCAACATGTCCTATTTGCTTTTTCCTGACTTAAAATTAATTCCTAATTTGTGTGCTGTCTGTTCATCTTTTTTTTTTTCCTAGCCTACATAGTATAATGGCTATGCAGTTATCTTAGCTATTAATGTGTTTTTTCTCTTCAGGAAAAGTCAATGGCTGCTGTTTATGATATAATACATCACAAACTGCATCAAAAAACAAAATTTTTACTGTTTGTTTTTCCAAGCACTAGATTTTTGCCACATGTAAAGTTTTTTGTTTGTTTGTTTGTTTTTTTACCCACAGGGTCATTTTCTCTGTGTTCATTAAAATGAGGTATGTACACCAAGGAAGGAATATTCAAGTTGAGTGTAACCTAAGTTAATATTAATATTTTTAAGATTGAAACCATTTCCTTCCTGTTTCCACAACATCCTTGCTGATTTTGATGGAATCAAGATCAAAATGCATTTTCCACTCACTGGACTCACTTTCTGTTGCAGGATTTGCACCATCTCTGTCAATGGTCTCAATTAAATGGAGACTTTCTAAAATAAGATAATAGTTATTCAGCAGTAATAACACTGGCAGAAATTGATCTTAAGTGAGGAAATCCCTCATTTTGTTTTTGTTGAGATTACTTAAGCTATCTGTAAATGTTTTGATTATGGAGAACTCCTGAATCAACAGGAAGAGGTTTGGTTTTATTATGAACAGGGTTCTGTGTTCTGTCACTTTAGTATATGCACAATAAATCATATGCAATTATTAAAATAAATGTCATTTTTACATTAGAGGGAATAGATGTGTGTTCTTTTCAGAAAACTCTGATTAAGTAATGAACAGTGTCTGTAGTGGCTCTGTCTCTGGTGGTAACTGAGCAGTGAATATTTCACAGGTGTGGTTACACAATGATGGTGGCAACTCTTTCCGGTTATTAGCCAGTCTGGCTAATGAAAACTTTACAATGAAAAATTGTAAAAGTAAATGCATGTGTTTACGGTCATTCAGTTGTATTCATGAGTGAAAAGGGAAGTGTTTTCCTCACTAAGGCAGGTGAGGAATTCAAAACTATTTTTGTACTGAAGTGAGGCATGACAGCTACATGAAAAGGTTTTTGCATTAATGAATCTTCACACATTCCTCATTAATGCTGTTTTAGAGTTGAAAAGAATATTAATACTTCTGTTAATAAATTCTGAGTGAATTGCTGGGTTAGAATAGTTGAAGGGAAGACAAAGTTTGTAGAAAGTAGTAGCACTGTTTTTACTAGCTGTATATTACAAAGCATCAAGCTTGTAATCACACACTCCTTCGCTTGGTTGAGTAGCAGCTGGCTGCAGGCAGAGAATTGCAGTGTTATGAACATGCAAAGTCAAACAAGGCGAGTGCAGTATGTGATTGTGCTAAGCATGAAGGGTCATGCTTCATTACTTGCTAGAAGGCTGTCCAAGGACATAGAAGCCAGTCATACATGCCATGTGTTCCTTCTTCATCTGCTGCAGAATGCAGATGGCTGTGAACAAATAGCTCCTATACCATTATTGCGAGGACTGATGTGTAACAGGCAAACTATCCTTTCTCCTTTTCCATTTGTTGAAGTGTGGTATGTATAGCATACTAAGAAAAATTTGCCTTATGTATGATTTCAAGAAAGTTGTTATGTAATTTAGCTGCCTTCTAAGTGATCTCTTCATTTGGTTTAAACAAAACAAAAAGCCCATGTAAGGCACTCCTTAAGTCACTTTTTTTTTGGTGATGTAACAGCAGTTCATCAGTCCAAGAGCTGTTGCTTTTAGTTGACAGTTTTTATGATATATTTTGCCATGAAGGATGAGAAACTGACATTTACCTAGTGACACTCCCCCAAGTCTCAAAATCCAGTTTGCTCACTGCTCCAGTAATATACAAAGAAACTTAACAAGTTGCATGTATGTACATAAATTTCACAGGAGGAAACTTGTAATGGTATTTTAGCAAGATGTGCTTGAGGTGGTTTTTAGTCTACAGAGGATTTGGACTTACCCTGGCTTAGTATATCCACCACAAGCCTTTGCGCTTACTTGCTGGCATGCCTCCCTACAGACAGGGGTATACACTGCTCACACCACTTGGCCACTCATATAACTCTTTGTTGGTTAGAGTAATGGGAGGATGACTTTACCACAGGCTAGACTATTGTTTGTTCAGCATGTTTGGCAAGTGGCACAAGGGCATGTGTTGTCACATGAGGAGGCAAGATTTGCTGAGCAAGTGTCGGAGGATCTGGAAGGCTAACCCTGTAGTCTCAACCAGCCTGCTTATATGGAGCTTGTCCTGTAGTAACCTAGTTCACAGCTCACAACCAGATTTTCTCAGAGGGAACTAGTTGGTTTGCTCCTGGAAGGATCCCAAGAACAAGTAATAAGTATGCAGGATAAGCCAATCAAGGTACTGGTCCATGACTAAAAGCTGTTACATTGTGCATTCTGATGGCTGTACCCCTCTATTAAAAATCAATAATGTTATGAAAAAAAAACATTCCTATAGAACTCTGAACTTTTATCAGTATGTTCTATTTTCACCCTGTGGACTGGTGTTCTGAGCAAAATCAACAGTGTTTTGGGAGGGGGAGCTGCATGCCTGACCTGTGTAGGAGGAGGTCAGGGACAGTCACTGCTAGTTCCAGCCAGTTCTGCAATAGACATAACAGACCCACCATGCCCTAAACCTGAACCAATCGCATGGGTATATGGTGCCTTTGTGAAAACATACTTAAGAAAGGGCAATACCTTCTGACAGACAAAAGAGAGACACTAGGGCAGGAGGGATGCCAAAGAGGGGAAAAGATAAAGAAAACAGGTCACTGAAGGGAAAGAGGAGATACCTGAGCAGGGACAGGATGGAAGTGAAAGCAGAAGCAATGCAGTTAAAAGTCAGCTGAGGAGTGAATGGAGCAGAGTCACCTGAGCAAGGACACAGAGGAGGCATAAGAGAGGAGGTACAACTCTAAAGGGGCTGTGCCCAGAGGAGCAACCCAGCCCAAAGTAGTGTAGTAAGGAACAAGAAGGTTTCCATCTAAAGGAATCCAGGAAGAGAAGTGACCATCAGGCACCTTACTTACTCATAGCCAAAGCTGTAGAACAAGGCAGAACTGCCAGTATGCATTTCTTGCTCTTCAGTATGTTTAATTATAAATGGTGGTAGGCAGAATGGATTCTCCTTATATTGTTGTGGAATAACTGAGCTCAATTAAGTAAAGTAGATTTTAGTTAAGGTGTTTTTTTGTTTTTTTTTTTTTAATTTGTTTGCCTAATACAAAGTGGTGATCTTAGAGCTAGCTGAAAAACGTCATGATTTCAGATCTTGCTTTTCAGGTCATGCTGTGCTCCACAGCTCTTGAAAATTGTGTTTTTCTTTGGAGAGAGAAAAACAGAGAGAAACTTATTTTTTCTTTTCCTGTAACAACTGAAAAGACTCAAGATGTCAGAAGCCATCTCCTGAACCTATGTGGCATTTCCAATACAGTACTAGCAGAATAACAGAGCTCTGAACAGCACTCCATTGAAAGTACTTGGCAGTACTTTACATGGTTTATGGGACATTTTATTCATCCCCCGGCTGTCTTTTTGCAGCTCTGTCTGAGAGGACAGATCTTTGATTTACTCCATTATAGACCATAAGAGTAGATCTCTTGTTATAGGAGTAGTTTATTGTTCATTACTCTGGTGTCTGTAAGGAAGTATCCTTCAGTACAACACTACCAATTATTTCCATATTTGCATGCACAATTGACAGTACAAAGTGGGATTTCTGCACTGATGCTTGGCACCTCTGCTTTGCTGGAAACAAATTCTGAAAGCAGGGGCACAGCCTGTTTAGCACAAGCTGTAGGGTCTGCCTTTAGCTCAATACTGATGTCATTAATATGGCAGTTTCCAGTAACAGAATCATAGATTCCTTAGTCCTCTGTGTGACTCACAGAGAAGTCTGGAATAGTTAGGAGGTGCTTTCCTTGATGATCTCAAAAACTAACAGGTGCAATGTACCTTAGGATCACAAACAGTAAATACTTTTTGGGTATTTATGCAATTCAGTCCAAGCAAAACAAGCAAAACAGCTCTTTTATTAATCCTCAAGATGTCTTTTCTTATTATAACCTTATCAGAAGTTTTCAGAAACACCAAACAAGAAACAGAAGTCTCATAGCATCGGTAGGCATAGTAGATTATTAGTAGCAGCAATACCTGAGAAAATTTCTTAGGTTACCACCATTTCTAATAATCTGTTGTACTTACTGACAAAATCAGTTTGACAGTCATTGTAAAAAGGTGTCAGTCAATGCTGAAAGATTCATATCCTTACCTACCCTTTTCTAGGAAATCAGTCAGCTCAAACCATTCCCAGAAACTTCATAACAGTACAATTTCCAATCTGCAGGCACTTTACAGATTCCACCTGTATGCATATCTGCATTCCTTATCCTTGTTTACTAAACATTTCTTTCTCTTCTGCAAGAGTTCACAAACATGATCTCTTCCTTAATGTAGGGCCTATGTGATTCTTCAACTGTGTCCATTGTTAAGCTGATTTGTTTTATCTTTCTCTCTACCTGCATCAGTTTTTAGCTATATTCCAAATTTTGGTGTTTGTCTTTAAGTTTAAATAGTGTAGGTGGTGGAGGGTGGGCAGAATATGGGGAGAGACGTGTTCATATCCATATTGAATTTAATGTAGACATTGATTCATTTGTAAATCAAATTTGATGTCTGTCAACACCACTTCTTAAGCATATTATGTCTTCCATAAAGTTGACATGTGCATTACAACCTAACCTTCTTGAAATTCTAAAGGTTTGACTTTTTTTTTTTTAAAGAAATTGTTTCCTTTTAAGTTAACAAATTCCCATATTTAATATCTTCCCCGAACCACAGATTTCTGAAGAAATTGTTACACTGTGCGTTTCAGATGTCATCACAAAGAAATTTCTTCACTGCCTTTACTGACCTATCCAAGGATCAGGCAATTTCATCTCAAGTAGGTGCCACCTTGTATAAGCGTGTGCTCCAAGACAGCTTGTTCAGAGCCTACAGGGTAGATTGCACATTTTAGCAGAGAAAATTTCTGCTGCTTTTTATGGGTATTACCATAACACAGGGAGATCATGGAAATTGTGTTCTCTGTGTGTGCATATATGTATCACATGAGTATATACAGAGAGCCTAAGTAATTTTAATGTGTTTTCTTAGTTTGCATTTGGTAAAACTGCCTCAATCACTGAACAACTCAATCACTGAACAACAAATCAGAGCTCTAGTCTCGGATCATAAGAAACTTATTGCTAGTCACTAGAGTAAGAAATCAAAACCAGTTCTGGCCATTAGCCAAGGACTTAGGACTCTCCTCTCCGTGCAGTGCATACTCCCCCATGCATGCTTTCCCATGCATGCTCTATTTCTGGTTTCATTAACCCCTGTGTACTTGGCTACACAGCAAGTATTTCAGCAGTGGGAAAAGATGGAGGCAGCAATGTACTTCCCCAGCTTTATCAGCTAATAGTCAGGATGCATTCTTGAGAAAATGGTTTGGACTGAGACTGAGGAAGTTGAACATAGGGCTAGAACTTCATGAGTGAGTGCTCTAATACTGGTAGACATTGCTGCCAAAGGACAACATGTCTACCAACAGCTGTTTTTGGAAAACTAAATTACTGGTTTTTTTTTTTTTTTTTTTTTTTTTTTTTTTTTTTTTGTGTTTTATATTTTTTTTTTTTAAAATCAAAGTTTGTTTTTTTTTTTTTTTTTTTTTTTTTCAATTGAAGTTAGGCATTGAAGATTTTTATTTATTTATTTTTTAACCTGGCTTAATGTGCCATCCAGACTGATCTCCTTAGGAACTTGATGTGCTACTTCATTTCTATTTGGATTGCTGTGTTTGGATCCAATCTATTTGGATTGGAACATATGTGAGACCTGGGTTGTTACTTGCCTAGGCCAGAACAGCCTGGTAATTCTCACATGCAGTCTTGAGAGAACACAACAAAAGGCAATGACCACAAATGGAAACGTGGGAAATTCCATTCAAACTGAAGAAAAACTATTTTACTGTGAGGGTGGTAAAACAACAACTGTGCAGTGTCCATCCTTAAAGATGTTATTAACCTGCCTGTACAAGATTCAGAGTCATCCTCTACCAGTGGGTTCTGTTTTGCGCAGATGATTTTGTCTAGACAATCTCTAGAAGTCCTTTCCAACCTCAACTGTGCATGGCCAGCAGGGCAAGGGAGGTGATTCTGGCCCTCTGCTCTGCGCTGGTGAGACCCCACCTGGAGTGCTGCGTCCAGATGTGGAGTCCTCAGTGCAGGAGGGACATGGACCTGTTGGAGTGCGTCCAGAGGAGGGCCACAAAAATGATCCAAGGGATGGAACGCCTCCCTCCCCAGGACAGATTGAGAGAATTGGAGCTATTCAGCCTGGAGAAGAGAAGGCTCCGGGGAGACCTCATAGCAGCCTTTCAGTGTCTTAAGCGGGGGGGCCACAAGAATCATAGAATAGCTTGGGTTGGAAGGGACCTCAGAGATCATCGTGTCCCCCTGCCGTGGACAGGGCTGCCAGCCACTAGCTCACTACATCAAACTGCCCAGGAACCCATCCAGCCTGGCCTTGAACACAGCCAGGGATGGGGCAGCCACAACTTCTCTGGGCAGCTTGTTCCAAAAAGAAAGAGGAGGACAGACTCTTTAGCAGGGTCTGTTGTGATAGGACTAGGGGAAAGAAGGGGACAGACTCTTTAGTGGTGTCTGTTGTGATAGGACTAGGGGAAATGGTTTCAAAGTGAGAGAGGGGAGATTTAGTCTGGATATAAGGAAAAAGTTTTTTCCACCACAATAAGGGTGGTGAAGCACTGGCACAGGTTGCCCAGAGGAGGTGGTGGATGCCTTGTTCGTGGAGACCTTCAAGGTCAGGCTGGACAGGGCTCTGAGCAACCTGATCCAGCTGTAGGTGTCCCTGTTCAGTGCAGGGGAGTTGGGCTAGATGGCCTTTAAAGGTCCCTTCCAACTAGGATGATTCTATGATTCTATAAGAAAATTCAGGTTAGAGTATCTCACATCTGCTTTTGGTTCACTCTGCTTTTTTATTACTACTTCTTGCAATTCCTTTATATCATCCTCTAAACAGACATTTTCTTTCTGAACTTTCTGAATTCAGAGTGTTTATCCTATTTGATTACATATTTATATTCATTTGATTATAAATGTCACTTGAGATGTAGTTGGGAAAGATTGAAGGAGAGTAAAATATGATATACAGATCATCAGGTTTTTAAAAATGAATGCAGGGGTGATCTGAGGAACTGCAAAACTCAGAGTGGCAAACTAATTAAAATTACTGTAAAACAGAATTACTAGGCATTTGGGTAAATCAAAATATGAGAGAAGAATCAACATGGACTTTGAGAAAGGAAATTGTGTGGCAAATGTAGTGATCATGAGGCTGAGCTAGTGATTATAAAATGTTTAGATTTGTAAAATGCTTTGAGCAATACCTTACTGAATGCTCTTGAAGAAGCTAAACTGTCAGAGAGCAGGAGGGAAGATCATCAATGGACTAGCAAATGGTCATGAGATCCGAAGAAGTTTTTACAAATAACAAAGAAAATATCTACTGAGATACCACCGGATCTACAGAAATCCAAATCCAGCTGTAAAAGCTATTCATAAATGACAGTGAAAAGGAAGTAAATTCTGAGGCAGGAAAGTTTGCAGTACATAAAAATTTATGCAGCAAAATCACAGCTCAGGCTGACAGGAAGGAGAAGAAGACAGTTTTAGCCAGTGCTGAGCAGCCTAAAAGTAAAGCCTCTGGTATAATACATGCTTAACAACAGCAAACAAATGCACTTGAAGAAAAATACAAAACAGAGAACTCTAACTTTAAACTGTTGCTAATCACAAAAGGGATTTGGGAGCCATTTGGATAGGAAGCTCTATTCTCTGTGACAAGAAAGGACAAATGGAATATTACAATTATTTCTTTATGAAGTGAATAGAGAACAAACCAGGAAAACATTCTCAAATACATGCACTTCTGGTCATTCGTTTCAAAGACTAATGTAGTAGCGCTAGAGAAAACGCAGAGAAGGTGGACAGTAGTGATTAAAAACAAGTAATAGGTTCCATACAAGGGAACCCGAATGGGATGTGCCTTCTTGCGAAAGAGATGATTTAAGATGGATATGGCATAACATTAGTAGTATGAAGATAGTGATTCATTGATTCTCCGAAGTGCAAAAGCTATATAGTAATTTGAAAAAAAAAAAAAAATAAGAAAACACTTTTTTTTGCATGTTGCTTAGTTGAACTGCTGAACTCATTGCTGGAGGATGCTTTGGAAACCAAAAGTATAAATAGGTTTAAAAAGGGATTAGACAGATATATGGGGCATATGTCCATGTTTGGCTATTGAATTCAGTGGTCCAAAATGCTTTAACAACTGATTGTCACAAATAAGGACCAATTTTTATTATCCTGTTTCTTACACTCTTTCTCCGAACAGTCACAGCTGGTCACCATACAGAGGGCTGAAACTGATGGACCTTTGGTCTAGCCGCTGTGACAGTTCTTACGGTCTTTTGATGGATGCTTTCTCTACGAGTGTGTTCAGCGTCATGCTGAGGCAACATCAGTTGAGCAATATGAGAAGTTCAGTATAAAAATAACACCCTTTTCAAAGTATCCTTTCCATTTTTATCTACCACATCTACCACCCCTCTCTACTGTGGCAGGCGTTGCCAGCATCTAAAAATACATGGGTCCATAAATAACATCATCACCAATTACGTGTGGCAGTGATCTGCTCGTACAGTAGTTGTCCACATCAGTTCTGTTGATCAGTTTTATCAATTCATAACTCACAGCTGCTCCCTCCAAGTACTCCAGCAAAATATGGCATTGCCACATATACTGAAAAACAGCAAAATCAAGCTTTGTTAGATTAAATGTAGAACTTCGAGTTCTTCTCTGAGACACCTCACTAAGCACATCTTCTCATAAGTCCACTCCTAACGAAAAGAGGGATCAGTTACATGGTCTCCTGATCATTAGTGCAGGAGCATTACAAAAAAAGAAAGTCAGTTTTGACCTGAGTAGTTTCAACATACACAAATTAAAACCAGACCTTTTTTCTTCTTGCACTAGGTTAGTAGGCAGGAGGAGCAAACTTTGCAGTGCAGACGCATCTGCCAGGGCAAACACATTTACTGCATTCATTTAAATGGCTATATTTGTTTCAGAAGTACTAATTTATTTTCACAACTGTTAACCTGTAGGGTAAATCTACGACAGCTGTGAATATCCCACAAGCAGCATGTATTTGTGATAAAGCAGATATAAGTTGTTTTAACAGTGAAGAGTGGCAGCATATTTGGGAAATCAATTAATTGCATTTCTCCAGTTCCAAGGGCTGAGGAACTTTGGACATTGGAAGATGAAGATGATGAATATGATTTTCCTCTCCTAAAAAATTTGCTGGTAAGAAAGCTAAGCAGCCATTAGTTGTTACCTAGGAATTGGTATAGAAAGGGAAAGACTTTGTACCTTGTACATTCAGTTTTGCAAAATAACCAGGCACATGGGTATACTTATTTGCACATTTATCTGAAGAATCTGTCAACAATAGTCTACTGGTTCATATACCGAGAATGCACTGTGCAGAAATAATCAACATACAAGATCACACACTAGATTGAAAAAAGTGCATAAAATGAATATATTTTTAACATGTTAAAATATGGCTTGTGTTATTTAGAATGAATAAGATAAACTACCACTTCCCGTGTAACACTATGATATTCCAGGGCTTTTATTTTTCAGCACAGTGTTTTTAATTAAAAAAAAAAAAAAAGGAAAAAAAAAAAGAAAGAAAGACATTTCCCCTAGGAACCCTACGTTATTCTGCTATGAAAGAGCTGAACTGGGATAACTGGAGGCAAGAATCAGCACAGTTCTCAATTACGATGCCGTTCACTGCACTACAATTACAAAAGTAACCATTGCCATTCTATAAACACCTCCTGTTTAAAGGACTGAAGATTTCATTTGCCAACAATTTTTTGTTTTATGATGTGAAATGTGAGCACCTGAGTTTAAACAACTATAAAACAGCATAATATGTTCTGTGCTGTAAGTGCAAATAATTAACAGAACCTGTATCTAATACCAACCTTTTTTTTTTTCTTCCCCTAAATAAAACATATACTCTGTCTGCCTCTGATTAAAACTGAACACAAGCCTGTAAAAGTAACATACATGGTAAAGATCTCCAGGTTTCCATCACAGTGGACTGAAAGCAGCTGATGTCTTCTAATCATGGTTTCCGAGCTGTGCCATGTAGGGAGAGATAACCAGAAAATCCTGAAACTAAAGGATCCGGTCAAGAAACCATGGTCAAATATTAAATCACATAATCCATACGAGTAGTAAACAATTGTTGGCTCAGTTATCACTGTGAAGTGATGGCTAAGAATGGAAAAAAAAAAAAAAAAGAAAAGAATTTGTTTTCTCTGAAGGACTTCCTGGGAATGGGAACTAAAACATTTAATATAGATGAATGAATTGCTTTGTTTTGTATGCTTTGTTTTTTCAAATACATAGTAGTTCTTCTGCTGTACTCTCCTGACTTTAAGAATAACTTTTTGTCATCCTTTCTGCACAATTAATGTACACTTAATCTATCTTATGGTGTATTTATATGCAGGTAAAATACAGACCTCCATCTGAAGGGAGAAAAGGGAGTTTATTCTGTGAAAATGTTTATAATGCAGATCCCAGCAAACTGGGAAATTACCATAAGGATTTTAAAGTAATTCTTCTCTGATCATTTCATGGTTACTGAACATATCTTAAAATGAATTATATTACCATCATTAATTGCATACACATTTGTCTTTGTTTTTCTACAAGTTAACTTTAATAATCAGTGCTTTGACAAGCAGACTGTACAGACAGGAGAGTTCAATGGCATGCCTACCGTACCCTATTTCCTTTAGAGGATACATATTCTTATGTCAGGCACTGAAGGATGGGCTGATGTAAAAATTACATTAATGGAGATACGAATGGTGGGACAGATCAGAAATTGAAATATAAAATCAGGTAACCTCAGTGTAAACATTTAAATCATAGTCATTAATGAGGTAAGCACCTGTGTCAGAGTTTCCACTTCAAATCTATTCTTATCACCATTGCCAGAAGTACTGATAAGATGTCACGAGTTAAAATAGAAAGGCAAGAGAGGATATCTTTGCACCTAGCTCTTTCCCTCCCAAAACACTGTTGTTAAAACAGCTGGTGTGGTGTGCCAGTCACAACCATTCTGAAATTGTAACACAGAGAAAAAAAGCTTTTTTTTTTAAATCAAGATTTTCAAATATATTTCACCATATTTTGAGTTGAAAGAATTAGAAACTTCGGCTATGATAGCAGCTGGGAGGACTAAAGGAAATCTCAGGTGAGCAGCTGGGTCACTCAGGCAGGGCAGGCTTTAGGCATAAGTGCAAAAAGAAGCTGCTTAGGCCAGAAACTCATGGGGGCAGCAGAGGAGCTTCCCCATGAATCACCCCTCCCCAAAGAGCTCCCTAATCAACAGTTAGCTCTGGACTCACTGCTTATGCACTTGACCCTAGTGTACATCTGCCTTTATTTCTGCTTCCATGCTGCTGAAGGGAAAGGTTCATGTGAGAAAAGTTATTCTCCCCAGAAATGAAGTGTAGGGAGATGGCAATAAAGGTTTGTTTTTCCCCTTCCCTTGGCTTCTTCTCCATGGATTGTGGTGGTATCTTGGTGTGGGCAATGAAGTTGAATCCCTCCAGCACCGGTATTTTGGTTTCCATGGGGTCTTTTAGGAATTTCAGACACAGTTAATGCTTCTTTTCTAGTGGAACAATCTTACACTGGAAAATACTTTCTTGTCAAAGTAAAGAATGCTGTCAATATTTTTACAGAAAATTGCTGAGATGTTAAAAGGTCAGAATTCAGGGAAGTAGAAATATTAGTGGGAACAATAAAGTGCAGATAAAATTTTTATATCTTAAAAAAAGCATTTTGTAAGACTGATTTTTTTTAGTTTCTTTTTTTTTTATTATTTTTGAATATCTAATTCATTGAAAACTATTTTCATGAGTAGAAATGAAATAAAATTCCAGAATCTTGCAGCTCATTTGGCCTGGTATCTGACTTATAGCAAATATTATTATTTTGAATTCGCCTATACCATGTAGGGATAGTTCTGTTGGTTTACTCATAGCTTGTTCTGTAAAGTCTTGTATTCAGAATTCAGTGAAGAAACTGAGATAGAATCAGTTATCATGGCCTTTCCACAGATTTTTAGTCTAAATAAAAAGTGTGCTAAGAAATCACCTTGAGCTGAATGCAGCTGTAGCCTGGCTGAGAAAATGTGTTCACTTTCAGCTTTCTCAGACAATACAGAGAAGGTAAGAAATAAAGACCAAGTATCAAAATGATTGTCTTTAAAATTCTGTTACTTGGCCAGATAACCAACCAGTATTTGAGTAAGACCTGCACAACAAAAAAAATGTGTTTGAATTGTACTGTAAAGGAAACATTCCAAACGACTTACAAGGCTTTAAAGGCTTAATGAATGCCTGAAATAACCAGGTCCATTTTACCTTTAAATGTATCCATATAACAATATATGTTAAATTTCACATTCCAAAAATGAAGCATCCAGTTATAATGTTTCCAATCCATTTCAAACTTCAGCATTTCAGGCTTCTTAGAAATCTGACATCCCCTTATTTTGTCACAATTACTGAAGTCAATCCATGGACAGGCTCGGATGTCGAAGGTAAGGATAATTATAAATTTGAAATTACAGAGCAATTCTGACAGCATTGAATCCATGGCAAAACCTTGTGATTTGCCATGACATATTGTGATTGACATATATGTAGGTATATGTATAAGCCTATATACACCTATACAGATATATACATACATGTATGTGTGTATGCGTATGTATATATACACATACATGGCAGGCTGCGCCGATCAGCAGAGAGAAAGCACATTACTTTCATGTAATTATAAAGAGAATGAATGTTATGCTATTCACCCCGTTCACCACCTTCACTGCGGTTTGTGACTACAGGTATTTCGATGTATTATCAGGAATCCTTTCCCCCTTCCTCCTCATGCCTAAAATGAGCTAGACTCATCTAAATAACACAACTGTGTGCAGGAATCCCCCCAAAAAAGTCATTTGCTGGGAAAACTCAAAACAGCGTTTGCAGTGTGCAGAAAGGGCATAAACTCTGGGGATAATCCATAGGCTGGTACATGCTGATTGTTTGGGCATGGCTCTCAAGGCTGTAAGAGATACTAAGGAGAGAGACAGTAAAAGTAGTGAGAAAGCATTTGGCTTGGGGAGGGGACCAAGTTTGTAGGACCTTGCAAGTGTAGTTTAGCTTAAGAGCAGGGGACACAATAAATGCAGAGAATTCAGGCAAGTGGCGGATACAAGCAGAATGGCAGGTAAGGACATAACCCCATCTGGCTGTGCTGAAGGGAATCAGGAGGAATGCAGTGAAATTAGAAAAGAGGAGGTTTCAGGACTGGAGGAGGGAGATGAGCAAGACTGGATCCATGGTTTCCTGGGTGAGAAGGTCAGGGAAGGAATTTAGTTCTGATTCATATGATATATAAAAGGTAACAGGAAAGCATCCCAAAGCATTGGGATTATGAGAAGTGACAGGCACAGAGGAACACAGGAAGAGCTTTAGTGACTGGAATTCTACTCTTCCCTAGAATTCTTTCAACTTAGAAAGAACTGTGAGATCTTTAGGCAGTCTGGACACTAGCGGGGCAGTCTCTCCACTTCCAGGGAACCCCAGCAAATCCCTGTTTGCAGCATGCAGTTCCATTGGCTTCACACACATGCACTAAATTGGCTGTGGAAAAACGTATTTGAAATACCAGAGAATGTCTTGAGATCAGTGAACCTCAAACACCTGTGGAGGCTAATAAAAATCAGAAAACCCCAAAAGCCTAAGAGGCAACAAATGTAAGTGAGGAGAAATCAGACCCATAAATCTTCCACATGTTCCTGCACACATGTGAAGAATGCATATGACACACTCCTGCTGTTGCTGTACTATGTTCACCACACGAGAGAGGGGGTAGCTTGTTCACCCAGCTTACCCTGCAGTCCTGGACTCCCTAGAGCATGATCCCACACAGCTTTCTTGGCATTCAGAGCCAGCCGCTGACCCAAAGATGGCCATAGCTACTGAAATGCCTCTGTATGGGCAGCACCTATAGCTGCCTGCAAGGGATGGGCTTGTTTTATAGCGGCTCTCAAAACTGCCTAGTACTGATGATGCTAAATCAGATTGAGCTGGAGCTTATGAATAATATGGACCCTACATTTATTTATTTATTTGTTTGTTTGTTTATTTATTTACTGTAATTTTCAGGCATCAGTGAAACATCAGGCATTATAAATATAAGACTCTATTTAACAAAAATGCTCCAGACTACAGTACATAATCCAGAGTCAATGTTCTTAAACACATATGTAAGTTTTATCATTTCAGATGTAAATTATTATTATGAACAAAAGTGGGTATAAACCACACTTCGAGATCTAAACACCACCCAAATGCCTCTAGGGAAGCTAGCTTCTCCTCTTGCATTGACTTATGGGAACTGTAGTGCGGGTCCACTGCAGCTGTTCAGAGGTGGGCTATGATGATGAGACTACATCTCCAGACACAGAATGAGGAACTGCTGCCCAAACTAGGAAATTGTTCTTTTGTTTTCATCTGGCTCAAAAGGAAACCTTTCTTATCAATCAAGAAGAAACAAAATATGTAGAGAAATCAGTGACCCAACTTTTGGTCTGCCTGATAGCCACTGTCAGACCTTTTGTAAGCACCAGAATGGAAAAAGCCACCACTAGACAAAACTGTTAGTCAACTGAAGGTCCTTACACAAATCCTACTTGATTGTTTTTATGAGCAGCATAGGTATGTTCCTTTCTAGCCTTACTTTTTCTTGATTTTATATTCAAAATTCAGTAATTCTTATGGGATTGATTGAAAGTGGTGTCAAATGTTTCTGCTCAGGAATGCCTTCATTTCGTTTAAATGTGTTTGTTTTTTGTTTTTTTCCCAGCAAAACAAAGAATCCATCAATGACGATGATTTCTTTTCAAAGGGATCTGAGCTCTTCCATTTCAGTCTTTCCCATTGACAACTCTCCAATGAATTTCAAGCATCACTGGTACTGTTACTGTGTCACTATAGTTGAGTTTTATTTAAGAATAAGAATCATAGCATTTAATATGAAAATAAATTATTTACATCAAATGCTTTACTTGTGCAAGTCCAGCTTGAACTCTTTTGTGGAACAGCATCCTGATTGCATATTTGGCCATTTGCAGAATTATATTCCCTTGAATATTGTAACTTTCTAAACACAGTAAGCTGGAGCCATTTTGGTCAAGTTCAAACTCTGTCTAGACTGCACCTGCCAGTTACACAGAGATCTGGAACTCCTGCAGCTCTGGCCTTGTCCCAAGGGCCCATCATTGTTCCTGACATGGTTCTACCCAGGGCCCCGTGTGCATCCCTAGTGAGAGACAATCAGCACAGGCACTGCACAGTAACTCCCACTCCAGCCCTCTGCCTGCCCGCAGAGGAATTTCCACTAAAAGGTACGGCTGGCCTGTGACCCTTGTAATGCCACAGAGATTTGCATGCAAAGAAACTTCATCAACATAGGTTGTTTGTCAAAATGTTGTTCACTGATAGTCAGAACACAGCCACAAAGTGCTTTAAAAAAGGTCATTATCATTACCTTTGCTTTTCAGTTGGAAAATTGTAACACACAAAGATGCAAACTGCAGTTTGGGGCTTCATGATTCTGATGATTCTGCTTTATAAAAAATAGACATTGAGAGAATCTTTTGCCCAAAATACCTATAGTCAAAGAAAACATACACACACACACAAAAATGGTAGAATAAGGAACTCTTGAAATGCGTATAATTCTAGCTCAGCTTTTTATTTACAAAATAACATGTTGCCATAACACAATTGATACCTACTGTGTAAAAATATCTTTCTTGATATTCCATCACTGAGATTGCTTTTCTATGATGACCGTCCTCCTTCCAGCCTGCAACCTAGATATTTCTTTCTGAAATATAGAAGCAGGACAAAATTTCTGCAGAGCTCCCAGATTATTTGTTTCCAAAAAACAATCTGTTTGTGTTCAAGAAACATGTAGATGTGGCACTTAGGGACAGGATTTAATGGGCATAATGGTGTAAAGTTGACGGTTGGACTGGATGATCTTAGAGGTTTTTTCCAACATTTATGATCCTATGATTCAAGAGAAAATGACCATGCTCTTCTACTTCTGTGCTGAGAACAATTTAAATTTGTATTAGAAATAATAAATTCAAAGCTTTGAAACTTTGATATAGAATTTTAGTAATAACTGAATAACAGATATTTCAAATGTTTTCTGTTTCAGATTTGTGTTGATGATGATCCATTCCCTTTGGGACACCATTTTGTTAGAGTACTAGAATCTTTAACAATAGGGACCATTATTTTGCAGCATTTTTGAGACAATTTTATGGTGGAAACATACAGAACAAAGAAATAAAATTCAGGAGAAGCAACAAAATGTCACCATCACAAACTTCAAATACTGCAACTGCTACTTCTTCCCAGGCAGAGGAGCAGTGCTTTCAAATTAAGTACAGGAAGATACCCAAAAGAGAAATTATTTCTTTCCCTGCAAGAATTGTGAACCTCTTACAGATGGTTTACGTTATTTTAAAACTAGTGCCTGATTTGTTAATGATACATTACAAATCTTATGAGGTTTTAATGTATGTAATTTTTCCATTAGAACTTAGTTATCATTTCCAAACTGGTTTTGAAATCTCCAGAAACCATAAGTTTACAAATTTTTTTTTGCAGAAGATTATGGAAAATGTAAATAACTATCTTCTTAACTGTTTCTAGTCAGTATTAAGCACAAGGTAGTAAATAGGTAGGACTGGGGCATAGCCTTATAGATTCTCTTATGAATATTTTCTCAGCTTCAATCACCAGTTAAAACTGTAAAACCTTATAAATAAATCCTGCATGTTAATTAGTTCAGACAATTGTGGCCAAATATTTAGTAATTGTTAAGTAGGTTCTATACAGTGATAAGCTGCAGTGACAGTTATTGTAGTGGTGTGCACTCCCAATTACACTGGCCACATCCACGCTGTCCTTGGTAGCAGTGTCCAAGTGTGCATTTGAACTCCTGGTCCTACTGGCACGCATTGGACAGCCACACTAGAGAGGCTTTAGGCCCTGCAGCATATGTAACTGCATTCACCCCACACTCCTCCCGTCACCTACTGGGGCGTGAAAGCTGACATAGCCCCCTTGCACCTCCCCAGTACAGACATTACTAGCATGCACACCACTCCCCCAGCCTCCTTCCTCCATCTGCTGGTAATCCCCACGTGCAGGTCATGCCTTTGCCCATGGGGCACAGAAAGCCGCAGACCGAGTTCTGCTTTGAGGCTGCCCATACTGTCTGCAACGAGCCTGATGGCAGACTGGCACATGGGGCTAGTATCTTTGACTTCAGCATCCCTGTCACCTTGCAGCAGAGCGTGCTGTCACTTCCTTCAAGCAGCTGTGAAGAACTCCTTTTGCTTGTTTCGACCACGCCACTCACCACCTGGACTTCTTGCTCCTCAGTTCTTGTATTGGAGAAGACATTAAACAAGTGACCCCTGCTGATATTCATCATGTTTTTCAACAAGTTACAGCCGCCTGCCATGTCCTATCTCTTTCATGAGCCAGAAAGGAGCCAGTATGTAGAGAAAATCAGGGAAATAGCCTGGGAATGTACAGTCAGGAGAACTTCAGTGTGACTATTGAAGCATGCCAATCTGGGTTGTTGTTTCTAGGCGACAGTAAAAGCAAAAGCTCCATTATTGCACTTTTAGGATGAATCTGAGTTAAAGAGGAAGTTATTTTAATAAGAAAGTATTGCTTTAGTTACTACATTTTCAGGTGATTAGGTAGATACGTAATAAGAAAATGGAGGAATTTTTTTTTTCCTGGTGAACTTTTAGAGCTTCTTTGGAACAAGTTTATGATGTGGATCTCGTATTTCTGCCTCTCTATCCACCATTCTCTCAAAAGACCATCAACCATTGAGTCTAAGAGAAGCCTGCTGTTGTCTGAGTTACAGATAAAGTACTGGAATTCCTGTACAAAAAACAGATTGGGGTACACGGGAGCAAAAGTTAGCAATAGGAAGCCTGCCACAGAAAATGAAAGAAATAAAAATGTATGCCATAACATGTTTAAATGAGATTTAGAAATACAGCCAACAGGCACAATAATAAACATAAAAATAGAGCAACGTACTGCATAGGGACAGCTAACATAATTCAGATGTCTCAGAGTTTCCCCTTCAGAAAAAGGGGAATTTTCACTATCAGATAAATAAATGACCCAGACATGCCCTCTGTATCCAGCAGCTTGAGCATTGCTTTGAAATTCTTCAGCCTTTGATGATCAGGCCTACATACTTAGATAAGTGTAACATTTCTAGAGAGGCATGCAGGAATTCAAAACAAATACAGCCTTTGCATGACTGTGCAGTTGCACAGAATTGTGAAAAGGAAACTGCTTGCAAGACCAGGGCCTCTCCAGCACTGCGAAAACCAAGATGTCAGTAGGGGTTGAAAGAACAGAGATGGCATTTCTGTTGAGGGGATTCATATGCACATGGTGTAGGAGGAAGAGTCACGCAGTTTTAACTGCTGACTTACACAGGTTCAGCTTTGTGGTTCAGGCACAAAAACAGGGCTACTGCTTCTAGGGGATCTGTGGCAGGATGTGAAAACTGAGCAGTGGCAACTGAGACATGATTCATAGCGCATGCTGCAAAACGGTGCATACTGCAGGACTCTGAGATGTTGCAGTGAGCTAGCCCTGGATCTGCAAAGAAATAAAGTTCTTTAGACTGCTCCTTTCTGCCCCTTTTCAATTTCTCCATATGTTCTTGCACAGCTTGCTAGCTTACAATATACCTGAAAAGCATTAGATCTAGCAAACAGAGCGTGATGTAGGAAGCCTGTGTTGGGCCGCTTGTTCACTGTGCAGCCTGGGACTTCTTTCAGAGCTGCCTTTGTATTTCTACCTGTATTTCTACTTTGTATTGGACTATCTGAATGGTCCTGTTTAGGTGCACATCAGAGCACAACCAACACAGCTCACCCATCAGGTCTTGAATCAATGCTGTCTACAGCTCAGAGATTTAAGGCAAAGTGTCATTGTTTTTCCTAAACAGGAGGTGCCTCCTGAGCTCATAGACATTTTCTTCTCCATCAGAGCCTTCAGTAGGCAAACCTGTCTGTTTCTGACCACTCTGTCCTCAACGGTATTTATAACTCTCTCAAGTACTCTGTGTTACAGTTTTTATTCAAAGAGATTTTGCACTGAATTTCTAATCATTACTACAAACCATAAATGGCATCAGTTCTACTTTCGGCTTCTGCACAGCCATCTACAATCATCTCCACTGATTGATGATTCTTTCTGAGCCATGCCTGTCTCCACACATCTGTGTCATGCAGTATGAGGTTTCTTGATAGACTACAGTGCCAACTTTCTGGAATAATATCCGAGAAGTGTCCAACTATATCATACCTGCACCCTTGTGAGCAACTTTGTAATTTAACAAGAAATAAAACAAACTTGACAAGTCCTTTTTCCATAAAGTCACATCAGCTGCTGCTACTATATTCCCATCTCATAATTCACTGTTATACCCTTCATCAGCATTTACTGTTTGTCTCATTCATGTCAGATAAATGAGTCCATTATTACCTGTGTCCTCACTTGTCGAAATTGAGTATTTACCATCAGTTTTCATGTCTTGCAGAATTTCTGCAATAATTAGAGCTTTATTAAAATTTTATATAGTTTCATACTTCCTGAGATCTCATATACAAGCTCCTTTAGGGCTCTCAAACTAAAGTTCTTTAGGACTCACATACTTTTTAAGTAAAGTTGTTCAGTGCCTATATTACTAATGATGAGGAAGGCACTTCGTCATTTTAATGTAAGTACATCGTATATTTTTTCAACTATAGGATAAAACTATTACTTATATCTATCAAGATATATTGGTCTACAATACTGTTAAGATTTAGAAAACTAGAGCTGTTCCTAAAACTATCAACCATGCTTGTTGTCATCCATGCTTTATATCTTCACTTATAATGATTGCTGTCTTTTTTCTACTTGTTGTACATATTTATTTCAAACTGCTCACATCACAAAACCAGAAGTGCATTTTGCTGAATCTTCCCTCTTTTTATTGATGACAATATCCTGTCTTAGAACACTCAGCTTCATCTTTACTCCCCCTGCTTTGATACAGTTTTTCTACATAATTTTTCTTCTCACGCAGTCATTCATTTCCTGCAGCTTTTGGGGGAACAAGCCAACACGCATGCCTTGGGAGCAAGACATACCCAGTGTCCATATGTGTGTTATCTACATACTCATGCAAACTCGTTCAGGATAGAAATTATTTTATCTTTATCAAAATAAAGTCTGAAGTTGATAATTTCTCCAATAGGACAACTTTTTTTTTTATTTTTTGGGCAGAAAATCTTTACCTATGATTTCAGGAGCGCTAATGATGCTTTATTGCATAGGTCCATATTGTATGTCTGATCTGAAGTTCCTTGTAATAACAATGTAATTTTTCTTGCCAAACTTACTAGCAGGCGTTGAAAGAAGTTATCCAGTTCTTTAGTCCTGACTGCCATGCAAGAAGCCCTCACTGCTGAACTCCCCTGAGGCTTATTCCTTAGTATATTGATCACATGAATTTACATTTCTATAGATATAAGTTTAAAACTGTATTCAATCCTCCATTTCCTTGTGTATTACTCAATTCCTGGCAAGCCAGTCTCTGTCAGGACGAGGTCCTTGAACTAAGGGAGCCTGACCTTTTAACCCAGTTAATGACAAAATCCTCTGGAAATGAGGAAGAGAAGGAATTGAGATGTAACCTGGCACACTTTTGCCTTCTAAATCATGACCCTAAGAAAAACAAACCATGTGTCTTTTTATTTTGCATCTGCCTTCCAGAATGGGAAGATGCACTCAAAGCCCAGCCTTTCTTCTGGAATCACTGAGGCGGAAAGATTTGAAAAAAATTAAACCCCTTGCCAAACACAATGAGAATTTAGTTAAAACCTGACAAGTGGGCACTATTGTTGGACAAAGCAGTATTCAGATTGCTGTGAAAATAATACAAGGGCAATTAAAAGAAGATATACCCTAATTTTTGACAAAGCAAACTATCAAAATTGAAATCTGATTGAACTTCTTTTTTGCAATTCATTAAAAAAAAAAAAAAAAAAAAAAAAAAAAAAAAA
>VXAV01007885.1:311411-339700 GCA_013399715.1 Alectura lathami
CCTCCCGCCTGGGCCCCGGCCTCCCGCGTCGCCCGCTCCTGTCACCCCGGGCCGCCTGCTCCTCGCTGCCCGGGCCGGCTGCCGTCCGCCGTTGCTTCCACTCCCCTGGATCCACTTCTTCTCCACGTTTCCGTCTTCGCCGCCTCTCCTGCTTGCACAGGGTCTCTCTCTGCGTCTCTCCCCGCGGAGGCTCGCTAGCCTTTTGTGCGGCGCCTGGCTGTCCCTGGAGCAGCTCCTTTCCCCGCCTTTCCCGTCCTGCTCTTCACCTGCACCCCCAGCCCTCCGTTGCTGTCCGTAATGAGGATCTTGTCGGAGCACTGAAGAGAGGAGTAAGAAGAGCTTGCTTGGTGTGCCCGCGCGGGGCCTTCCTTCCCGCTGCCCTCCCGTGAGGGGGGCCCAGCCCCCGGCCGGCCTCCTGCTCCCCGAGCATTCGCACAGCAGAGCGGTGGCCGTGGTGCAGGCGGCAGGATGACTGACACCCGGCGGAGGGTGAAGGTTTACACGCTGAACGAGGACCGTCAGTGGGATGATCGAGGCACAGGGCATGTGTCCTCCTGCTACGTGGAGAGGCTGAAGGGCATGTCCCTGCTAGTCAGGGCAGAGAGCGATGGTAAGTGCGCGCGGGTGTCCGGAGGTACAGCCATTCCTCGTGCTGCCTGGGAAAGCCTTGGGCTTAGCTTTGTGTGTTTGTTGCCTGAATGTTTTGCTGTGTAATTCAAATGTGATTCCTGAAAGTAAGTAGGCACCAGGTGTAGGTCATTCTTGTTAGGCCCAGTGAAGGAAATGGAAGATTGCCATCAAGTGCGTGTGTAGTAGGCACTGGGCTCATGGTGAACACACAGCATTTCATGAAAATAGGATCGGCTTTTGTTGGAAGTCATGCACAGGACTGTGCATACAGTGATCTGTCCGCAGATGCCCGGTGTGCTCTGGTCTCAGAACTGATCAATGTGATGTACTTGTCCTCAGATGCTTCTGGAAATGATCCCCTCATGAAAGAGGTGTGCAGAACTCAAATCATGATTTTTAGAATAAATTGTTAAAAGGTTGGGTGGCTAACATCCTTTTTTCATCTTGCTCTCTCTCCTTTTCCCTATGAATTATGCAAGACATCCTAGCAGCTATCAGCAGATATCAAAACGTAGTTATCAAAACACAATTATTGTAGTAGGAAAGACAATGGACAGGATTTTTTTTTTCCTTGGTGAAATAGTACTTCTGAGTTCTTCAGCAGTTCTAGATCTCATTGTAAATAAAATGATGCATTATCAACTTTCCTTACATTTTCTGCCAAAATTTACTACAGGTTGAGTAGTAGTGTCTCCTATAGCTACGTTTGGACTAGTCCTGCTTGTTGGTTGAGTGCCTGCAGTGACCAGGGTAGGTTTGGAATTGTGTATGGTGCAGTATCTGGTAGGTACTATTTAGCTAGTAATGCCTGTCAGTGCATGCCTTGGTGCCAGCTACTGTATCTAGTGACTTATCCATCTGGTTGTGGCCTGTGTTTGGTAACAGACATTTTTGTTTTTCTTCCTTTGGCTTTTTCATTGTAGAGAAAGGATGCAAAGCAACTGGAGCATCACTAATTCCCACTGTTTGAGAAAGTTCTGTCAAACTACCGTAATCTGTACAGCAGACAGCTTATACAGAGGAACAACCTTGAGTCTGACCAGGATTTCGATATTTGAGCTTCCAATTAAGTACGAATCTCAGGGTTTTGTAGTTTCTTAATTATACCTGAAAAAATTTCACTAATACTTGATTTGGGGGTTAGAACTAGGTGGCTTTAAGGTCCCTTCCAGCCTAAGCCACTCTTATGATTTTATTTTATACTGAAGAAGCTGCCTTCTTAGTTTGGCCAGCTTTCTTTCCAGTGTGAGAGAAAACACTCAAAATGGAAATAGACTTAGTTTAATTTGAACGTGAGTGAGGGAGTTAAAAGGAAGATTGTCACTAAACTTCTAGGCTGGTCTCATGTTACCATGTATTTTGTTGTAGATACAGCTCTTGCTGCCCACGCTGCTGCTGTGCTCAGGAGCCTTTATGAGGGAATGTTTAAAACCTGTCATGTCTGTTACATGCTAATCAGTTTCCTGATTTATTTTTGTTCCACTTGGAAAAGAAAGCAAAAAGTCTATTGTCCACGGCCTTCTTATGAAGAAATAGTCCATTCACAGTAAAATCTTTCTTTGCCTTTCAGTGGAGTATGTGTGCCTAAGACTGACTTGAACCTGAGCTGGGCTGCTGTTGCTAGCTTATTTGTCGCAAATGAATAGCTTTCGGATGGAAAGCGCAAGTTGGTGTAAATTATCCCAAAACAAACGAAGTCATTACTTTGTGCTGCATAGCTAAGGTGCTAATCAAAACAATGTGCTCACACCTGATAATTGCACCTAGTCCACAGGAACATGTCTAACAGGATGCACACATCAGGCTTCTCTCAACATGTGTACCTCAAGAGTACAGAATAACATACAGAGTTTAAGTTCCTAATTTAGTAGGTAATATCAGTCCTGCCTGGGTAAGTGCGCACTCTGTTAACAGGCCAGGTTGTTTTCTAACTTGCTCGTGCAAACACCTCATGAAATCGGATTTAGTTTTGTTCACTGTGTCAGTTCTTTGTGGAGTAATGAAAGCAAATGCTGTCATTTTTAAATGTGAGCATATGATTCAGGAAAAGGTGATGCCAGAACCTAAAACCTTGTGTTGCAGGTGCTGTGCAATTTGTGTGTTCCCTCACGTGCGTTTTTGAACTGAACAAAGTTAATAGTGATTCTGGTTTCTGGTTACCAGAGCCATGCAGGCACTGGGAGCCTGACCTATATACCATTGCCTCCATGTTTCCGTTTCATTCTCATATTGTCTCTGTCAGCTCCTCCTCTTTCCACAATGAAACTTCTTCCTTCCTCCTTTTATAAACCAGCTTTTCCTAGTGTTTGTGCCGAGATTCGTCATGTGCACGCTGGCTTGTTCTTGCTGCTGGCTCCAGGAAGCTGGCTGAGACCTGGGATCCAACTGGAGCCGGGGGCTCCGCTTCTGAGTGGGGGCTGCCAGCAGCAGTTCCCCTCTGCACTGGAAATTCCCACTCTGGTACTGTTGTGCACAGAGCAGCAGCAGCTGAGCTGGTGGCTGGCCATGGAGGCTAGGAGCACATCCCTCAGCCTCCTAATGGTGCAGCTGTGAGCTGTGCACCTCCATGGCTGCTTTATGGGCAGTTGATTTATGGAAGAGTCAGGGTGTTCAGGTAAGGGAATTGGAGTCATTATGCGAAGTCCAAGGTAAGCTAGCAATCTGAACTGGAGTCATAAAAAAAACCTGCAGTCAGTTCTTATCTGTAGGGCTGTTTTTATTGTTGTTATTTTTAACATAGGCTTAAAAGAAAACAGTTTAGAGCTGATGAGTGATTTGTGTTGCTGTCTGAGATGTCGTTAGTGCTCCCAAGCACTAAAATTTAGGGGATTTGGAGTCATCTACTATCACAGAAATATCTTACATCACTTTCAATCAGCTACATTGTGCTTGGAAACAGAGGGATTTGGTTTTTAATTTTTTTAACACTATATATATATGTTTGTTTTTGGTTTAGACTGCTGTGGCCTGCCTACTTCTTACAACATCTGTGCACTTCTAGATGCTCACTGCGTGGTTTCAGATCACTTTTTGTTCTGAGCCCAGATGACAGAGGTGACCCTTAAAACGAACTTTTCTGTTCTGCTTACTAACTTAAGTAATTTGGAAGCTTAAACTTGTAAGAAATGCTTACCAGTTCTGTGACCCAGGTGTTTGACGAGCCAGAACGAGCTCCCCTGTTGGAGGCCATATTGCCCAGGCTTAACTTTTAATTCACTTTTTTAAGGAAAGCATCACCAAAGTTGGTGACATTTGGCCAGAAATGCCTTACACCTTTCCTGGGTGTTTCTTGTTCCTTGTTCTATGAATGTGCTGCTGCTGGTGGTACTGTTACAATGGGTGCTAAGCCAGTGGGGCTGGTGTGTGGCGGTTTGTGAGGGAAGCAGCTTAATTTTTGAACAGATATCTCTTGCAACAAGCCTCTCATGGAAGTATGCATTACTTTGTACAAGTTCCAGAACAGCAAGGACAAAATAGGTGAAGGATACTGATCCTCTCCGCTTCCCAAGTGCAAGTCCAGTGGTCAGGCTTTTCAAGCACTTTCTCCTCTGCAGTATTTTCTGGAGTGTAAGTTTGGGAGTTGTGTTATTAACTTCTTTGAAAGTGACGGTGGTCCATACAGGGGAAAAACAAACACAACAAGAATTGAAATTCCTTTAAACATAAGGAATTTTATTCTGATGAGGGGAAATAAGTGACACTGTACCTCTGCTTCTGGAGATGGATCCAAGTAAGTTTCTTTGGAGAGGAGCAGTATTTCTTAACAGCAGGTCTTCTCCATACGCACAAATGTAAACAGTTCTGCAAATCTGTTGTACAGGACTACTGGATTGGGATGTTTGATGTTTACTAAGTAACTCCTAAAATAGCATTGTATATCTGCATGTAGTTTCTTTTGAGTAAGCCTTTCCCTGTGCACAGATTCCTTTCACATCACAGAGTGGTGGTGTTACACTAACAAAGCAGCCAAACAAGCAACTAGCTGTGCTGTTCTGCGTTACAGTGGCAAACAGCGGAATTCTGCAGGTCAGTGGTGGTTTCTCGTTACTTTCGGCACTATTCTTTTGCAGTCACCTTTGCAAATTCAGTCGAGGTTGCAAGTTATACAATAAGTAGATCTGTGTAATTTTGTGGGACTTATTAAAAACATTGCTTATATTTAGGTGAGTTTTCAGGTCTGTCTTCTCTTTGACTACAGTCATTGGGAAATGGAGATGAAATCTTACTGGTGTATTTTTGTAAAGTAGACTGAATAGTCTTGATAATATTCCAGGATAGTGCCAAGAGCAAAATACCTATATAGAACATTATTCTTTCCTCTGTCACAAACAATTCGCATCTTGGTGGGTGTTTGGAAATCAATGCTGTGGTATATTACACTTTATAACCTTTGTCTAAAGAACACATTTGTGTTACAGGCATCTGTTACCGTTGTCTGGTTCCCAGAAGCAAGTAACAAAGACCTACCACTGCCTCCTACCAGGAGAGGGCCTTATCCTGTAGAACCCGCTGCACTGCACTCATTGAGCTCAGTGACTAGAATAGTCGCTGATTTTATAATTGAACCCTTTTTGGGGCCCAGATTGCACAAATGGAGCATCAGATTGTCAGAAGGATGGGCTTGGGGCTGTTACGGATTATAGAGCACAGCTTACACTTGAGCACATTTCTGTTTCTGAATTCATGCTTTTCTAGTTTATTGTCCTGAGTGGTATGGAATAAATTGAATCACGTGGGGATGAGAAGCAAGTCAGGCCTGGTAAGGCTTGACTTGTCTTTCCTGCAAGTGTCAGGTTTGGTAGGGAATAAATGCTCTTTTGTCTGGTGGAGAGGTTGTTGTCTGGTGCCTGCTTCCAGCCTGGGAGATGGGCTGTCTGGTATGAATTGTCTTCAAGATTTGTTAATAGTTTTATTTAACATGAAATTCAAGTTATATGTGACTTCCTGCTAATTTCAGGATTTCCGTATCTGTAGATCTGTTTTCAGAAGTTAAAATATAATGTTGAAGTTATCAAGTGCTTGTAATTCTTACAAGGTTCTCATCCATGCTTGCTGCTATTATTTCTAGACAGAAAAGACTTTCTAGAAGACAGCCAACCAAGTTAATAGCACAAATTAAAGCTTCTGTTGAGGCAGAGATTTTGAAACTGAAAGTAAGGTGGAAGTGAAATGCTGCTTATAGCTGATGATGGTAACAGAAGAGGGAGTGTTTATGAATATTCACTAGGCAAACCCAGTATTTAAAGCTTGAAGCTATGGCCTAAGTATTGGATTCACCACTAAACCTCATCTTAGAAGTTTGTCTTCTGCCTTGCTCCACAGTTTGCTTTTGCTGTAGTTGCGCTGTCACGCTTCAGCGCTGTTACCAAAGCAGTTTATTTGCTTAATGGTGTGGGTTAAAAAATGAGAGAACTCATTTTTTTAAGGATGATAAGTGTGGTTTTTCTTGAGAGGTTTTTGTTGTTGTTGTGACTTTTGTTTTCCCTATGAGGGCCATTTAACTGGATTTTGTTGTGGGATTGCATCTTGAGCTTGTGGACAGCTCTTAACTGTAACAGCAGTGTGAGACAGCTTTTCGAGGCTGCAGGTGGCTGCTTGTGAAGCAGTGGTCTTAAGAATTAGGAAGCAGCAGCTGTCACAGGTAAGTTTAAAATAGAAAAAAAAATATCTGAGCATTGTAGCTCTACACAGTAAGCTAATGAAAATCAAAATCCTTCTTAGAGCTTCTAAGTTCATGCAGTAATAACCGTTCTTATTCTGCAGCCACAAAACCGTTCATTCTGGTATTTGCTGTTCGGTAATGGTCAGCTACTGCAGCGGCTGAAGTTCTGCGAGCTGATTTTCTTCTTCCAGCCTAACAGCTTCCATTAGTTAGGAGCTGTTCCTCAGCAAAGGAGTGTATTTTGTTGTAAACATCACTTACAGGACTGACCTTGGTGGCACTTGGTCAGCAAACATCAGTTTGGATGCTTTTGATGTGGATTTTATAAATGGATACACTCTTCAGGTAGTGCAAACTACCTAGTCATAATCTGTTCAGCAGGCTGATTCAACTGTGACATTCAGAAATATGATTTTCAGTTCAAAGTGTGTTTTTCAAATCCAAGTAAACTGTTCGCTTATCTGACCTTCAAGTTCTCAGGCTTCTGTATTTGAGGTGGTTGAAGCATTTTATTTTTTTTTATTTAGATTTTGTGAGACTACTTGGGACTGCCTTGAATTTTGGCAAATGTTCTAATAACAGATGTAATGCTACCTTAGAACTATAGTTATGAAACTGAGAAGTTAACAGTTTGGATTTTTTGTAAAGAGTGAATGCAAACAGGTGAATGAATGGGAAAAGTGCTTGAGGCCTTATGCTTCAGTTGCAGGCAGTGCAAACCTGATCTGTCAGTGTGTTTTATGTGTGCTGATGCTCTGCAGATGCCTGCGTTGAAGTTGTGGTTGTTGGAGTCCCTTCTGCTGGCATTTGTGCAGCTGAGCGGCCAGGTGGATGAGGAAAGTGATCTGCCCACAAATGAAGGCCTTTCTGATGGTGGTTTTCAGCAGGATCAGCCCTCTGAGCTGTCTAAATGTGACATGCATCAATGCTGATGTTTAGCAGAAGGAGGGGCAAGAGAACACAGATATGGGAAATAGAAGTGCTGTGCTGTATCTTCAGTCAGCACGAGCTGCTGTGGAACCATTGTTGCCGTGTTCACCATGTCTAAAGGTTTTTGGTGCAGACAGTCGTGGTCACTACAGTAAGCGTTAGTTTTCTTTTTCTGAATTCTGGCAAAGTGGTGTCAGTGTTTTAGCTAAATGGTAAGAGCAACAGGTACCACCTGATGAGCACATTCTGTGTCAAACAAACCATGGGTGCTCTGTGGAATACAGCTGTGGCAGTAGTGTTGATTTTTTTTTTTGCTAAGTTCATAATCTCCTAAAAATTTTTCAGTGGAAACAATCATCTACTAAGAGTAAGACAGAGTTTAAAAATACAATCTCCAAATACTCTTGAATGTTCTGTGTTATGTGAAAAATATATTTGAGGGAAAAATGAAATGTAAAGTTGTAGAATATGGATTAAATCTGCATAGTGCTGGGAGGGAAGGTGTTAATAGCAGGCTGAGGACAGAGTGATCAGAAAATTCATGTTGAGATTGAAATTTTAGTACCCATGTAAATAAGCGGAACTTTTTTCTTCTAGGCTCTCTTCTTTTGGAGTCCAAAATTAACCCGAATACTGCGTACCAGAAGCAACAGGTAAACATACTGTTTTCTTCACTTTTAAAGGCAGTTTTTTTAACTTCAGAAATAGTCATTTTTTTCTCTATTGCAATTTACATTATATTCTTTTCCCAGAAATAGGAGGCAAAGTAGTTGTCAGTGTTTTTGTGCATTTCATGGTACATGAGTATGATTTCTGTTCATAAAGTTCTCTGTCCTTCTCGCACACAGACACACAAATCCGGTAGGTGACACAGGCAAAGCACAACTGTGAAAAATTGCAAGCCAGCTGAGCTTCCTGTGGGTTATAATATCTGAAACTTAATACTGTCTGGCTTTTTTTCTTGTTTATATTAGATACTGCAGCTTCTCAGCTCCAGCCTGCACCTCACTTCAATTATTTAAGCCACACATTGTGAGGCCCCCAAAGAATGCCCTTGAGGTGGGTGATGGGAGGCAGGCTGTGGGTCTTGTGCTTGGCTTGCGGTTCTTACTGAGATGGATGCTGAGAAATACCCACAGAGGCTTAAAAAATGCTGAACCAGGCTGTTTTTTGTTGCCTGTCTGGTCAGCTCAGACTTGCTAAAATCCTGCCAGGTGCACTAAATGTATTAAACTGTAAGCTGAAGACTGAGGAGTGTTTTGTTGCAAACAGAAGTGCACTTCAGTTTTGCTCACAGGCAGTTGCAATGCTTTTGTGGCCTCAGCTGTTTGTAGGATTGCATGCTGAACACAATGGGTAGAACCAGTCTGGGTTAAAAATAGCCTTTCTTGGAAGTATTTGAGTTTAGTCCGTATCTGCCCCTTGATATAATTCATCACACGCTATATAAACAGTACTGAACTACTGATATGGGTAGTTGTGGAGAATCAATTGCAGAGAGCAAATAAGGACAAGACCAGCAAACATGCTAAAGAAACTAGCTCTTAGTTGTAATCCTCACTAGCTTGAGGTCAAGGTTCTGTGATGCAGTAACTCCTAAAATAATGCTGAATATCTCACAGCTCTGTGGCATGAAGTACTGATCTAGTGTAAACTTGATTTGCTGATTCAAATCTGCTCAGAGAGCTTTGAGGGGCTAGCTTTGTGTCAACAGGCTTTCTGCCAGATCAAGCATGAAGCATCCTCAAAGTAGGCATAAAATCATAAGATTAATGCAAACCACCCCATAGGGTACAAGAGCAGTACATACGTGAGCCGGTGCTGCTTTTCAAAACCATGGAGCTCTCTACATCAGCAGACGTTTCAAGCCAGTTCAGACAAGATCAGTTTGTGGAACTGTGCAATAGATGGATTCTGAGTTTGCTTGCAGTTGTCGTTTGCTCTCTGGAAATTTCTAGAAAATATCCTAGAAACTCAACACTTGAATCTTCAGAGTAACTTTTCAGTGTGATATTCTTACTGGACTTTTATGTCAGATTTTTGTTTTGAGGGAAAACCTCCATGCCCTTTTGAAGGGGAACATGGCAGTGCATTGAAACAGTTTTTACCATGACACACCTAGCAGGTGGCTTACATGTGGCACTTCAGTATCTGATGGAGTAAGGAGGTGAGTTCTGAGTTTGATCTAGGCTGCCCTGAAGCTTGTGAGAAGAAACAGCCTGAACAGAACTGAACCTGATCTGTGGTTTGAAGGAGAGGTGTGATAGATAAGCTTTTGGGGGAGCTTGCTACGCCAAGTGCTCTGGGTTCTTCTACGTGCATGTAAATACCTTTGTGATGAACAGTGAAGTTCTTCCACTGGTGAAAGCACCTTCTGCAGTACTATTGCCTGTATGAAGGGGTTTGTCACTTTAATTGCAGATACTACAAATTATGCACTCTCAGGGTTTCCATATATGTGTTAGTGGTAACTGTCGCAGCTCCGATCCTTATTTGTAAAAATAACAGTATGAAGATCTGAGTACGGATCTGCCTTGCTCCCTGTAGTTTCTTGGCATGTAAAACATCCATGGAGACCATGAAAACAAAGAAAAACACTGTGAGCCTGGACTTCAAGTCAAATTTTGTCAAATTGTCTGCTTTAGATTTCTTGGTTTTTAGGATTGAAAGCATTGCCTCCTGTATATGTATTATTCAGGTCTCCGTGGATGTAGATGTTGATCTCACTAGTGGTAGATACAACTGCCCACTCCTCTCCTTTGGAGAAGACAAGTATGTGGCAGATCTTGAGACCTGCTCAGGGTCTCATTGTACTGAAGTCAGCACAGTCCTGAGCTATGTCAGCTTGCAGCCTGGTCCCTAGACTTAACCTGCCTTCAGGAGGCTTCATGTAAATCAGGACAGTAAGAAAACTTCAGAAACTAATGTCCTGTGGCTCAGAAAAAGGCCTGTTATTCCTTGTGTTAAGGTAGTAGTTCTAGGCAGAATGCTTTCTCTATTTAAAAAGATTTAAAAAAAAAAAATAGTCATAGATGTGCATCAGGGTAGGCACATGGCCTTCTGACGTGTATTCCTGTAGTGCTGAGTGTTAAGTTTTTTTGGCATTCTCATTTTGAAGTGTTATAATGGTTGGATAACTTGAGTATGGAATATGCTGGGTTTAGTAAGTAGCACGCAGCTTAAAAGCAAGTTCTGTTTAGTAAGTATGTGGTACCTGGACCACAAGTAGAATACTCAGTTTTTCTGTTGTTGTTTTTCAATTTTTGTATGTAAACACACATACACTAGTAAATATAGAAAATAATTGAAATCCTGGTGAAGTCTATCTACATGCTTAAATCCATGCTCTGATTTTTTTTAATGCTTTCTTTGTTTTTTAAAGGTGTTAAAATGACATAATTTTGAGATGCTGGTTACAGAGGTGCTGTTCTTCTATAAGTGATCCTTATTCAATTAAAAAAAAGAGCAGTTGTATTTTAGGACATTACACACCTTCCTGTGCAACCGTGAAGGAGAGTTTATCTAGGTAGGAAGCTGATATGAGTGTGAACTTGGGAACACACTTTTCCATATACCATGACAGTGCTTCAGCAGCAGAACAGTTAAGGCCTGTGTCCTCAGCTCTTAGATACATCCACATACATCCTCTAACCCAGTGACGAAGTATGTGTCGCATCCCTTTCTGCGGCTGAAACAAGGAAGACTTGAGTTGCTTACAGCTTACATCTATAAAGCCTTGCCTTTGCACTAAACCTCAGTGTCTTATGTCCTCTGCTTTAGCAGTCCCTTTTTCAGTTCCTCACAAGAACACGAAGCTTAAACTCACTCAAAATGCAGCTGACTAGCTAAGCAGCTTGAAAGCATCCATCTTTGGATGATGGAGATCAAACTTATTCATTACAGAGCTAAATTTTGAACCAAAAGGCATTGTCACAATGCTCAGAGAAGATGACCTGCCTACACTCGCTGTCAGGAACAAGTGAACCAACAGTGAAGCTTTCAATGAAACTTGTGCCTACTGCAGCTGATGTAGTCAGGATAAGTGTGTGCTTTTGTGGGGAGGGAGGAAAAGAAAGTGGAGTGTGCCTGCTCTTGGTTTTGGGGTGGGTTGAGTTGGTTTGCTTGTTTTAAGTAGATGATCAAATATTCCTTTATCTTCACTGTTTTCTTGTGAGATCTGCTGGATGTGGCTGCTGGGCTCTGTTATAGAACTAATAAACTGATTAGATTTCATGTGATGCTTGGAAATGCAGCTGTGAAATGGCAAACTGAAAAACTATTAGGCTGTCATGGAAGCTAGTAGAAGGCTGAACATGGCCCTGCCATGTTATTCCAGTCTGGGGATAACTAATCGGCACATCCAAATAACCAGGTTCTGCATGAACAAGTGCATAAAACCAGACTCAGAATTGGTTTCACCTCCTGTTCATGAGGTGGTTTTCTTTTAACTTGGAAGACTGCAGCAGCCTGCCTTGATAATTGTGTATGCTTAACTTGACAAACCTGAGTAGTGCCAGTAGTTTATTTCATAGGCAGAAGGCTAGGGACTGTACTT
Organism: Alectura lathami; assembly: GCA_013399715.1. Classification (NCBI taxonomy): domain Eukaryota; kingdom Metazoa; phylum Chordata; class Aves; order Galliformes; family Megapodiidae; genus Alectura; species Alectura lathami. Next base: position 323,189 of record VXAV01007885.1, read on the forward strand.
TGAATTGCAAGTAATTGGCTAGCAAGATTCTAAGAGATGGCTCCTCATGCCAAGGGGAGTGTGTGCAAACCTGAGTGGTGCCAGGGCCTAGCGGGTGAGGAGGGCTGGCAGCTACATGGCCCAGGAGGAGAGGCACAGCCTTACTGCGTGGAACTTCAGTGGGCCCCGGGAAAGTGCCATAGGCCGAAGCCACTTGTGAACTAGTAGGAGGGGATTCATTTATTCCTAAGATAAAAAGCGAGAATTTATGAAAGACTGACCAGTCTGGGTGATCCCTACTTCTTACCAATAGACTAAATCCCATAGGGATGAGTAGTGAGTAAGGATAAAAATTCACTTTTGTTGTAGAAATATTTTCAGTGCTGACAATAAAAAGCTGCAGAGAAGGCAGGTATTCTTCTTCTATGTGCCCACTCTAGTGAGAGGGCACTGTCAAACAATAACTGTTTTCTTGATCCTTTTCACATTGAGAAGGAGCCCTTAAATCAGTCATACAGCATAAGCGAATCCTGACGTACTAGTTGCTCTTAAATTCCTTTCTATGAAATCCTTAATGAAATGCTTTGGAGGATGTATGAATGCTGTGAAACATACCTGCTACTCAACCTGCTAATAGTTGAATAAAACTGCTTCAGTGTATAATAAAAGCATGACTCCTGGTGAATGTTATGGGGGGAGTATGAGACTGATAGGGTGCATCTGATCACCATTCTATTTAGGAAAATGAGGCTTTTGGAAATCAATTCAAACAGAAATCTTCTGGCAGATATTAAGACTTGTCTGTCTAAGTAAACAGTGACTGCTTGCTGGCTTAATCTATTGCAGAAATATTTTTGAAGATTAACTTTTTTAGGAACAAAGTCTCAGATAAAGCTGTAGCACACTGCAGTGGCTCCTGGAAAACCAGCAGCCTGTTCTTCTAACTAGCCAGAGCTTTCTCCATGTGTACCTAACACTGCCAGCAATGAAACAAGCAACCAAGTTGTATTTTGAAAGTTTTGGCATGGGCTGTATGCTCATACAAATAAGAGTACAGAAAATCAGCTTCACTAGGTGGAAATGAAATGCCTCTTTATGGGAATGTTGGATGTAGGCCTTCCAAAAGAAGACCATTCTCAGAATTTTTGCTTAAAATACAGAATTGCAATTTATTTTTGAGCAATCATAATGAACAATAATATGAAAGTGAAGACAAATTTTGGTAAACTGTTTTAGGGCAGCAGCAAGTTTTCTGTGGGCTAAGGTAATAATGACACATCCAGCTGGCACTGTTGTCAAAATATTTTCACAAAGCAGCAAATGATTTTCATGTTTGGAATAGCACACTGAATTCTGCATAAGTAGCTTCCCAATTATCATAATATTTTAAAAGAAGATCTTGCCAAGTACTCTAATGCATCCTGAAAAATGTGAGAAGCTGGACGGCTAGGATTCCTCGAGAGCAGTCAGTATGGAGTGATAAAACACTTGTCCTTTGTTATGACTCGGTGGCACTGTGTGGCTAGGGTTTAATATTGCAGTTTCACTTTTACATTGTGTCTAATAACAAACCAGATAAAAACAAAATTCCAGATGTTCATTTTGGTAATCCCATTCACTTCCTTGTCTCAAGAATAACATTTGCTGTGCAGTGTGGGAATGTGGATACATTTTTGCCCAAACTCAGCCAGAACTGCTTAATGAGTGGTCTCGGATTGAGGATTTTGTGTTTGTATGGGGTCATGTGCAAGACTCATCTCCTTACATCTCTGATCAGTAGCTAATGCTAATAAGGATGTTTATGCACACTATGCTTCCTCTTGGAGGAGGCAGTTTTACAAAATTTCACTTGCTTTTTGGAGTAGCGAGAAATAATATTTGTCATTTGGAAGCAACACGGGTAGTCCTGTTCCATAGCTCAGATATCCAGAGTAGCTACTGAATTCAAAATGCAGTGTTACGAGATTGCAGCTCAAACACACAGAAGATTCCTTCAACTAAAACAAGGAAAAAGTAGACTTTTATTCTTGATTTTTATCTCTGAGTATATCTAGAATTTCCTTCATTTTGCTTCCCCCCAAAATGCATGTAGATGTTTTGTACAGCTTTTTTTGATGATTATGGATTTCATAGGATTGAGAAAATAAAATCTAAACTTTGAATGGTACTTTATGCAAATTGCAGTGCTTTTCTCATTTTTTCATGCTCTCTTTCTAAAAGCCCTTTGAGGTAAGAGAGGATATAGAAACAAGTATCCTCCTACTAAAGATCCAGTGAGTAGCAGCTGATAAAGTCCTGTTGAGAAACTGAGTTATCTGTAATAGGAAATCCTAACAAGACGGATAACTCATACTTTGATATTGTTAATGTTGGAAATTGGAAAATGCTTTTCTAATATTAATAAACTAGATCTGAACTTTATTGTGCTGCTAATCAATTTCTTCCAGTAGTTTTTTCTTTTGCTATCTAAAGAAGAAATGGAAAAGAAAATCAGAATTTGTAGTGGTGAAAAAGTACTATTCAACTTCCATGCATCATAGCAGGTGATCTTGTTTAAGAAAAAGAAAATATTGCTATACTGTGGCCAAATACATTTTTGTACATCTGTGGATGTAGTTTTCAAAAGCAGCTTTACCTGTGCTGCTTCCCATTCGCTCTTCCTTTTCCCTGCCTTCCCCCCTTCCTTTTCCCAGAGGAAAAAGACTTGTGTTGGTCCAATGCTGGATTTCATTCAGAGATTTACAGCTTCTGTTTATTCAGATTACAGCAGGTAATATAAACAATGCTGTCCTTATTTACATTCTTTTAGTAGTCTCCTTACTTGTTACTCATGTTCTTTGTAGAGAAGAAAAAATATTTTGATCTTTTGGAAATGGCTTGCATAGAATTCTAACAACTTTCACTTAAATGGAAATGTAATTAGATAGGAGTGCTGCAAGTTCTGCTTGGGTCTGCGTAAGATTCAGTGGGTTTTGTTTTAAATAAAAGCATTTCTCAGTGGGAAGCTAATGGTCTTGAAAATTACTGCGCTATAAGTAGTAGTGACAGATTTAGGTTCTGGAGTTTGATCCTGATGCGCGGAATGTGTGCAGCAGTAAGGTACACGTTATTTTTGCAGCTGTACCTGACACATGACACATGAATGTTAGTGACTGATGCAATTCCAGTTTTATTTTTACCCCCTTAATGGTCTTTAATTTGTTGTTTAGTGTTTTTTTCTTTTTGGGCCTTCACTTCCAAAATATTTTGTAAACTGTTTCCCTTGCTCTGAGGTGTCAGCAGCTCTAGGTGCTGTCCATCTGGTATTACCCCAGAGTATTTGCACCATGCCCTGTCTTGCAGAGAATGAACTATTAATTGTGACTTTTTTCGTCCTTTTGTGTTGTGGAGGTGGTCTTCCTAAATCCCTTTCTTCTGTGTACCGCCTCTTCCTCAACCCTTTGGAATAGGAAAACTATTTGCTGTTTGCGAGGTGAACCCCTTAGTGGGACTGAAGGAGTACAGCTGCTCTGGTAGTGGCAACTCGATCATACTGCATTGCTTGGCTGAGCCCTCATGGAGGACCATGCCACCTACCTTACAGTTTAGTTTCAGGAGTTTTCTAGTAAGTGCATATTGAAATCCAAATGTAAGGTTTCTCTTTATCTTGAGTGTTCTTTTCAACATTTGAGATGTTTAAGCCTAATGATTAAGCCTAAACAATAAACAGGCTTAAACTTCAGAAATGCCTGGCCACTTACAGTGCTTTTGCAAGTATTTACAATTAATTCCTTAGGAATAATCATCATAAGGAAAGTCTCTGCATAATGATGCCAAAAGAGTTTATTTTTTGGTTCTCATTGAAATATAAATAGAAAAATTCCCATGTCTCTTTTATACTAGTGAGGGAATTCCTGTTTAAGCATTAATGAAAATAACGTGATTTCATGAGGCTCTGTGTATCCAATGTGGCTCTATTTCAGCTAGCTCTTAGAGGAGGATAGAAGACTTTTAAAATAAAAATTGACTCCATATGTAAGTAACATAGATTATATTTTCTTCTCCTTTATGTGTGGGTTTTTGTTTCATTTTGTTTTGTAATTCTAACAATTATTTAGTAAACTGTAAGCTGTCACCAGTGTGTGATACTGCAGTTTGCAGGGTGGGTTTCTCCTTCTGTACTTTGGTTTTGCATGCAGTGTGAGGGCTCTGAAAATCTTGGCCTGTTCCAATAAGCAGATGAGAGCTTAAGTTTCATGCAGCTGTGGCACTCCTTCAGCTAACTGCTGCAAATCTAGAGCAAAACTTCCCTTCAGAACTGTGTTTGGTGTGAGTAAGAATGGTGCGCGCGGTTCAGTGTCAGAGGTGTGCGTGATCTTAGGCAGGTCACTGTGTGTGTTGGGGGATCTGGTCTTACTTAAGGTTTGTAGGCATCGTAGGGCTTCTTTTTAAGCAGCTGGTCTGTGCATTAGTGCAGTGCTTCCTGGGCCTAATAAAAGGTCAAGAAATTGGATGCAACTTTGATCCTACAAAAGACTGAAGTTTTGTGTGGTCCAATTGAAACAACAGTATTTAAAAAAGTATTATTAATTACTGTACTTTATGAATTGTCTTATGAGTTATGATTATGTTTGTACTGTAATGCTGTCCTGTCATAAGTAGGTGACAAACTTTACCTATTTTAAAATCTTACACATTCTTTAAACATTGTTTAGGCTTGTAAAACCTAAAACACGTTGCCTAAAAATGCTCCTTCTCTTTTTACAGGATACCTTGATTGTGTGGTCTGAAGCTGAAAATTATGATTTGGCACTTAGCTTCCAAGAAAAAGCAGGATGTGATGAAATATGGGAAAAAATATGTCAGGTAAGTCTGATAAATGTAAGATTGAGACACCAAAATCATCTGAACATCTGTGCTCAAAATTTTGGGGCTGTTCTAGGAGGTGAATCTGCACACGGTAGATAGAAAGTGAAAACAAAGCTGTTCTCTTTTCTACCTTCCTCAGATTTTGCATATTTGAGTTTGAAAACTTCCTCCTTCCCCCAGAAATTTGATATGGACATAAACTATGATTTCTTTTTAGAGCTTTTTTTAGATCTTTTTGCTCAACATAATTTTATAGATCTGTTACCTGCCAGGGAACTTGAGCATTAAAGTGAGTGCTTAAAAAGTTTCCTAACAATTAATTTCATAATTAATGCTTTTCCTGGTTGACTAGAAGACAAAAACTTCCTTCTGAAGTTTTATTGTAGAGAGAAGAATGTACGAGTTCTTAGTTGATTTTATAATGTATTTTTTAGGAATTTGACTATCATATTTACATTTCTTTTTCCATTTTTCATTCTTCTCATTCTCTTATCCTCCTGTTTCAGATGAGGGCAATATTCCATTTCTCAAGAGAACTTTTTCTATGTAAATGTGACACTGTGCTTCTGTTGACTCAGAGTATGAAAGAATGATTTTATAGCTGAAGTAGGAGAGAACTCCTGAGAAATGAGTCTTAGACTGATAAATAAACCAGATAGTAATTAAAAAAGTAAATAAGTTATAATTACNAAACAATTTATATGTAGCATGGATATATTGTAATACGTGCTAATTGATGGATCGTGTTTTACTACTAGGACTGTATGGCTGTATAGTCACCGAATCAGTATTGTTATGGGATAACATGATCAATTATTAACTTTTGACCAATACCCAAAGGAGTTTAGGTAGCATATCCACTGATACTAGTTCAGTTTGTCAGTTGTTGGTTTTGATTTGTTAATTCCAAGCCTTGCAACTATTCTTAATTTCTATGCTACATCAGGTGGAATTTCACATTTTTTTTTTCCTAATAATTCCTTCCCTATGTGCTCTCTCTTTGTGCTATAAACAAATATGTAGTTCTCTCCACTCTGTCCTCTCTAGCTTGTTCTCACTGATTTCAGAAATGAAGCAAAAGAAATCTGGCTTTGTAGCTGCATATGTATAGATCCTTTTTTCAACTCATGACCCTTTTCAACAATTTAGTGCTTATATGAATAAGTGTAGAGAATTTTCAAGAACCTTTGCTGTTAAGGGACCAAAACTTGGGGACAGAAACAAAATGGGGGAAAGGGGAAACTGTGTTCTTGGGAAACACCCAGATAAGAAACCCAGCTTCCTCAGCCTCTAAATAAGGAGCTTGTATTTTTATAAGAGTCCAGTTTCTTTACATCCTGTTTTGAGGCCATGCTATTGTATTTTTGTCTAGTGTGTTTTAAAGATCTTAAGCTTCCTCAGTCATTGCAGCTTTTTCTAAAAGGAAAACTTTGATACCACTTGCACTGGAAGTGGTTGCTGAAGAAGGAGCAGAAGAGTAAGCGGGTTTTAACAGCATTCTGGATTTTAATCTATGTATAGATTTGCTGTTAACCATGAAGAATTGTTTCTCCCAGACTTTTTTGCTGATTTTAAAAGTTTAAAAAGAACAGTGCCTACTGCATATCAGGATTTGACACATCAGACTCCAAGGAGATAATAAAATTAAGATGTAGTAAAAGCTAAAACACTCTGATGACCTTACTCTGAGCTTGCAGAAGCTTTGAGAGGCATCAAGAGCAGTGAAACAACCCTAGATGAACATCAGCAGCTGTAACTGCAATAGTGTAATTTTGGTCTGCATTTGAAAATTTATCTGCAGAGAATAATGACTGGAAGCAAATAGCTTAGCTCGGTCATCTATTGAAACTTGGTCGTCCCTGCTAGTGATTTTGAATGTCCTTTTTTATTTGAAATACTCATGTTTTTTGTAAAGCATTCTGTCTGAAGACTTCTTTTCATTCTCTCATACCTTCCAAACCAGCTGTACTCAGTGTGGACCATACATGTGCACTTCTTTTTCGAGTACACAAATAAAATGCATATAACGTTTGAAATGGCGCTTTCTGAAAAAGCGTTGTGAGAGTAGTATTCATTGAACTCCACTTTTTGGAAAACATCTTGTTTTATAGGTTCAAGGCAAAGACCCTTCTGTGGACATTACTCAGGACCTCGTCGATGAATCTGAGGAAGAACGCTTTGATGACATGTCATCGCCAGGGCTGGAGTTGCCGTCGTGTGAGTTAAGTCGACTAGAAGAGATCGCAGAACTCGTGGCCTCTTCACTGCCTTCACCATTACGTCGTGAAAAACTCGCGCTAGCACTGGAAAATGAGGGCTACATTAAGAAGCTCTTAGAGATTTTTCACGTGTGCGAAGACTTGGAGAATATTGAAGGACTACATCACTTATACGAAATCATCAAGGGAATCTTCCTTTTGAACAGAACTGCACTTTTTGAAGTCATGTTTTCCGAGGAATGTATAATGGACGTAATCGGATGTCTAGAATACGATCCGTCTTTATCACAGTCACGGAAACACAGGGAATTTCTGACTAAAACGGCAAAATTTAAGGAGGTGATTCCTATATCTGACCCAGAGCTGAAGCAAAAAATACATCAGACATACAGAGTACAGTATATTCAAGATATGGTCCTACCCACTCCCTCAGTTTTTGAGGAAAATATGTTATCAACACTTCATTCTTTCATCTTTTTTAATAAAGTGGAAATAGTTGGTATGTTACAGGTAAGCTTGAGAATTTCACTGTCTTTTTTTCTGACCTTGGACAGAGAAAGTTGGTTAACATTTTGTGAAAAGTTGAGGTGCGTCAGTGGAACCTTCACTGTGATTCTGAAATACTATGTAAAGAAAAGGCATGGAATTTGGGTACTGAGGTGCTAATATGTTTTAAAAATTCCAGATTTTGGACTGTATTCTCTATAACTGATTATTAAAATGGAGCAAGCGTAGAATTCTCAGCTGGATTGATTAGAATGAATAGTACTATTTGCATTTTGAAGGGTTGCTTTTGTTAGGATTTTTCCTTGTAATTTTGGACTTCTTAGGCATTACAGTTAAGGATAATTTTACCATGCCAAAAAAAAAAAGATCAAATTTCACCTACGTTTCATAAATGTTTCATAAAGGTTTCATAAATAATCTCATGCCAGGATATAACTGTTTCTGATTTTGAAATTAAGGAAGTTAGTTGTTTGGAAAGTGCAGGTTCAGAACATAACATTGCCATAGGTGCTCGAATGTTTTCTCAATTTATCTGCCAAGTCCCTGAATAAGGCTGCGTGGAATTACCAGTTTTCCATGACCTACGTGTTACTGCAAGTATAAAGAGATGATAAGTAACTGATGCTTTAGATTTCTTACCTGTAAGCCTTAAGTATTCTGCACCAACCCATGCACTTCATGAACTGTACAGAAATAGGCGTCACATCCTTGTACTGGGAGCTTCCTAAAATTTTCCACAAACTCAGCAAATTGTTGCAGCACATGTATTTTAGCTTGTACAAGTTGATTATCACTATCATAATTCTCCTAGCTTTTAGGAAACAAAGAGTCTTCATAGGGGGTGTCTGATGTGGAGTAATGGACTAAATGGTAGATGCTGCTGGTTAAGTGAATCTTTTAAATCTTCAGTTGGATCTCAGAGTGCACAGTTCAATTTCAAGGAAAATACAAGAGGAAAGAGTGAAAACTACCTTTGTAAGTTTGTGTGACAAAAGTAGGCCTCTTGCCTGTCCACCCACTACACTCAGTTCATCAGTGACGCAGCCTCTCAGGAGACACCTGGTCTCTTGAGCGTGAATTTGTCGTGTCCCCACATGGAGCAGCTGGTAGGTGGACAGGTAGCAGTCATGCACCCAGGCCTGGCAGCTGAGGCATGTGCCTTATGGAAGGGCCATCACTGGTGGAGCAGCTGTGGAGGCCAGGTAGGGCGCCGGGGGCATCTTGGATATTGCTGGGCCTTTTTGTATCTGAGTGTGTGTTCTTGATGTAACAAGGTCACAACATAACACCTGTCTGCAACGGTCAGAAGGCCCCAGTAATCTTGGAGTGGCTGGTTGACTTTGAGGGAGTGCTGAAAAAGATGTAGTTAAGGTGTTTCCACTTAGGTATCCAGTATGACTAGTGTCTCTAAAATACCTCTATCTCATTGCAAGGACTGCTAAAAGCAAAGTCTTAAGGATGGTGCATGCTGGCTTGAGGAGGAAAATAATTATTCTGAGTGTCGTGGTGTCAGTGGCCGCTACAGAGCGGGATCTGGAATGTTCGAAAGGAAACATGGAACTGGAGAGGGGACCTGGTGCTGGGAAATCAGAAAGGCCATGTTTGCTGGAAATACTGAGGATAGCTTGATAAAGGACCAGTGGCTGATTAGTTTCTGTTTTTTCTCTTTTAAAACCTGCTGTAGGGTAAGCTTGGGTTAGAATATCAAGGTTTAGTATGGTTGCAAAACTTGTCAGTTGCAGTTTATGGACGAAATAGCAGTCGCAGTCTGATTTTGATTTGTTGTGTGACCACAGGTTTCTGAACCTTATCTTTTACTGTTGTCCGATTGAGAATAAAGCATGCTCCCTGTGTAGCGCAGTGAGAAGAATTAGCATTGCACAACTTTCAGAGTAAGATAAATATTTCAGATTTTTCGAGTGCTTCCTACAGCTCGGAGAACCATGAGTGGTACCACACAAGGAATAAAATACATCCCGTGGTATATTGTGTGTCCTGGTCCTTGCCTAACACAGCTCTTAGAGCATTGAGAGGGGATGCTGTAGTTTAAGAACCTGTTTGGAACTGTTCAACAGAAACATTGCTGTCCAGTTCTTGGTTTTGAGGGAACTAAAAGGGAATATTGCAAATTATAAGGGCGTTACATTTCTAAAAGGTTAAAAGGCTTGGTTGATTTTTTTTTTTTCACATTCTTATCGTGTAGCTGTAAGCCACAGTTTAAATCTACTTATCTGTCATTTATTTATTCATTTATTTGTAGAGCAGTATGTCAGGTTGCACTTTCTGTAATCTCTGTCCCCTTGAGTCTCATTCTCCCGTTTCCTTTCTCCATCCCCCACACCCACAATCCCTGTATAAAAATTTATGATGCTGGTCCTTCTCATTTCTTTATAATTATTGTAATAAATAGTGTTTTGAGATCAGAATTTAAAGGCTGCTTTTGTTCATTTCACTTCTGTAACTAATTCTTAATTCTTAATGTCTTCTTTGGCGTTTGGTTTAGTATGTATTTCTGTAGCTGGTCATATCCCAGTGCTTTGGAGAGGGTTTAGGGGAACTTAGTTCCTGAAAGATTTAAAGTTGTCTTTGTCTCCACTCTGGCCATTGGAGCTCCTGGCGTTCACTATAGGTGATGCTGGTGCTCACTAACCTTATGTATGCGCTTCAGAAGCTGTTTCTTTTGTCAGACATGATTAAATGAAGCATTTCTGGGATGCATCATGGTGGCTTATTGGGAGATGCAGATGAGTCTCAAGTCCTCAGGTAGCTGATGTGTCATACAGGTTGTGCTTCTCCTGTTGGCTTTAGATTGTCTGTCCAGCACTGAGGGTGTGAGGAGGAGCTGCCCCAGGGAAGTTCTACATCTCTTCTCCATGAGCAGGTGGTATCCTGTGTGCCACACTGTAACTGCTGTGCCTGCAGCTGGGTTGCTTCCTGTTCTGTTCTTTCCTCTCTCTGAAGGGAGGGAGAAGGAAAACTGTTACCTCCAGCATGTGGAGATAAGCTGTGGAAGAGCTCCTGTTGTGTAGGCTGCATATTAACTTCAGTGGCACTTTGCCATACCCTCATCTCACGGTAACTGGAGCATACCTTGGTTACGGAGGGGTGGCTAGAAATTTGAACAAGACTGTGCAAGATGTGCCCTGTGCTTTTTGACAGGCCAGCTGGCCTGACGCAGAATTACCATTGTGTTCTACTGAATGCCTTTGGTGTCCAAACAGGACTCCATCTACGGTCAGCTTTTCAATTATAATTAGTTAATTGTGTGCATTTTACAAACCTCTGTGTGGAGGTTTGTCCACCATAAAAATGCACTGATTCTGGCTGAGAGATGTTGGACCTCTTTCAAAAAAAGATAGATGCATATTCTCCAGTCCTGGAGGATACCTGCTTCGTTTTGCTTTCTGTGGTAAATTACTTTTGCACATTCTATGGTAAAACCAAGAACAGAGAATTGGTCACCCGTGGTACTTAGGCTTATGAACTGTATTCCTCCTTCGTCATTCATGCAGTTTTCCCATAATCTTTATAAAAATGCTTACGCTGGTGGGCTTTTTGGAAAAATGGAGGATAGTTTGTGATGTGATTGTCTTAAGGTCTGTCATTTTAAGTAACTTCGTCAAGATCTCATCTGTTGGTCATGGTGGATAATAAATCCATGACAGCAGCATTTCCAGTCTTAGGATTTAGCTGCTGTAGAGCCCTGCCCAGTTACAGGATTGATGATTCGCTGTACAGAAGGTATGGAAGAGGTATATAACATTTTTTTCCAATTTCAGCCCCTCCTAATATGCTCTCAGTGCTTGGGGTCCAGCCTGTTCTAGTCTTGAGATGTCATAGCCACCAAGGAACCTTGCTGAAACATGGAGCTCACCAAGTTTTGAGAGTGGGGGTGGGACAGGTAAGTGGTGTTTCTTACTTTATATGACGCTCTTTTGCAGTTTTAAAAATACATACTGATGTTCGCACTGGAGGCCACCAGTTCCTTTCCCTTCATATTGTTAACTAGTTCTTTAAAAACAAAAACTTGCAAAACTGCGCCATAGAGTGAGCAAACACTGTTTCCTTCCATTCTCTACCCCCTTTCTCACTGGCGTGTTCTCTTTGCCAGCAAGATCCTGTGGTGTTTTTATCTTCCAGAATACAGACTATTGTTAGGATTACTTCATGTTTGCGTAGAATCTAGGGTCCTGTATTTTCAGGAGACTGGAGAGTGGACAGGGAAGATTTTGTATATATTAAAATCATGTATGTGCCTAGTAGAACAGCAATCACATGGCATTACATATAATTACAGAAATGATATTACTGGTTGTCCCCCACCCTTTTCATTAACTGAAACATTGAAGGCATTTGGGTACATCTCTGTGTTTTATTGGATATATATAATAATAGGCTGGTGTTGAATAGTGATTGTACAGAGTTTCTTACTCTCAACAGAACCCCAGGGATGTAAATGTGAATTGTCTGTAGGAGTTTTTGAGGAAGAGTGGTGTCAGTTGCACGTAGGCAGTTTTACCCCAGTGTGTGAGGTTGGGATCATCTCCTGCAGGTCAGCTGTTTTGCAGCACTTAGCTCAGAAATAACTGGAGATTTTACTGTACAGCAGAATTTACCTTGCAGTAAAGTGTCAAAGAATGCCACCTCCTGTGGGAAGTGACTGAATGGAAGCAGTTTGCAAGTGGTGCATGTGAATGATTTCTGAGTTTAATGTCGTTGGAGAAAATGATTTTTGATGTGTGCAGAAATCCAAAGGTCGTTGGGTGGAACCTGCTGCTGTTTCAGTGTGTTGTCTCACGTGGAAATAGCTCTTAACTGATGGCGAGTGAAGGCATGTGTAGGAAGACGGTAGGAGATAAAGGAGGTTGAAACATTCTGAACTGTGAAATCTTCTGGTATGGTAACAGGAAGGAGTGTACATTGGAAACTGTAATACTCTGTTTGCTGGTAGTATTTTGTGAAACTTTCACTTTCTGGGCTGAAATACTAACAATGAGTATGAAGGTGGGAAATAGGATGGAAATTACACTCCTTTTTTCAGGTTTTTTTAGGTTTTGCTGAATATCCTGTTTCTTGATTTTTTTTTTTTTTTTTAGGGGGGTTGGGAAGGAATGGTTTTCTTCATTTATCTGTAATCCCATGAAGTGTCTGATACCTGAAAACAATTATACTTAATAGTGCCCTAATTTTGTAGAATGTTTTTTTAAATGCCTTTTGGGAAGAGAATGAATGCTTTGAAAGTTGGTTCACAAATATCAATAATGCTTTTTTTTTTTTTTTGTGATCTTGTTTTGTCTGTAGGTTTTCTTGAAGTGTATGAAATCCTAGGAACATTTGCTTAAATCTCACAAAAGCACAAATGAATGTCCTTAGTGTTTGGCATAATAATTTATGTGCATGGAGAAAAAATGTAGCTGGGTTGTTGTGTAACTACCTTGTAAGCTATCTTTTTCAGTTTTATTCTTTCTTGGAACACACAGTGATAACTTCCACAGCTTCTCGTATGTATCCAAATGGATTTGATACTCGTCTGCTAGAGGCTAGATACTGCAAAGAGTTACGCGTTTGCGCTGTGTTTACTTCACAGGCATGTTTTTGAAGGATTTTTCCAAGTTGGGAAAAAAATCAGAAAACATACGCGTGTGCAGTTCTGGCATTCAGTGTTGGTGCTTTGTGACTTCTAAAATATGAACTCTGCTCTCATATTGTGCATTTCCTTAGATTGTGGTAGTGTTGCTCAGGAATGTAACTTAGCTATCTTACTCTTGACAGTAGTCTTGCAGCTTGAGAGAGAGAATCTTGTGTTTTGAGTGTTCCTTGCATTCCCAAGGTCTCTATAAATGTGAGAGATTTTTTTTCCATCAATAACAACCTTTCTTTAACCACCTAGAATGAAGCTGCGCCTAAATGCATTTCAGGGCTAAGACATAGTGGGTTTTATTTTCTTGGAGGAACTGCCACTTACTGCATATTGTCCACGTAAGGAATTTGTTGGGTGGGACGACTCGAGTCACTCAGTTCCCTCTTAATTCCAGTGAATTTAATGAGATCAGAGTTGTGCTGTGGCCTAGAGATTTGTAGAGATTCAAGTAATGCTGTTCATATAAAAATATAATGTATTTAATGGAATTTGAGAGAGGATGTTTTGTTATTGTATTTAAAATAGAATTGTAAAAATCCTGTATTATAGTACATCAGTGGAGAGTTGAGAAGCAATTGTATACTGAGCTTCTGCAAACTGTCCCTGAAACACTGCGTCATCAGTGAAGTCTTCCTCACTTTCCAGTGTTCAGAAGTGCCCTGTGTAAGTTCCCACTGCTTGCCATGGCAGGCACGGCACGTGGCGCAGGAGGCGGGAGGCCACAGTATGAGGCAGCGCGCAGAGCTGCGCTGGGGCTCTGCCCGTGCCTTCCAGTCCGGTTCTGCCTGCCGGGACTGGGGAATGCATCCCATGTGCCGCCAGCAGCAAGCAATACATGCAAGGTCTCTTGCTCCCCTTTCACATCTTGACTCAAAACAAATAATTCGATACTTTGGCAAATATTCTGCCTTTTTATGCATTAGTCATGGCTCTAACATATGTGGCTCTAACGCTGATTTCCCCACCCCAGGACCATTCTGATATAATTTTGTGGTGTTAATTTGAACTCACTTTCAGGTTTTATGGAAGAGGTGAAAGCTTCCTTTCGCAGTAAGAGTGGAAATAGGGATTCCACTGTCCAGTTTGATAGATTGGTTTTCTATCTAGATCAGAATAGCTGTGTTCTTAAATGTACTGCTAATCATGGAGAAGAACTTGCATGTTCTTTGGAAGAAGTGTGTGTGTGCTTTGCTTTTATTTTTTTTATTTGAGTAAATAAGTATGTCTCTACTATAGATTGGTTATGTTAGTGGTAATGTCTAATGAGCTGAATATTGGAACAAAAAAGTTTTCAAACCACGTAACAGCTGGATAGCGGGTATTCCAACATCCTTGCATTCGTTCATAACAGTAGAAGTTGTTTCTTGAAATCTGATCTCAATAGTTAATTGTTTTGAACATGTTGGATTGTTGAAATCTGGAGTTCAGTCTTCAGATTTCCCATGCTTGATCTTCCAGAGTGAATCTCAGTAAACTTCAAGCGAGGCCTTTCCTATCTCTTTTTGTTTCCGTTTTGAAACGGTCACAGCAATGTCACCTGAGATGATGTCCAGAAATCATCCTTTGTTCTTTGTCCCTAGACTGTTGGGTCACGTTAGAAGAAAAGCAGAGCATCAAAACAAGAGGAAGCACGTGGCGTTTCCTAAATATAGGTTATGCCACAGAGTGTGATGAAGTGCCATGCAGGGTAGTAGCTCATGCCAGCCTATTTTGGGTTTACTGACGCTGCACAGTGCCATGTGGGGATGTTGGGTTGGTGTGAAGGTACTACATCCGTGTTAGCATGGCGTGCCCTCTGAGCTGAAGTACTTGTTGTCTCGGCAAAGTTGTGAGGTGGGCCTGGATGAGGTACCTAGATAATTTGCAGTGTAAGAAGATTTATTTGGATGTGCTGAAGTACTTCCATGATTATACTTCTGCATTATACTGTTACACAGTATAAAGTGTATAAAGCATAAGTGAAGTAACTTGGGTTTCTAGGACTGTGGTTTTGGGATGGACAGAAGAGCATGTGGCATTACTGACTTCGTAAGAAGCAGCTTAACATTCTGGCAGTTCTTTAAAAGATCTATTCAGATCTCATGCAAAGTATTTTTGCAAGCAAGTGCCTTTCTATTGCTGTATAAAATTGGGGAAAGGATAAGGGAACATGCATTTCTGTTTTTTTAATTTTCTAGTTATTAAGATAGTAAAGATGATGGGGAGCTAAGTGTTGCTGTTTCTTCTAGTCTAAAGATAGATGTTTGTAATGTGCTGGTTGCATTTGTGGTTTTGTTAAACTACAGCAGCATGAAAAATAACTGAATTGAATGGATCTTGATTGCTGCCAGCCAGAATGCCTGATGAATGCTGTATGTAACAGCAGTTGTTTTGATTTGGTTTTCAGTATTTACCTTTTTCACAACAGTGGAGAGAGTCTCGCCTCGTTCCTGCCATTACGCACCTTCATCATGTCCTTGGTTTAGTTCTGCTGCAAAGATCTCATAACGTTCCAAAGACGTATATGTGTGTGTAGGGCTGAGTATCGTGTGTACTAAAATGCATAGACATGTGAAGCAAGGGTATTGTGTGGTTTAGGGGAAGGATGCATGAGAATGGGGGAGGTAGAGAATCATAGGCAAAATGATGAGGATGTCAGTAGAAGACAGAAAGAGGACAGGTGAAAGGCAGTGCAAGGTGTATCGTAGTTGAGAATACAACTGACAGTAGTGATTGTGAAAGCAGAAGCACAATTGATGTTAATTTGTTTGAAAAATGAATTAGAAAATTCATGCGTGTGTGATTAAATACAGTACACAACTGTGTGTTCTCTTTTAACTGCAGGAGGCATGGTTTAGAAGAACTTTATATTACACTTGGATGCCTTTTGATATTGTCAAATAAACAAATGGTATTGTTTTACATTTGTAGGAAGATGAAAAATTTCTGACAGACTTGTTTGCACAACTAACAGATGAAGCCACAGATGAGGAGAAAAGACAGGAATTGGTAAGAAATCTGTAAAATGCGAAGCGGACAGCTACTGCAAAGTGATACATGCGTCTGTTCTTTTAATTACTAACTAGTGTGGTGTTCTTGTGTTTCAGGTAAATTTTCTGAAAGAGTTTTGTGCATTCTCTCAAACACTGCAACCTCAAAACAGAGATGCATTTTTCAAAACGTTGTCAAATATGGGCATACTGCCAGCACTAGAAGTCATATTGGTAAGTCAGCTCAATTTTCTTTGCAGTAACAATTTCATTTTTCACCTGTTTTTTTTTTTGTTTCATTTTGTTTTTTTTTTTTTTTAAAAAGTATGCAACACTTCAGTCACATGGT
>VXAV01007885.1:363421-378174 GCA_013399715.1 Alectura lathami
GGGCGGCGGCGCGGGGCCCTTCCGGGGTGCTCGGGGGCGGCGGGGGGAGCTGGGCGCCGCACCTGCTTCGGTACCCCTAGCACGCCTCCGCCTTTCCTTCCCCGGCAGGTGAAAACCTTCGGAGCCCTGGGGAGCGGCGGCGAGGACAAGCTCGGCATGTACATGGAGCTGGCGGACGGCGTCCTGCTCAACAAGATCATGCTGCAGATGTGAGTGGGGCCGGGGGCCGAGCGCTGCCCGGGGGCTGCGGGGCTGGGGCTGATCTCGGCGAGGCGTGCTGCTGCCGGGGGAGCCTCCCTGCGCTCTCGGGGAGAGGGCAGAAGCGGGCTGCGGCTGAGGTGGGAGCAGGGCTTCGGCGTTTTCATCCTTCCGATCGCAGTTTGAAACTATGAAAACAAAGGAAAACTCGAACCGATTCGGTTTTGTAGAGTTTACTCGAACACTTCCTGATTTGGTGTCCTTCTAAAAAGAGTTGCCTCTTTTTTTTTTAGCTGTTCATATGCTTCAGGGGAGGTATGTTGCAGTATAAATAAGGAAACGAAAGTATTTATCAAATGAAGCTTTGCTGGGAAGATTGCATCTGAAATGTGTCTACGTGCTCTTGTAAGCTCTGGTATTAAGTATGTGACTTGGCAGGAAGAAAACTTTACGTTGTAATATATCTTTCAGGGACCATTATAGAGATACGGCTTGAGGAAATATAAATGGGTTTAGAGAACAAATGTGGAAAATAACTTGTAACGTTGAAGTGAATTGCTGCTAAAACTCAGACATTTTTAACACATCTTTTCCTGTTGCTCATCGGCTGCACGTGAATCCTGGCTGTTCTTATTATCATCTCTGTAATTGCTTTCAAGTATTGTGAAATGCATCTGATAAAGAGCTTGCAGTGGAGGAGGCTTTTGGAATCACCCGGTTCTGGAGCTGCACTGTTCACAGCATGAAGTCATCTGAAGTCCAACTGCCAATTTGTAATGCTAGGCCAAGTTCAGACACCTACGTGAAGAGTTTATATTAGGGTCTTCACCTGTAATTAATTTTTGAGAAGTAACTTTAAAAAAGGGAGAAAACAAGCAAAGAATAAAATCACCCAACAGTCTGTGAGCCTGTGTCCCACCCACTCCAGCTGGCAGTTCTGTTATCTCCTGGTACCTGGCTGCTCCAGCTGTAAAGGTAATCCAGGCTTTCTTCAGGCTTGGTGATCACTAACAGTGGAAATTCTGCACTGGAACGTAGACAACAAGGATTAGAATGTGAAGATTCATGGTTCAGAGGAGAATCCAGCTCAGTGGGTGACTGCTCTGGGTTCTCGGGGATGATGCAGTAGTGGTGTGAAATGAAGTCTTGGTTGTAAAGAGGAGATGCAATTTCCAGCGTTTTCTAAGGAAATCCTTTTAAAAGAGAACCTTCTGCAAATTAGAGCCTCAGGTATGAGCATTCGAATCCAGACTTCTGCCTTTTCCAAAGTGTGGGAAATAGGATTTTCTTTTATGACCATTGTGTTTGGCATGGAGATAGCCAACTGAATTGTCAAGGAGCTGCAGCAAGTGTGAGTCTGCTGCAGGTTTAACTAATGACTATCACCGTTATCTGATGCGTGGAAGAACCATTTCAAAACAATGAAAATGAATGTAATACTTAGCCACTCCCAGTTCTGGTTACTAAACAGGCAGAAGTTATGTGGCTATTGAATGACTGTAACATTCTTAAGTGAGTGATATATTTGAGAAGTGCTGTATCAGTTGACATGTATAATGGAGGAACTTAAGTATTTTGTAATTGGCCATTGAGATGTATCTAAGGAGATGTGGAACTGTTCAGGTCTGTGGAGCTTCCTAATGGTGCTCTGGGGACAGGGAACAGTCAGTAAGTCTTGAAGGAAGGAACCAGGTGTATAGGCTCGTGGAATCCACTGACACTACTTGGTGTCTTGTCAGATGTTCTACGTTGGTGACAAATGCCCTGGCACGTTTACTTGCCCTAAGCAGTCAGGAAAATAAGTTTTTCTTCCAGACGACATCTCTGCGAACAGTGTCACAGACAGTGTTCTTGAGGGAAGCACAAGCAGTGTGCACTAGGAAACTGTCCCGTTATTCACAATCTGAGCTTTTTTTTTTTTTTTTTTTTTTCCTTTTTAGGCAGCTTTGGCAGCGGTTCTAATGATGGCTAAGGAGCTTGAAGCTCAGACATTTCTACCAAGAGCCTAGAGCTGTTTAACTGAGGAAAGATCATGATTGTATTTATGGATCCTGACGGGGCAAGGTGCTGCCTGTGACCTTCACTTTTTCAGACCTAACCTTTAGAAATCACAGTGCAATTACTGCTTGCCTGTAAATCGAGAAAGCCTTTCAAGGAGTGTTTCTGCCTCACAAAGCTTTCAGAACAGAGAAATAAATGTGGTTTTAAAATGCTTGCTCATCAGTTCTGCAAGCCTTGGTTCTTAAAGATGATTTCAGTGCCTGGCTTGAGACTTCTTCCTGCTGGAATTGTATTGATGAGAGCCTTTGATGGCATCTTGTATGCTGTAATGACCTCTGCCTAAATGCACACCTGTGCATGCAGGGACTAGGGATGGAGAGTAAGATGGAGGGATTCCTGTTGTGGATAGCTGTCTTGTCACTCATGCTATTTCACTTTTAGTTCTTCAGGTTTAATGCTCTGTTTGCCTGCTTACTCAAGCACAAATAGGACAAGTGTATGACCTTACATCCAGACACCAGGTGTGGTGCAGGGCTTTGCTGCAGATCAACAGGTTCCTTTTGATGAAGGTTTCAAAAGCCAAATTATTTTGAATTTCTTCATTAAATGAAAACCCTTTTGTCCTGCAGCTAAGCAAAGATGAAGTTTAGCATGGGGCTGGGAACTCTGGTGGCTCTGAGGAAATCCAGATATACCTGTTGAGAGTACTGAGTCAAAGTAAGGCTTCAGCTGTCTGAGGTGTGGAGTGGGCTGTACTGGTTCTATCACTCTCTAGTTTCTGCTGTAATAGGTTGGGTTTTGTTCAAATGCTGTCTGGCAACTCGGAATGTGTGAAGATCCCAATTCCTTGGCATTGGGTTCGTATCAGCAAAGTGGCCGTGTCACTAGAGAGACAGGGGACATCTGTTGCTTTTCCTGCCTGCCGCATCGTCCTTGTCAGAGCTGAGGCAGAGTCTGGTCAGTAGATAGCTGGCTGCTGCGCTCTGCTGTGCTACATTTTTACATGGCTCCTGAAGGAGTGATACCCTTTAAAAAAGTAGCTAGGATTGCCTAGCTCTGAACTGTGGTGCTTCAGCAGGTAAATCCAGTAGATCCAGTAGGAAGAGGAACGCAGTGGCATTTGCATTTTTAAAGAAATATTTAATTTTTTTTTGGCTATGTTATTGTAAATGAGTGATTTCCTTTTCCTGTGTTCGTTCTGTGTATACCCCAACACATCTGTGCATGTAGGACACATTGACTTTGCACATCTGCAGAAGTGGGTTAAAGCTCCTGTATATGAAAAAGATTACATTCATCGCAGCAGTTGCACTCTGAAGGCCTGAGCTGCCGTGTTTCTGACAGATTGATGTGCATCAGGTAAACGAGCTGCTCTCTGGACAAATTTAAAAGAGCTTTTCTAGGCAGCTGAGTATCACTTCCTGGTGTGAAAGCAGCACGTGGTGCGCTGAGTAGGCTGCCTTTGGTGTTAGGGTTGCAGCTGTGGCGTGACACCCGTGTGTGAGCAAATATTTACACTGTTCAGCTTCTTATAGGAAGCCTGATTTGGGAAATGGTATGGGAGTTTATACATGTGGGCACATCAGTGTTCTCGTATCAACTTGTTCTAATCCTGGCTGCGGATTCTGCTCTTCTGTTAGAAGGTTCAGGAAGCAGAAGCGTGTGTTAGGAGTACATCTGATTGAACCATTTGTGATAAAGCCACATAAGTTCGCAACAGTGGATTTCTCAAGCCCAGTTGCAGCTGCCCCAGTGCAGCACTGTCAGTCTGGTTCTTCAGACTGGGCCATGTGACAGGAACAGGCGAGCTGCCAGCGCTGCTGCCTGTGGTTTGCAGCAAGTAGCAAAGGGAGTGGGAGGCTCAAGATGTGCATCCGTTTAACTTAACATCGCACTGAAGGTGCACTTCCTACCGTTTCTGAGGCAATTTAGAAACCCCTCCAGCCTTCAGAGGCTTTGTTCCTCTGAGTCAGAGGAGGAAGCAGAATGATGGCAGAATGGGGCTAACGCAGGACTGGTGCATTTTGCAGGAGGTGCATGTGCTGTCCAGGGCTGAGGATGCTGGATGTGCCTGGCGCTGCTGATCTGTTCTGATGCTCAATGGTCCTTGGGCTGAGTTTGAGGGCTTCCCCCTTATTCATCTGGTTTATTTGTCAGGAATTGCTCAAATAAGATTGTCGTTTTGAATTTTTGAAGCGAAATGATTTTTTTTCCTTTTTGTTGTTTTTATTTTAGTAATTGATGGCTTACGGGGGTGGATGTTCAGGCAGTGGTGCTGACAGCCCCACATGCTCTGCGCTCATGGTTCGCCTTCCGTGTCCCTGCCCTTGGTTTCCTCTTCACCCTTACAAAAAGCCTGAAGAAGGCATTCAAATGAGAGGACTTATTTAAAGTGCTTGTGCATACAGCGAGGTCTGAGACCTTCCCCCTGGTGCTTTGGCATGTTTTTGCACTTGTTTGTGGAGGGCTGCCCTCAGTCACAGCTCAGCACGCTGCCATCGTGAGGGGTCATGGTCTTTAATAAGCACAGAGGCTGCAGTTCTCTATTTGTGTGCAAGGGAAAGACCAAACTTCGCTGGGGAAAAAAACAATCAGACAGAAAAACTCACCTCATTGAGGTTGCTTTCATGGATTTTTAGATATATTCAGACACTGATTCTTTTACTTATCTGTTTACTGTTGCAAAATAACCCTTTTCAATTTTTGTTGTGGCCCTTGAAAAGAGTTTCTGTAGGTGAAGCTCCTGAGTGTCACCAACCGAACACGTGCTTTAATATGGAGCCCTACCTTGAGGGCTCCTTCCCACTTTCCCCTGCTGTAGATCAGGCTGTGCAGTTTGTTGTGTTTTGAGTACGTCTCTCTGTCTTTTTAGCCTTTATTTCTCTCAGTCTGAGGCTTCACTTCCCTTGACGTTGTGGATATCTTTTGGGAGCTCGTCCTTCCTAGGCTGTTTCTTTGCTATAAGCAGGGCACCTCAGACCCATTGTGTCTGTGTGTGTTGCCCCTTCCCCTGAGCCTGTCCCCTTGCTAGGGAAACAGCTCGTGTGCCTGCTCCTAGGCAGGAGGTGACTTCTCCCCACCTGCCACCTCTTCCACATCCTCTGAGGTGTCTTAGGAGCCAGGGTAAGTGGTGTGGAGGAGTTGGCAGCGGAGGAGGGGTCCAGTTGACCTGCTAGCATGGTGTAGTGCAGTTACTGTAGGCTTATTCCATGCAGAAAGTCTAGGCAGAACATGCAACGCATCTGTTCTTTCCGACTAAATAGATGCCTTGAACCCTTGATTCTTATGAACATTCACCTCTGTACTTCATAGGTCAAAAGATGTTTTGCCAGTTCAGCTGGATAACCAAGCTTAACTGGTAAATAGAACAAATCTGTCTTTTCAGGAGCTTCCTGCTGCCTCCAAGAGCAATTTTCTATGGCTCCTCGAAGTTCTCTGCTGAGAAACTAGGACAGCTGTAGTCAGCATTTGAATTTATTTGAACCAGGATTTAAAATAATAAGCTAGCCTGTTAAGCAGTGGAATATTGCTTGATGAAAATAATTGTTCAGTTTTCCCTGTGGAAACAACAAGCCATCCGGTGTTTTGAAGTGGACGCTGTGCTGGCCTTCCATAGCTTGTGCATTGAGCACTGAAGCTCATCTGCTGGGTGAACTCGGCTACACAGCATCCTCAGAAATCCCAGCTGACATTTTGCCTTCCATGCTGTTGAGGAGAGGGCAGGGTAAGACTACACACTGCAGCTTGGCCCCAGGGTAAGAGAACCTTGAGGTGAGGACATTAAAGGCTTTCAGGGCAACCAGTTACCATTAATGAAGATGATGAAAATCCCAGAATTGCTTCTGACGGCCCTATTCTGTAGAAGCTCATGTTAGTGAAGAGATGACTACCTCCATTGCCGAAAGACAAGCAGGCCTTGTGTTGAGAGGATTTCTCTCTGTCTTAAGTACTTTGAAAACCAAGGCCTGCAGGCATGTTCTCTGTAGCTGCTGAAGAAATTGTCGCAGCTTTGCTGTGTCCAGTGGGCACATGTTGTGGCTTTTTGCTGTGTTTTGCTTGTGTGGGGAGGAGGGTAGTGGAGCATTGCGTTTCTAAGCAATCTTTAAAGCTTGGTTCATCTTCCAGTGCCGCTGCTGGTGCACTTTTGGGGCTGGTATTGTGGTTGGGGTGGACCAGCGGGAGCCTGACTGCAGAGCATCTGAGAGGCAGAGGGAAGGGCAAGGGGCATGTGGAGGGTGGGGCAGTGTTTTAGTGGCAGGAAAGGGGTTTCAAGGCAGGAAAAGCTTCTGGGGAAGAGAAAGCAAGCCATGAGGGGTTGAGTCATGGGAACCCCTGGGGAAAGGGGACTCAGTTAATGACTTAATGCTATCTCCGCTATGTGCATGAAGTTGTGTTACTGTGAAATTGTAGGATTTTCTTTTTTTTTTTTTTTTTTAAACGATGTATTTTTTTTTAGCAGGTTAATGTGTAGAAAATACAGCAGTTTTTTTTTTTTTTTTTTCCCCATTGTTCAGTATGGCAGCTGCTGCCAAACAGCTGATGCTTTCTTCCTGGCTGTAGACCTGTGTTCCTGCCTGACTGCTGACAGCAAGAGCTTGCATGTGGAATCAGGAAGACTTCAGCTTGGCCATTCTCCTTGGCTAGCTTCTCTCTGCTGAAAGCTCCTTCCCTTTTAGCTTCCTAGCAAAACAAAATCTGAGTACAAGCCATTTACGTTTCCACTGCTTGCTGTGTTGCTCAAGACCCATGTTGTCAGACAGTGTGTGTGTGTGGCTTCCACAGTGTTGTGTTTGAGCGTCACTGAAATGGGGTTAGTTGTTCATGCTTCTGGTGTGTGAACAGCAGAAAATGTACTGGAAATCCTTAGTATAGATTTTACTCCAAAAGCTTGATTGGATTGCCTCTTTGTTCTCTTTTTTGTAATGTGCCAGTGCCAATCAGTACCCAAAAACCTTTGCTGGTATGGGGAGTCCTGCAAATTTGCATCAAGGGCAGTATTGATGGTCAGTACTTAGGTTTGTTTGAACCCTGGTACATCAACACTGTTTTTGATCTGATCTGCTGCCAAGGCAGTCATCCTTCTATCTCTGGAATTTCTCACTTTTTGTATATACGTAGCACTGCTTTCACTTGAGGGGTGCTTTGGGGTGATTGTGCATTTAAAGAAAAAAAAAAAGTAAAACTCTGATGCACTTACGTAAATTTTGGCAGATAAATTTTAAAAATAGATATTGGTTCAGTTTCTATATTATTTCCTTGTCAATGCCAGAGTTCAATATCTGGCCTGGAAGAGCTACTAATGGCTTAATTAACAGCCAGAGCAGGGCCCTGGGAGGCAGGTGTTTGGATTGTGTAGGAGTTTGCTGATAAGAAGCTTTATTATAGGGAAAATTCTTGGCTTTGATCTATGGTAGTGGCAGATGAAGGTTTTCAGGTTTTCTTGCCAATATGTTAGGGTGCACGCAGAATCTGAAGGTACATATTCATATGAATCTCTTTTGCAGCTTTTTTGATGTTTAGTGTCAGAAATAAAGTTACTTCAGATAAACTTGGATTTACTTCCATTAAATCAGACAAAAGCTTTAGACTTCTTTCTCTAATTTTTCCACAGACTTTTCTTTCCCCCTTTCATGGAATATTTGCCTACCTGTGTTAATATTTCATGGAAACAGTCTTGAAGCCTGATCAAAACTGGAGGTGTTATTTGTGATATACTGCTTATATGAAGGAGAGAGAATCTGATTGCATGATATGGATGTAGTAAAAATGCAGTGCTCCTCTTTGCCTTCACTTGTAGGCAGTGTATCTCATGCATCTGGGTTTTGCAGTTTGCACACTATTCATTGGTCAAGTGTTAACACCCTTCTGTAGTCCTAAAGCCCTAAAGCCAAAGCATAGTTTTCTCTTCTAGGCTTGCCTTTATTTGAAATAGATAAAACCCACATTAACAAAGAGTACTTTGGTCATGTTTGCACAAACTAAATTCACTCTGTGCTTCAGGGAAATAGGGATGGAATCTGCCTGGAATTGCTGTGTAGGTTAACTTAAAGTAGGTGGCATGCAAGAGGACTTCCCAGTTACACCGACATGCAAAGGTAATGAGCTTATTGTGATGCATATACATTAATCTGTGATACATGTTATTGTGTCAGTTCATTTAATGAATGAATATTTTGAGGGTCTTCCTAACGGTGCATTGTTGAGATGTTAAGTTCTAGGACTAAGGGAACAAATAATTGATTTTGTTTTTCCTCTGTGAACAGAGATCCTCGACCGACCAACCAACGCGTTAACAAGCACGTGAATAATGACGTCTATCTTCGGGTTCAAAACCTGACCATCTTGGTCAGAAACATTAAGACTTACTATCAGGTAAGATTTCTGCTCAATCTCTGATTGCTATATGCAGGAGCTGGTTACTCAAAAAGAAATGCAACAGGAAATGGTGTTAGTGCAAAAGTACTTTCAGCCATGCTTTCCTTATGAAATGTAACAATACAGCTGCCTTCTCTACTCCCATGGCTAAAGGCTGCTTCCCCCCATTCCCCAAAGAAGAAACTGTACTTGAAGGCTGCGATAACTCTTGGAGATGCATATAGTAAAAAGGCTCTTGCTGTCTATGGGGGAGGTTCATGGACATCGGAATAATGCTTTTGGATGTGAAACATTCTTCAAACAAGCAACCTTCTCTTAAAGGGGCTGCTACCAAATTCATTATGAACAAATGTCTTTGCTAGAAAATCACAAACTTGTATGCTATTAATTAGGAAAAATGAACTTGTACTCATCTTCAAGACAGACTTCTTACACTGTGTACCTGTTTTTTAGGTGTTTGCTAGTTGTTAGTTCTGGCTGCCTTCTGCCCATACAGGCTTTAATGTAGTAATGACTGCAAATTTTCACAAATAGTGTGCTGCTTAGGTGACATCCCTGAACTGAAACAGAGTCCCTCTACCATAACAGTGACAGCTGAGCGCTTTTGCAGAGTTGAGTTCATGTTAGGTTCTGTTTAAAAGCCATTGAGGTGAATTCAGTTGCTCCAAATAGAATTTCAGTATGCACACTCTTGTGTATATTTAGACTCCTTGCTGAGAAGGGTAACTGTTCTGTTGTTTCCTTTTATACGTGTTTTGCCAGATTTGAATGTTGCACAGCGTAAACCAGTCTGAAAATGCTAAGAACTGTTGAAATGCTCCTGTAAATGTCTCAGTCATATAATGGACAAAACAATTAGGCTGTGGATGTGCTAACCCTGGACACCTTGCTTTTCTGTACATGCAGAAGTAATATTGTGTATTGTCTCTATTCAAAATGCAGAGAAGACATAATGTTTAACTGCAGCAGTGCCTTTTGCTGCTGTCATCTTCCAGAGCCGCCTACTGCTGTTCCATGTTATTGCCACCAATTCTCTGATTCTGAATTTGCTTAGGGAAGCCTGAAGTCATATGGATGACTCCTCCATGAAAGTTCTAGCTGCATTAGGAAAATGGAGGGTGTGACTTTTAAGTTCAAAATGTGGGAGGACATCATCTGTTTCTGAAAACAGCTGACCTGTGTCTCAGTTGTTGAGATGAGAGAAGCTGATACAATGTGATGTCATTCTTAAGAGCTGTGATTTGTAAGGAGGAATTCCATTTGGTTATCATTAGAGGCTGAATTTTTATTTCTTGGTTACCCACTGAACAGTGTAAATGTATAGAGACTGCAAGGAAAATGGGCTGTATTTAAGGACAGTGGACAGGACTAGTCTCTCTCCCTCCTTCCTCATCCGTGCAAGATTTACAGTCTGAGAGTCTGGTTCTTCAGATGTTGAAACTCTCTAATGCTGCTTCTTCACTGAATTATTTGTCTTGATAATCTGACCTCTTAATAGCATATGAAGAGAAAGCAGATTGAGGAAAACAGAAAAGTGATTCAGAATCATGTGGTATGTTCTTTTGATGTCTTGTTGACCTAGCTGTTGAGCTGTACAATCATAATCCAATAAAAGTAGAAGCCACTGGAACAGGCTAAGACACATAATGGGAAACAGTAGCTGGGGCTTTCAGGAGGCACAGGAATGATGTTCCTGTTGTAGTCCAGAAATAAAGTACTATGAACCTTGCTGCCTAAGGGCTATGTATACCATATGAAAACAGCAGTATTGAGAACTGATCATTCTTTGCATTTGGTCCTGAAAATGTGTGATTACAGCAGAGCTTAATTTTTTTTTTGGTGATGGTAGCATTATATAAGAAGGTTATTTGTCCTTGTCACAGTTGCATCTTTTGGGCAGATCCAAGATTCAAATGCTAGTCTAAGTTTTCCTTTCTTGAGATGCTGTGCAGCCTTCAGCTCTGTCTGGGGAGAGTTAAGGCGATCTATGCTGTAACTGAATGCTCTGTGATGCAGACAGATATTTGGAGGGTTTCCAAATGTTTCAGGATATCCAAATGTTTCAGGATCTGAGATAAGTAGCTAGTTTTGCCTATTTTTTTTCCAACAGCAAATAAACTGTTTAATATGGATGGTTTAGAATATGCATGTATTGTTAGACTTGTTAAGATGTAAAATAGTTTGAAGTAGTGGGCATTGTTTGCAGTGATGCTGATAATGTTAGCTGAAGTTAAAATGAGCGTAGTGTCTTACTGACTGAACACACATAATGGATTTTAGTTGCAGGCTAGAAATGGGAGGGAGAAGTTCCTGACAGGCAATAGGAACATGAATTTGCTGCTTCCTCAAGGGAAACAAAAGCTCTAAAAATACAGGGTTGGCCTTGACACTTTACCTTCCCTTTCACTTAATGGGTCCAAGTCAAGTTCATGGCTTAGTTACTGAATTGGGTAGACTGTGTCTCCTCTTTTTTTTTTTTTTTTTAATAGAGGAACACCTGCAGGTGTGATAGAATATTGGCCCCTCTGTGTGCTAGGCAGGAATAATCAAGGATATGGCATGAATCCGTGGTACTGGAATTCATGTATCTGAGGAAGGTGACATCAATGGCTGCTAAAAATAAATCAGATTTTCAGAAGCTAGGTGACACTTCAGATCATATAATTGCAAATAAATCTTTTTTCCAGTTCAAATAACCCTTCACTTTCAGAAGCTTACTAACTGTATTTGTTCATTAACAACTTCTTAAAGACCTATCTTCTCAACTTTCACCTACACAAAACCTGATTGCTGGTGGCTACCAATAAAAATGTTGCATTAAAGACCCTTGAAATGGAGGACAACATTGTTTACTACAGTTACTTTATTTAGGTATATATTATAGATAAATGTGGTAGCAGGCAAACATCTGTGTTTTGTCCTGTCTGAGCAGTTGCATCTCTGCAGGTCTGTTACGGGGTTGAAAGCCTCCTTTTTGGAAACAAGGCAAATGACTCATTTTGCTGTGGGATTTCTTGAGCTTTGAAAGGAATCTGTCATTAACTGTGTTTTTATAACTGTTACAGTACTGGTCTGCTGGAGAAATGGTGGGTCATAAAACTTCTGGAGTTGGTGCCGTATCTTAGCAAAGAGCTGAGCAAGGCAGAATGTGTTTGCTCATCGTATGAGTTTTATGTGTCTCATCTTGTTCAGACTGAATTCAGGCACTTGGCTGTCTTTAAACTGAAATTCAGAAAGGTTTTGTGTGGACTGGCTTGGTTCAGTGAGAATCAGCCAATGCCTAGCTGCAGTGGTGCAGTAAGGACGTTGGTTGAAGGGGTCAACAGAGAACGGAGCGAACTGGGGAAGGGACGCTTGTCCACACCTCACTGGGATGGGTGTTGGGCATTGTCATCAACGGGTGAGATCTTCCCCCTGTACTGCAGTTAACCAGTGTATGTGGAGCGGATCCACCTCAAACTGCTCCCTGCTGCCTTGTGGCATTAGCTCAGCTGGGAATGTCAGTCTGTATGCTGCCAGTGGCTAGCCCAGTGTAACAGAGGTGAGTTTATTGTGCTGTTCCTGGGCACTCTTCACTTTGAGATGTTTCTCTTGTGGTCTTTACTAAGGATTAGCCACTGGTCCAATTAGATTGGCTTGAAAACAGTTCAGGTGCAGTACCACAAGACCTAACGATGTTTGACTTCACTGAAATAAACATGCTTGACCCAGGTTCATAGTGTGTTGTTACGGCCTTAATTGCCCCTGCACCTTCTGTTTCTTTTCCGAATGGTGATTAATCCCAGCTGTGACAGGTGTCTTCACAGTGGGCTGCAACAGTCCCTGTTTCTGGCAGAGTTTGTTGATAATGGTTTTAAAACAAACAAACCTATGAGCTGCAGCAACCTGTGCAAGAGTTGTTGCTGGTTCTGTCCCTTCTAACAGTGGAAAGAGAGCTAGAAAACCTGCCTTTGTGCTACAGAGAATAGGTAAATCCTGTAGATGCTGGTACTTGAAATGTCTGAGTGCAAGGAACTGCCCCAGTCTGCCAGTGCTTGGAGAACAGCTCAGGCTTTGGGGTTTGGAAGGGGCTGGTAGGGGAAGCCTGAAGTGGCTTTGTGCTTCCTCTGCTTGTGTCAGTTGTTGGATTCAGAAGTTTAAGAAACTAAAAATCACTTTGATACTAGTGTGTGTTTGCTTTTTTATTTAAAAAAAAAAAAAAAAAAAAACCCCCTTGAATTTNAAAAAAAAAAGGTGGTGTGCCTAAATTAATGAAAGGATTTGTTTTGGTGTCAGCTAGTTTAACCTTCAGAAATGCCAGTAATCACTACAGCTGCACATACTGTACTCTCAAGCAAAAATTCCTACTATTTACATAAAATCTTGGTGTTGATGAAGAGGATTAAAAAAAAATAAGTTGTCATCCATTGGCTTGTCCCTGAACGGGTGCTGTGGCCACATCTGGAGTATGCATGTGAGAAATGCTGTAGGAAGAAATGCTGCTGTGTGGTCATGGCTGTACGTTGCCTGTAGTTCCTGTAGCTGTGGCCACTGAATACTTTGCAGATCGCCTCATGTCTCTGAATAGGTTGGAAATATCTCCTCATTTAAAAAAAAAAAATAAAAATCCATGAGAGCTCAGAAATGAGTTATGACTGTGGCTTTTGTGCAGCTTCAGTAAGAAACTCTTGTCCCTTTGAATTTTTATTAAAGTTAGGGTATGGGGGAGTAAAGATGGAGACATTCATTGAATTTTTAAAGACTTTCTTTATCACTCAAATCCTACTCTCCCCACCTAACTCATGTAGCTGGGCTCATATAACGGCAAACAAGGGTTCCTTACTTTCTGAGGCATGTTCTCAGGTGTGTGTCATTCTGCTTCTATGTGGCTGCTCCGTATTGGTATAAAGCAAGTACAAGCAGCAGGGTTTTCTCAGATAAATAGCACTGTGTGGACAAATTAAGAGGAGCTAGCTGCCTGTGTGTTGGCTGTTGCTGTGAGCTCTGGCACTGGGGCTGTCATAGTGCTGTGACTGTAACCTCCACAGGAGAGAGAGAAGGTTTTGTCTGCAGGCTGGGACCATAGCTGGATCTCCTTGTGGGTCAGCTGGGGGCTTGCAATACCAGTGGTTTTCAGATGGACAAATAAGTCCTGCTCCTGCAGTGAAGCACTGAGTCAGGTTGGGAGCTCTTGGCTGGTCTGTGGAGATGAGCTCAAACTTTGAGCTCTGCATTTGGGCACAAGTCATGAACTGGCAACTATTTGAGCTGTAAATAGTTCTGGAAGTAGCAATGTCCTTTTCTGTGCATTGAAATCATTCCCTACTTGGCAGGCTAATTCTGGTGACCTAGGAATCCACTCTATTTCTAGTATTTTGGTGTTCACTTTGCTACACATAAATGCACGTTTTCTGAAGTAGAAAAACATTCCTCTCTCTGAGGGGGAGAATTCATACCCACAATGGCTACTGACTTAGATGATCAAACTGAACTTGTATTTCTGCTAGTCTTGCCCATTGGGTGTGTTAAAATACAGTCTGCCTGGGTGACTGCTTTCCTTTGAATCCTGTTCCCTAGAAATCTTAATTTAGCAACTTGGCAGTGGTGGGGGGAGCCTTTCATCATCTAGAGCTTTAAATTCTGAGATTATTAACCTAGAATGTCAAGAGCAAGACATCAAAAGCTTCTACAGATAAGCTCTTTCTAGCTCAAATACTTGCTGACCTCATGCACTCTGTGTTCTCTCCCTTTGCTGTGTACTTGTGTGGGCTGTATGCATGTAGACTCCTGAACTGTTTCTGCATTGGGAACCAGATTGTTGCACCTACCAGAGGTAGCATACAGGCTTTTGTGGCCAGGTGTTGGCAGCTGCACATAGAGAGCCTCGGCAGTTGATCAGTGTTTCTTTTTTACAGGCGTGCAGTAAATAAGCTAGCGTGACAGACGAGCTGCTACTGAGATAGCACTGCAGTGCTGCTCAGTGTTTCGGTGAGGCAGCAGGCCTCGTGCAGTAAATGCTGGTCTCTCACCATGTGACCTGGAGTATGACGACATCAGCTCTGTTTCTGCTATCTTCTGATGTGGGTCCTGTTAGCAGGCATTTCAGTGAGAAAGCAACTGAAACAAGTGACTCATCATTACCAGGCGGACAATCTGCTTTTTTTTTTTTTTTTAAGTGAGATTTTTTTTATTCAGTTCAA
>VXAV01007886.1:10078-30391 GCA_013399715.1 Alectura lathami
GGGCGGTGGGTCCTTCCCCACGAACCGGGGGCTCTCCTTGTCCACGGTGCAGAGCATACGGGGTGCTCGACCCGGCATGGCATCCCTCTGCATGGCATCCCAGGTGGAGATTGTTGCCCCCATCGATGGGATCCAAGGTGGGCCTTGTTACCCCATCAACAGCATCAACAGCATTCAAGGTGGGCATCATTACCTCATCAACAGGACCCAGGGTGGGCATTGTTTCCCCATCAACAGGACCCAAGGTGCAGGCGGTCTCTGGGACCAGCGAGCAGTTTTCCTGACAGCAACGCTCGGTGCTTTGGCCTGCTTGAAGGTCAAGGCCAGCGCGGTCGTTAGCGATCGCATCGACTTCCCATTAATGCCACCGAGGTGCTGCGGTGGGGGGAGCCTGGCGGCCGCTGCCCCACCACCCTGGGCGGGGGGGGGGGTCCCTTCGATCTTCCCCCCGGCTGTGGGAGTGCAATCCATTTTCCGAAACGAAGGGGAAATGGTTGAAAGGCGAAACCTCAAATTAGGTATTGACTATCTGCCGAGGCGGGCAGCGCTACCTGCTGCAAGCGGGGCTGTGCTTCCCCTCGCCTTGCACGCGTGCGTGCACGCGTAGGGTGGCTGGGGCTGCTGGTATTTTCGCTCCTGCCTCCCGGAGCCGGAGCTGCTGGGCTCCGCGTTGGGTTTTCCCCAGGGAGCCGGAGCCCTTGGCGAGGCTGCGAGCTCCCGCTGGAGGCACGACAGTTGGGCTGCGGTCCTGCCGTCACGCTCGGGTTAATATTAAACCATTAAATGCGCTCGGCTCTTGGTAGAGGGCCGGCTGGAGCCTTAACCCTGTGCTTGCTGGCGGCTGCCAGCCAGCCCTGGAGGAGTGAGTCGCGGGTGGCAGCCCCGCTGGTGCATCCTTGCTGCTGAGCTGTGCTCGCTCTGCAGGCAGTTCTCATCTCTTTTTTTCCCTCAAGATACTCTGTTTTTTTTTTTTTTCTGCCTCCTTCTCTGGTCACAAATGGAGGGCCACCCTGCGAAATATGTATTTGAAAGTCTATTCACCCGGAATCCCGTGATGCCCTACAAAAACGGTGTTTGAACAAACTCTAAATTGTACTTTAAGGAAAACACAGCTGTTTAATTACAGCCTGAGTGCAAGGCAGCCTCTGTCATGTGAGCGCTAGGAGCTGGGTGCTGACTGTGTGTTTGGCCTCTGATCCCCTTTAATCTCTGTAGTCAAAGGATTTCAGTTTGATTTTCTTTTTATTTCCCCACCCGGCCCGGAATCTGCAACCAATTTGTTGTCGTTGTTTGGGAAACAAACCCCAGGGAGCGGGGCTGGATCCGGCACAGCCCGCGCCGGGCTCGCACCGACTCCGCTTCCCCCCGCGCCAAAAATCTGCTTTCCCTTTGCCCATCCCGCTCTGCTTTTTGGCCGCTCTCTCCCCCGCCCGGGAGGAGCCGATGACTTTCGCATCTGCTGCCACATCTGTTTTACCCATCGGGGCCAAGCTTCAGCTGGGAGTGGGAGCCCGGAGGCGAGCCAGAGTTCGGCGAGGCTTCCTCCGAGAGAGCCCCTCTCCCTGGGAGGAATTAAGTGCGAAGAAATGTGTGCGAGCAGCTGGGCAGCCCGCTGGGGACCCGCGGCCCTTCGGGGGCGATAAATCCAGCCTGGTGTTTTGGGCATGGAGGAAGCGATGCCAGGAGCAAGCCAAGCCTACGGGGTGCTGCTCGCACCCCCGGGGATGTAAATGCACCCGGGGCAGGATGAAGCCGGCTCCTTGCAGCGATTTTCTTTGGATCAGGACCATTTGCTGAGGCCTCCTGGCGGCTGGCTGGCGGGGAAGGAGTCATGTTGTTACAGACAAAAGCCCCAGGTTCATCCCTGGTACAAATCCATCGCTTCCAGCTCTTGGTTAAGCTCCATCGGTGGATTTTGCCAGAGGGGATCCAGTAGCAGCGAGCAAAAAAGGCAAATAAAGACCTGGCCCTGGAACAGAGAACAAAGCTTGGGGGCCACCCCAGGTTTGCACTGCTGGCGGGTGGCTGCAGGGGCGGCCATGGGCTGTCCCTGAGCGTCCCCAAGCTGTGGTGGCAGCAGGGTGGGCTCCAGCAGCTCACTGCCACCCAAATGTGGTGTGGTTGAGGCCGTCCCATGCTATCGGAGCACCAGCCAGAGGGGGACAGTGGGCTGCTGGGCATGTCCCAAATGGCTGCTTGGGCTCCCTCGGGACTCAGTCCCTTTAGGTTTCCCCTTGGGGGCTGCAGCAGCCTTGCATTTTGCTCCCCTCCACGTTTGTAGTGCCCGTGCCATGAAGCTCTTCAGGCAAACATTAAAGCCTTTGTCTGGTTCGGAGAGCGGAGCAGCCCATTTAGGAGGAATTAGTGGTTACATTGAAAGGGGAAAATAAGGGCTCCTGGGTTAAATGCACTTTAAATGTCTTAATAATTGCAATTGGCCAACTCGTTCCTCCCCGGAGCCAAAAGCCTGTAATATGGGAAGCTTTTCTCTAATCAAGAGCAGCACTGATACCTTATGTAGGAAGCCACATAGGATGGAGAGAATTAATTCTCCAAGCTCAGCAAGCAGAGCTGCCTGTCTGTCACCCCGCAGCCGCCAGCCAGCCCCGCTGATCCCTCTGCTGCATGGTGCTTGGCATCCCCACGCCTGTCACCCATGTCCCTGCATGTCACCCCCACCCCCATGAGTCACCCGCATCCCTGAGTGTCACCCCCACCCCCACCCGTGTCCCCACGGCTCTGAGACAGGGTGGCTTTCCCCTCCCAGACCAGGGTCCCTGGGTTGTCCCCATGCTTGGGGGGACACACGCTGGTGCCATCCAGGTGGCCGAGCCGTGCTCAGACGCAGCCCGGCGCGCTGGCTCCAGCCACAGCACGGCCACGTCATCCATCAGCGGTGACGGGCTGCTCTTGCAAAGAGCCTTTGTTGGCACCCCTCAGTGCGGGGGGGCTCGTGGAGGGCTTTTGGGGTGAGGAGCAGCCCCCTTCCTGCCCGGGGAGGGAGGTTGAAAGGTGCAGCTTGGAGGAGGTTGAAAGCAAACCGGCTTTTAATTTATAGCGTGGCCGAAGGAGTGATTGTAGCCAAGAAAAGATAAAGATGCTGGAATAGCTGGAATTCTCCAGCCGCTGCGACTCCGAAGGGGAAAGCCGCTGGAATGCGTGTGCATCCTGGGGGGGTCTGCTTTTCCCTGCTGGTGTGGGAAGGCTGTGCTGGACCCTCCCCAGTGCCAAAATGGGGATATGGACAGCGATGCTCATGTCCCCCCATGCTGCTGCAGCATGCATCCACCCTCACCCCCCAACTCCGTTCTGCGGGGTTGGGACGCGCCGTGCGGGCGGGCTTGGAGGCGCTAGCGGGGAGGAATGGGGGCCAAAACGGTTCCGTATTTGGGCTTGGGGTTGCTGCAAAGCAAAATTGAATGACTGCCCAAGGAGGTTGGTCTGGGTTGCTCCTGCCCTGGAAAGTGGAAAGTACAGGGGCTGCTGCTCCTGGGAGCTTGCAGCAGCAAAGTGGGAGCAAACGGACCCTCAAGGTGCGAGCCCAAAGGGGGTCTGCACACAGCACAGACCCTTAGTCCTGGGGGTGGCAGGGGGCTCTAAGGCCAGGCCTGACTTTCTGCAAGGTCCTTTGCATCTTGTGTTTCTGGGATCTGGGTAACCTTCAAGCAAGGCTGGCCCTTAGCACCTGGCTGCATCGCTCAGTGCCCGGGCGAGCGCACTCCCATCTGCTCCCTTCCCTCTCCTCGATCCCATTACAATAGCCCATTCACAAAACCAGCCTGGGTCATAAAACAGGAGCACAGGGCAGGGAGGAGGGAAAGAGCTATGAAAACCCCTATAGACAGGGAGAAATGCCAACAACCTGGTGGCAGCACTCAGTCCCCTTGCTGCTGGCGATGGGGGATAGCGCATCCCTGCGCAGGGGTGAAATGCCTCCGGAGGAGGGTTGTGAGGTGGAGCCAGTGCTGTCTGTGCTGCTCCTGCAGCCATCTGCTCCGTGCTGGGAATGTCAGCTGGGGGCAGGAGGGATTGGGCTGCAGAGCAAGGGGCCACGGCGTGGGTTTGGGGAAGGAGCTGGGAGGACGGCACAAATAGCCTTCATCCCTGAGGAGTCCCATCGGGGGTACCGAGTGGGGCCAGGTATCCCCAAAGATGCCGAGTGGGAGCCATGTGCATCCTGGCTCCGTGCTGGGATCTCTGGGGGTCTCTCAGATGCAGCAGGGGGTCACCATCAGCACACAGAGGTCAGAGGAGGAGGGAGCTGCTGAAGCCGCGCGATGCGCAGGGTGCCTGCGGACGCAGGCGGTGATTTACCTCACAGCCCAGCAGAACAAGAAGTCCCTGTCTGGTGCTGGCAGCAGACACCCACTTGGTTTTCCACAAGCAGCTGCGATCCCCATCCCGGGGCTGAGCTGAGGGGTGTCCTGGCTGCCCTGACCCGCTTGTGGCTGGCTGCTATCATGAGGTCCAGCCAGGCGTGGAACCCAGGGCTGGGCCTGCCACCGCGGGGGCACTGGAGCTTTCCTTCCCCTTCACTCGGGAGCCACTTCCTCAGGTTTGTCGGGTACTGTGTCCCCGGCTGCTGCTGCGCCCTCCCCAGCACCTTCCATGGGTGCACCATCAAGCGAGCTCTGGCTTTGCCTTGTGGTGTGGGATTTGCAGGAGAAATGAGCACATATTTCTGTTTTTTGCTCCAAGATCCAGCTCGTCAGCACTGTGCGGAACCAAGACGCATCTGCAAGGGTGGAAGTTTGCAGAGGCATCACACCAAAAAGATGGGGGTGAAGCCCTCTGCGGTGAGAACGACCGATATTTTGGGCTGCATCCATCCTGCTCTAAGCACGGGCATGCTGAGCGTTAGCAGCTCTACCCTAGGAAGCTGGGAGCCGGCTGGGAGCCAGCTGATCCACTCTGCAACTGGATTTTTCAGGGGCTTTCAGAGGTAGAAATCCTCCTTTTGTCCACAGGAGTACAAAGGCAGGGTGGCTGTGGGGTGCCGAGCTGTGCTGTCCCCGGAGCATGTAAAGCTCGGCGACAGCAGAACACCTCGGCGATGCTGAGCCCTGCAGCTATGGGGTCGGCGTCGTGAAATGCTGCTGTGGGAAAGCAGGGATGGGTTTCGGAGCCGGGGCAAAGCATCACCCCACAGCCCCAGCTCATTACCACGGGAGTGAGAGCCAGGATGGGGTAGGGAGTGCAGTGCAGACACGGGGAGTGCAGGTGGACAGCAAGAAGCCTTGCTGTCGAAATGTGGCCCTCGAGGCCAAGTGCTCTGGACAGGAAGCCAGCTAGCGGGGCACGTGCCCCACAAAGGGGGAAGCTGGTTGCGCTGGGGCTTG
The DNA here is from genome assembly GCA_013399715.1 of Alectura lathami. NCBI lineage: Eukaryota > Metazoa > Chordata > Aves > Galliformes > Megapodiidae > Alectura > Alectura lathami. Next base: position 15,418 of record VXAV01007886.1, read on the forward strand.
TTTCCCGCTCCTTTGCTGCACTTTGCTTCTTTCTTTTGAATTCTTTAGGGAAAAAAGAAAGAAGCAAATCAGGGGCTGAGCCCTCCCCCCCACACTGCATAATTAGCGTTACAGCAAAGCCGCAGCAGCGCCGATATAATCGCTCAAACAGGAACTCCTCCAGCCGCTTGCCTGCAAAACAAAAGGTTTTTTTTTTTTTTTTTTTTTTTTTTTATCCCCGTGGCTTTATTGTTCTGGGAATACCCAGCGCCCCAGCTTGGGGCCCTGTCAGGCAGATGTCATCACCCTGGCCTCCCGAAATCCCGTCCCCTTTCCGTCCCCACCGTGGAGCTTTGCCCCGGTGACAGAGGTTTGCACCCAGCGACACAAGCACGCCCCGGAGGACACCCCTGCGGATGGGCCGGGGCCGTGGTGCTGCTTTGGGGCCGTGCTCCCTGCTGGACCCTTGTTCGGCTGCTGACAGCGCTGCGTGATTTCACCCGGGGTGAGAAACACTGCAGAGCTTTCCTGCAGCAAAAGCTCGGTGAGGCTCAGCAGCTGCAGCCCTGGGGGGGTGCCCGCGGCCCATTTCAGGGAGCTGTCCCCTGGTGCAATGGAAGCAAATCCTCTACTCTGTTCTCACCCCCGGGCAGCTCGCAGGCACGGCCGAGCCTTTTCCCTGCTGTTTAAGCTCGAGCCTCAGCTTTGCCCTTTGAAATAGCAGCACCATCCCCGAGCTGGGACCCCAGGTAAAAATAACGCTGGGGAGAGGAAAGGGGATTTTCCACTTTTAGCTCGGCTTCTGAAAGTTCTGCTTTTTGGTTTGCCTTCACGGCTCTGCGAGGGAGCCCAGTTCCCGTTATCCCCCCGCCCCGCCTCGTGCTGCTGGTTTCAGCAAGGTGTGGGCACCGGGGAGCAGCGCGTGGGTTGCTGCCTTAGCGAAAGCGAGCGGTTTTCCCAGATGGGAAGCGCGTCGCTTTGCAGCCTGCGTGAAATAATTTCCACTCCATAATCCGCTAACAAACGAGCTCTGCGCTGCGCGGAACGCGCTGCCTGGGGCGCTGCATCCACCCCCCCCCCACCCCGGTGCCGCGCTGCTGAGCATCGCGGTCGCGTCGCAGCGGACCCACGGGCTGCAGGCACCTGCTCTGCGCCTCTGGAATTCCTCCTGCACCGAGCAAGCCTGCTCTTTTTTCCAGCACTCGTACATCAGTGTGGCAGCAGGGAAATTTTACCTTCGCGTTCGCGGTTCTGCAGCCTGAGATTTTCTCGTTTCCACGCTTTTATCACAGCAGTGTGCCCACAGATGCTCTTGCTGTTCCTGTAGCTGCCTAACACATGTTTCTTTGCTGGAAAAGGGGTTAGCCCATGCTTTTAATCCTGTTGAACTTTTAGTTTGGCTGCTGCACAGCAGCAAGGAGTCCCTCAGGTTAGCACTGAGCTGTGTCTGGAGGGGACAGAAGAGGAATCATTCACTCCCTGTGTGCCCCGAGGGCTGACTCCCCTGGGGAGCCCACAAAGCAGCCTCTCCCCCTTCTTAATGTTTTACAATAGCGCTGGCAGCCCCTTGGCCTCCTCACTCAGGGATTTCTCCCCCTTTCCCTCGCTGCTCTCTCATTTCCATGCTGGGCTTTGCAGCAGGGCTGCCCACATCGCCCTGACCCCTCCTCTCCCATCGCCTTTGCTTCCTTTCTGGTTTTCCCTCTCCCCGCTGGCGCGCAGCAAGCGGAGTGGTTCACATTGATCCGTCTGCTGCTGCGCTTCCATCTCCTTCCCGAGGGATTCGGCTCGCTCGGAGCCCGGCGGCGAGGAGGCTTCGTTCACAGCCATCTTTCATGCGCGTTCCTCTCTGCTGAAACTCATCTGCCGCTGTCTCGCCCGAGGCCCTTCCACAAAACACCCGAACGTGCTCGGCTGGATCAAGCCTCAATGGCTTCACGCTGTCCTCCCGGGTCCTTTCAGCTGTTTGCAGCCCTCCCCGCTGTGCTGACCCTATGGAGGCTGCACCTGAGGCACCTGGCAGCATCCTGGCCCTGTGCTGTGACCTGTCCCCAGGCTGTCACCCCTGGCGTCCCCTGCAGCTCCCTGCGTGTGCATCCCGTGGCGCTGCTCTGTGTTTGCATCCCGCTCATCCCACTCCAGGACCCCTTGGTGGGGATGCCTTAGCTTGAATTTGAAGATTCTCAGTAGATTTGTCCACGTCGGGCTGCTGTGTGGGTGGTAGGGAGCAGATTCAGGTAGCTTCCCCTTTATGGGGGGGGGGAGGGGGAGGGGAATATCTTTCCTGGGGATTTCTTGGCTGTAAAGCTGCTGTTTCTGTTCCATGGGCTCTCCAGTGCTGCCAGAGCCTGTAACGCAGCAGGGTTGGAGGACTTTGGGCTGAGAACCCCAAAGGATCCCCTGGATTTTTTGGGCATGGAGAACCACTGAGCGCACCCGTGAGTGCACCGAGACCACCTGAGTGCCCTCGCCCAGCTGGCAACGGTAGCCTGATGTCCCCAAACTGAGGGGACGAGGCTGGACCGACTTCATGTGGGCACTGCCAACACTGCGGAGCATTTGCCTGTGCTTCCCCTGGCTGGATGCTCATCTTCCTCCCTGCCTCTCCGAGAGCCCTGAGCAGCTGGGGAGATGCTGCCGGTTCCCTGCACCCCTGAAAAATAACAGAGAGGGGTGAAATGAGGTCTGGGGGCCTTTTGATGGCTGGGGTGAGTGTGGGTGGATTTCTATAGGCACTGGCAGTCCCGGAGCTGAAAATCCCCACGTAGCGCTGGGCTGGATCCGAGCGCTCCGGGACTTTCCCTCTTGCATTTGTCAGTGTCAGCAGGAGTAATTTCATAAATATGCTCGGAGCAGGGGTGGGGACTTCACCCAGACTTTACGTCAATGTAAACAGCCCTAATTGGTGCTGGAGCCTCATAATTCCAGGATTTCCCCCCCTCCTTGCCCGCGTGCATCGAGGAAATCTGCAGTGCCAAGGCGAAGCGTGTTTTCATTCATAAATCGCGGCAGGCGGGGGGCCGGGCACGGGGCTTTGCTCTCCGTTCTTGCCTGTGGGTGCTCTTTATTCCTGCCTCCCCCCCGCCACCCCCACCAAAATCTGACTTATCACTTTCTTAGAGCAGTGGCGGAAACGCATGCATGTTTAATGGTTTGACTGCTGGGAAGAGAGGGCTGGCTGGAGAGAATATAGCCATTTACTGTTCAAAGGCCATGCAGGGGCTGGCTTTAAGGCCCCTGGGAGTCTTCCTGTCTTCTCACAGCTAGTCATTTTACAGCCTACAAGCTGGTTGTGTTACTGTAACCATACGGCCTTTGTTCGGAGCAGGCTCCTGTGCCTGCACCCAACCTGCGGCTCCGGGGGCCGGGGGCGAGCCCTGCCGGGGGGCTGGATGCACCCCGCACCGAGCAGCAGGGATGGGGAGAGGAGGGGTGGGGAGAGGTCCTGGTGGCTGCTCCTGGTAGGGAGTCACAGAGATGGGAGTGTCCGCCTCCAAATTGCTCTGCCCTGGCACAAAGGTGCGGCCACTCCGGTCCTCTGTGCGTGGGGGTGGGAATTTGTTGCAGGGAGAGTGATGCCCACTCCTCCCCCGCATCTGGGATGAGGACGGGATGCAGCAGGGATGTGATTTGCCTTTGTGATTCCTGTGGGCTCCAGCTTTTTCTGTGCATGTGTGGGTTTTTTCCCTTTATTTTATTTATTTATTTATTTATTTTTTAAGAGCTTGGAGGAGGAACTGTTTGCCTGGGCAGCCTCCCTGCTTGCATTTCCTGGCCTCCATCGTGCAGGATTTGCAACCTTGCAGAGCTGGCAGCGGCTGAATGCGGCTCTGAAGCAGGGAAAAGGGCTGTGGCGTGCCAAGGAGAAGCCCTCCCCTAAGCTTGGGTCCCATCTGGAGGCGATTCATGGCACAGGGAAGTCCCCGTGGGCTTGGAGGCTGGCGCAGGATCAAGCTCGGAGGCGATTTTCAGCCTCCGTGGTGCAGCAAGCGCCGGCCGTACGACGCCTGCCAATCACCCCGCTTGCTCCAGCAGCACTGGGGGATCTCTGCTTCGTATGAAATTAGGCTCATAAAGCAAAATCCTGGCAGAGGCCGGGGCTGCGTCACGCTCAGCTGCAGTCACAGCCAGTGGGGCTGCGTCCCCCAACCCACAGCCAGCGGGGTGCCCCCTCCTCCAAACTGCAACGGTCTCCGCATCAGCGAAACGACGTGGGCTGCAGAAAGCCCCTCGGGGAGCCTTGCTCAAAGGATTAATGAGCGGTGGCAGTGCAGGCGCAGTGCTTCTGAGCACTGCGGTCCCTTTTCCGCGCTGCTGTTTCACTTCTGGAGCACAGAAATAGATTTAAATCCCCCTCACCACCGCCACCAAAGAGCTGAAGTGAGATTGGCCCTTGGGGCTGCATGGTGGCACAGTGCAGGGGGATGCTGCTGGCAGCCTCTGTCCCCCGGACTGCTGCTGGCACAGGGCAAGCAAAGGGGGTGCAGAAGGGATGCTGGAGCAGGAGGAATAGACTCCCTCCAAATAAACAAATAAAATTTTGCTCTGCACCTGGGTGCACACCCAGTTTTCAGCCCCTCTGAGTGCAGCAATGCTGCAGGGAGGTAGCAGGTCGCCTGGCACGCTGAAGGCATTTGGGGCCAGGCTGAGTGCAAGGTGCAGTGCTCAGTCAGAGCCCTACCTTGCACGGGGTGCTGGCATGGTGGTCAGACCCCAAATCCTGTCCGCAGCACGGGACATGGCACCTCTGCCTCAATAATTAGGATTTAATGAGAAAGAGTTCTGTGATGGGCTTTTCCTGGGCACTGGTTAGTGCAATCCCACCACAGAAGTGCGTCCCAATCCCTGGGGACTGAGACTGCTGCAGAAGCTGCACGCCGACCCCTTGCAGCAGGATGCTGCCCCGGGCAGGGGTCCCTCTGCCTCTCTGCTCCCCAGCTCATGCTACCTCCCCACCCTCTGACGTTGACGTATTGCAGATGTGTTCGTTCGGGCCGGTCAGTGGAAGAGGAGCGGATTCGTGCGCATCGGAAGCGCCATAAATCACGGCGATGGGTTTCTCAGAAGGGCTTCCAGCCAGAGCCATAAACATCTTGTGTTCGGCCAACATCCATCTGCGCGGCTCCCCGTCCATCCGTCCGGCCAGCACGCAGCCCGCAGCGCGGGATCAACGGCGCTCTCGCGTCCAGCTAGCACTCAACAGCTGATAACTTTTTTTCCCCCTTTTCTTCCAAGAGCTGAGCTGTTCTTCAAGCTAAAAAGCTCGGAAGGGCCCCCAGCCAGCGGCTCAAATCCCAGGCTGTAGGTTTTGGTAGCTGGGCGGTTTGCTGGTTACAAAACAAACGCACACGGATGGTTGTGTTGCTCCGCTGCCCCCAGCACTGCCCCCTTCCCAGCAAGCAGAGGGTCTGGTGTATCTGGAAAAAACAAATTATTCCTACAGGCCAGAATGGTTCCTGCTTCTTGGGGAAAAAGGTAAAAGAAGGAAAAATGGCCATTGAGCACAACTGAATTTTTTTAAACCGTAGTCATCCCCCTCTGTTCCTCCCAGTGTTTTCCCACCAGCAGGGTGAGGAAATCACATTTTACATCATTTTGGCTGTCAGCCCTTGTGAGAGATGCTGGGTTTTAGACAAAAGAGCTGGAAGGGGTCTTTTGAGCTCACCTCAGCCCTGGGGCAGGAGGAATCATTTTATAAGTGGCTTTAATAAGCTGCTTGGTCTAAAGAAAATGGCATGGAAAAAACTTGTGGATGCCCTGGCCACACTGTGGAACATGAGCCCTTGTGCCAGGGAGGAGCTCCTGCCCTGCTAACCCTGCTGGGCTGGGCTTCAGGGCTGCTGGGTGCTTTGGGGCCCTTCTGAAAAGCCTGGAGAGGAGGTGGTCAGATGGGGAAAAAGCAAAGTGGGGGGTTTTGTCTAAATCTGTCAATGTTTAATTGCTGAAACGCTCGTGGGTTTGTCACCAGGTCGTAGCAGCCTCAGCGCCATTAGCTGGGGGCAGTGCAGCCTCTGCTGCATCTGTGCCTGGTGGGCAGAGCTCTGCTAGCAGGAGGGTTCTCCAGCACCTTTCTGCATGTCCCCGAGCCCTCCCCATGTCTGCAGCACCATCCAGCCGGGATTCCACCCACGCACAACCCCTGGATCCCCGGCAGGGTCTTCCCATCCGTGCTGCTGCATCCCGTGCCCTTGGGATGCTCGTGCTCTTGGCACCCAGATGCTCCGTGCTGCCTTCGGAAGGCAGGATGCTTGCTTGGGTGCTCACCCAGAGCTGGATTTGGGGCCCCGTCCATGCCCAGGGGCACACAGCCTGCAGTGAGCAGCTGGCTTATTGCAGGCAGCGTCGTTACCAGCAGCCGGGACCACCGCTGGCGCAGGTGAGCTGCTGGCTGCAGAGCAAGCGGGAGCCGCTCCCCCCTCCTTCCCTCCCTCCCCGCGGAGCGCTTGGACAAATAAAGTTCGGAAAAAATCTGCACTGGAGCTGCTGACTCCTTGTGCAAGCAGTTTAAAATAGGCCACGCTGTTCCAGCCCGGCGGCAGCCAGCTGGCCCCGCGGCCGCCCCGCTGGAAAACAAGCGGCAGCCCCGCGCCCAGCCTGGCACCACCGCACGGGGACGTGACCTGGATGGAGGGAGCAGGGACAGCTCGGTGACACCGTTGGCCTGGCGGGTGGGATGTCACCAGGGGAGAAAGGCATTGGCATTGCAGGGTGGGGGGATGCAGGGGAGCATCCGCTGCAATAGCATCTCCGCAGGGGCTCCCCTCCTCTGTGCCATCGCTCTGCTGCCTGAGGATATCCAACCTATGCTCCTATTGTATTTCCTTTTTTTTTTTTTTTAATTATTTTTATTTTTTTCCTACAAAGCCTGGCTGCTGGCCCGGAGGGAAGCAGACCCCAGGTGGGCTGAAGCGCGAGGTGCCACAGGGTAAGAGCACATCCCCTGGGGCCACCCGGTGCCGTCAGCCCCACGATGCCTTTCCCGTGCTCAGCGGTCCTTCGGGGACAGGAAGCGCTGCATTGTAAGGTGACCTTCCAGGATTTCCTGCAGCGGCCCTCGGAGCAGGATGCGGCCGTGCACCAGCTTCCAAGGGAACCTGCAGCCCTCGGGGATGCTGGGGTGGCCTGGGGAAGCCCCCTCACTGCCCCTTTCCAGGCCAACCCAACGGTGAGCCCTGGGGCATGGGGCAGTTCCCACGGCACTGGGTGGGGGGCTGAGAGCTGGCAAAGAGGTGGGAGCCATCAGCCCCTGCTTCTCGGCTTGTTCCAGCATCAACAGCGGGCTCACTCACCCCTTGGCCCGAACGTGAGGCACAAAGGAGGCAATGGGGTCCTGATTTTCCTTCCAACACGGTCTGGGAAAGCAGGAGAACAAAAGCATTCATCGGTGGGGACAGAGCCACCAGGGCCACCTGCTCCAGCAGCGCAGCATCAGCTCAGAGCTGGGGCAGCACCCGAAACTGGAGGGTTGACTTTGGCTGCTCATCCTCCACCCCTGTAGCGGCTGCAACAAGAAGGCGACAGCCCGTCGCGAGGATTACCGGTTGCGTGCAACTCGTCTTGAGGAGCTCGGCACCTTGGCTGGGAGGAGGAGGAGGATTTGGCAGCTGGGAGCATGGGGATTAGCAGAGATTTGCTGGATCTCAAGGAGAGAGGTGCCAAGTTTTATTTGCTGGGGTAGCAGCCGTGCAGCAGGGGACCCCGGAGGATGCTGCGTGTCCCTATCAGCTGGCTGCAGCGCATGGGTACCAGCTCTGGGATCTGTGTGGCAGAGCCCATGTCACGGCGAGCATCAGTGCTGCAGGGTGACGGCAGCGCGCGGCACCCGCAGCAGGAGTGTAGCAAGCCACAAACATCGCTCAGCGCTCGGCAGGTCTGCACCGGGGGGAACTGCTGTGCTTCGCCAGTAAACACCGTGCTCTGCTATTTATAAACACAGCTCTGCAATGAGTCTGGGGCCCTGACTCTGGGGGAGAGCTGAAACTGTCCCTTTGTTTTGCCCTGGCTAGCAGTCACATCGCAGCGTGCAGGGATGCTCGTGGATGGGCTGCGGGCGCAAGCAAGATTCTCTCCGCCAGATCCGAGGGCTGTTCCCACCGCACCCAGAGGCAGTGCACAACCTGCCGCAGCACCAAATAGCACTTTGACTTGGTTTAAAAGAAGAAATAGCCCCGTGCTGCTGTGGGCTCCTCGTTGGGAACATCAGGTGACACCGCGCCTGCAGCAGAGGAGGGGAGGCGTGCGATGCAGCAAAAGCAACAGGGGCTGCGCTGGGCGCAAGCTGAGCCTGCACGGTGCTGGGCGCTGAGAGAGGCAAGAGGAGCCCACCCAGAGATGCTCCAGCACGAGGCACGGGGCCAGGCAGCGCTCTGCAGGGATGGGGTGCCCCAAACACCCCCACGAGCACAGCCCCTTGCTGTGCCAGACTGGCGGTGCCACCGGCATCCCCCTGCCCCTCGGCCAGGCGAGCCTGCAACATCTTGTGTAACAAGGAGCGAGCATCAAAGGGAAATGCCTGAGCGCAGCAATAACCCACGCTAACAACACAAAAAACCCCTCTCCCCTTTCATTTCCCTCCCTCCCCTCTTGACCTTGAAGAATGCTGGAAGGTGTCATGTCATCAGCATTTCCCAGCCGCTAGGAGCTGGGGGGGGGGATTTTTCTTCCTTCGGGGCACCCTGCCAAGAATAACAGCAGACTCCAGCAGGTCGGCACAGGAAGGGAACGGCTGGAACCTGATTTGCAGTCAGACGCTCGGAGAGCCAGAACGCGTTTTATTGAAGAGGTCTCCAGGGAGGCATAAACCTTTCCCAAAAAAAAAAAAAAAAAAAAAAAAAAAAAAAAAGCGCCTTTCCGATGAAGCTGTATTTTTTTATATATATATTAAAAAAAGCCTTTAAGATAAACTTGTTTTTAGTTCACGTTGCTGGCGGTGATTTAGTGCAGGAGAGGGAGCGGGGAGGAATGCGGAGAGGTCGGCGATGGGGCTCCAAAGGGACCCCAGGCCTGGTCCCCAGTTTTGTATGGGCGTGCACAGAGCCTGCTCGGACGGAGGAGCGCTGGCATGGTGGGTCAGGATGCAGCATCCCTCGGGACAGACGCATTTAGCAGCAGCCAGAGGGAGGCAGCAGGCGTGATCTGTCCCCGAGGTGACATTGCTCACTCGCTGCACAGATCAACACGCAGGTTCAAGGTGTCCCCATTGCGCCCGGCGCTCCCGGGCCGCAGCACGCTGCCGGTTCCGTGCCCTGTGGCTCTGGGTGTGGGAATGTCCCCAGGGCTTGGCGCTGAGTGGCTGCAGGAGGCGAATCCCTGCTGGAAACCCACATTTGGTTGGGCTGTGGCAGTGGCACGGTGTTTCGGTGGTGCCTGTGGGAGGAATGCAGTGGGAGGAGGGCTCAGGAAAGGGAAGGGAGGAGCTGGTGGTCGTGGGAACTCGGGTGGTTTGAGCTCATATTCCCGTGCCTCAGTTTCCCCAGGCTGAGTCCTGCACCCCGATGCTGTTGCGGCCGGTGGGAGCCGGTGCTGGGAGGGAGGACCGCCAGCTTCTGCCCCTTTATTCCCATCAGAAATCCCTCCAGTGCATAACTTCCCTTTCTCACCTGCTCCACTCCAGCCTGCACTTACCAGGCTGCCTTGAAAAAAAACCACAGCAATAAACAAAACGAACACCGTCCATCCCTCGGCCAGCCGCAGGCGAAGGAGTACCTCCCAGCCGAGCACTTCCACCAATTCTTACAGCAAAGACACCGGCTGCAGACCCTGATCTCCGGCTCCAGCAGGGAACCTGCTGCGCTCGCAGCCCTCAGCCTGCCAATCCCCTCCTGCAGCTCGCTAAACGCAGCAGGGTGCTCCCAGTAACACACAGGGGCTGGGTGCGGGCGCTTTGTTTGCAGAGCTTCAGCCCTGGGGACATTTGGTACCCGGGGCGCTCGAGCATCCGAGCAGGCTGTGGGTGCGTCGGGGTCCCCAGCGCTGAACCCCCTTTGCTGCGGAGCCGTGGAGCAGCTCTCAGCTCCCTTTTAATTCCTTTCCCAGCTGCGTTGCCTCATCGCCATGACCAAGCTGTAACCGGAGCGGGACAGCGTTTTGCTGATGGAATGTTTTTCCATCGGGAAATACTGATTTCTGTGGGAACACCTCAATTTTGACCAAAATTTTCTTTTTTTCATGGGAGGGTGTATAGATCAAAGCTGGGCCTTTCAGAGAGGTTTGAACTCCTCCTAACCCAAAGGGATCTCCTGTGAAACGCGGTAGGTGCACATCGATACTGGAGTAAAACAAGGGCTGGGGAAAGCTGAGGTGCACTTTGAGAATGGTACGCTAGAAAACCGTAAATCAAAAGTGAATAAACTGCTGTATTAACCTCAAACATCCCTCCAATCTGAATTTTGGGGGAGGATTCAGCCTCTTTTCACCCTTCCCATGCTGCCTCGTCCCACGCTGCTTGGGCTCCCCGGCAGAGGGGCTTTTGGCCGGACAGGGGACGTGACCTCTGCCAGCATTTGGGGCACCCTTGGGCTCTCCTGGCCATCGCACACATTGAGGATAGGACGGAGCTGAGGTCGGGGCAGCAGGCAATGAGCTGCAGTGCAGTGAGAAAGGATGGCTGGAAAGGCTCCGCTCCTCCCGGGGGAGAGCTCAGAGCCCGCGGTGCTTCGTGGTGAGGACACGGTGCCTGGGACAAACCACAGCATCAGCGTGGCTCCACCGGCTCCGTCCCCATCCCGCTGTTGGTGCTGGGGAGGGGCAGACAGATGGCATCTTCCACCGCTGAATAACGGGCCTGGAATAGAAAGCTGAAACCGGAGCCCGCGTCTTCCCGTTGCATCTCAGCGTCATGTGAGCGCTCGCCTTCTGCACACCCCACGGCCAGGCCCTGCTGGAAATAGCCCAGGGCTCATGCTGTGGGGCTGCGGCCACGCTGCCAGCCCCACGCAGCCCTGGGCACGCAGCTGGTGGCCAGCGGGGACGGAGCCAAGGCAATGGGACGGGTGCGTGGCCCTGCTGCTGCTGCTGTGGGGCCTTGCAGGGTGTGGGTTGCAGAGGGTGCAAGCCCCCGAGGGTGCCCGGCAGCCCTGGAGGTGCTCCTGGATTTTTACTGCTGTGTGAATGTTGCTATTTGCGCTGACACACTGTTTCTTCCTTTCCACCCCCCCTTGTCCCTCTCTCTTCTCCACCCTTTTTTAATAGCAGCCTCTAACAGCCACACTCATTCTTCTTTGTTGACACGGCCCTTTGGCATCAGCACTTGGCATTTGCAGAGCAGCTCGTTCTGGAACGAAAAAAAAAAAAAAAAACCTCTTTTGAGGACTGTCAGGTGCTGTTTTCTGTTTTACCACAAAACTATTAATATTTCAGAGTTCCTAGTCATTTCAAATGTAAGTTTTACATAAAAGTTGTATTTAAAGGGCTAGGATAAATCTATTTTAATAGTTACTTGNCTGGCCCGCACGGGGATGCGGGGAGGGGGGGATGCTGGTGGGTGTCCACGCAGGGGCACCACCACAGATCCGTCCTCTGGCTGCTACCAGAGCAGCGATTTCTTTGCTGCAGCATCTCCAGAAGTGCTTGGTGGTGCAGAGCAGCTCTGGCTCCAGCAGCAGGCTGTGCTGCTCCAGGGCACTGGATGGATCTGGGGGATTTTTATTCCCTCTTTTTATTTCAGGCTCCAAGCAGCGCAGAGGCAGATGCTCCTGCTTGCACCAGCCATGATCTTGGCTGAGAGCATCCCTGACTCACCTGCGTGGCTGCACAAAGGAACAGGGAAAAGAGCTTACAAGCAAGGGGAGAACCTGATGCGGATTTTCCAGCAAAAAGTTCAATAGAAAAAGTCACTTAAGAAAGTCCAAAAATTCAGAGAAAATTTAAAGCAGCGGATAAAGGTTATATCCTGGCCATTTCCACGAAGCAGCGCTGTATTTTCCACCTGAAAATAAGCACCAACAGAGTGCACACAGCAGCCAAAAAAAAAAAAAAAAAAAGGAGAACTAGCAGAGGAAAACACAGCTGTTGAGAGCAGAGTTCAAGGTCGCTGAACCCCAGGCCAGTGGCCCAGCGTCCCGCAGTGGCCGCGCTGCCGGCTTTGCCCTGGGCAGGTGACACAGTGACACTCCGGCTGGCTGCCTGTGAGAATCACGTGCCTCCGCTTCCCCAGGGATTGTCACCCGTGCCCGCATGCGGCTGCATTTCACAGAATCGTAGAATTTGTGCGTCTCTATAGGATTTTGAGCAGGGCTGATGTTTTTTTTTTTTTCCCAAGCAAAACCGGCCCCGCCAAGGTCTGACCCCAGCAGCTTGGGACCGAAGCAGTTTCTGGGGTGATTTGTTCACGCTGCTGCAGGGCAGGGAGGGCACAGCCAGTGGGCACCTCACCGTCCCCTGCGGCTCAGCACAGGGTGATCCCCCCGACCCCTTCCCTTGCTCCCTTTGCACCACGGCGGCAGCCCACGGGCTCTGCTTGGCTCTTCTGCCTCCCTGTTTGCGCGCGGCTGGGAATTGCCTCCTTGGAGAAATATTCCCTTTTCAAACAGCAGACCCCGCTGAGGATTATCCGGAGGGGGTGGCTGGGGGAACAGTCACGCTGTCTCGAAGGCACTGTGTTGTTTGAAATGCTCTTTAAGGCACTTGATGACTCACAGCAACAGCTGGAAGGAATAAGCCGTCGGTAATTTCCATATTAACCTCCGGGTCCTGGGGACAGGGATCCACAGCACGTGCTTGTTCGGGAGGGTGTGCTGGGAGCGGGCACTGCTGGGCGCATCCTGGGATGGGGACAGGGATGGGGATGGGAATGGGGACAGGGAGGGGGATGGAGATGGAGATAGGAATGGGGATGAGGATGGGGATGGGGACGGGGATGGGGACGCGGGTGCCCCAGCAGCAGGCAGGCTGCTGGCACAGCCAGCCCTGGCTCGATGCAAGCCGCCTGGCCCTCGGGGGCTGTTTGCACAGCACCTTGCACAACCCACGCTCCCTCCCCAGCCCTGACGCAACGCAGCCACGCAGAGGCCACGCAAAGGCCACGCAGAGGCCGCCCATCCCTGCCTCGCTGCGATGTGCACGGGGACACAGAGGTGGCAGAGGTGGGACAGAGCAGCAGGCCTCGCTGTCACCATCCCCAGCCCTGGGGTCACTCGAATGCTCCAGCTCCGACAGGAACGCTCCTGCCTCCGAGGGAGCAGCAATGGAAAATCCTGCGCGAGGCTCGCCTCCATCCCCGCGCGCCCCGGGGGACGCGCTTGCCGCCAGGGCATATGTTTTCAGTTCTTGCCGAGGCCGACTTGAGAAATTCTCTCTCCCTCCCAGCTTCTCTCTTGCAAAAAAACAGTAACCGCAGGGCCGAGGCGGCGGTGGATGATAAATGAGCTGCTCCGTCCGCGCGCAGCCGAGGCCCCGTGAAGCTGCTCCCAAGCAGGCTGCGCCCTGGTGCGGCGCGGGGGCATGGGGGGAGGTCCAGGAGCTCGTGTCACCCCCAGAGGGACCAGGAGGATGAGGAGGGGGGCCCCGCTGCTCTCCGGTGCTTGAATGCAGCGTGTTGTTTCCTCGCCCATCTGCGGCGCAGGCGGGCCAGCATCTGTCGGTCCCACACAAGGGGTGGGCTGAGCACGGCTCCCAGGGAGCAGCGGGGCCACGGGGGCAGCCCCGGGGTTGTGCTCCCTGGGGACAGCCCGGGGGCAGAAGGGGGAGAGGCTGTGGGGATGGGCGAAGCCTTTCACCGCGACGCTGCTGCTTGGGGCGCTGCTGCTTGTGGGCTTTCCCCAGGCCGGGGTCGCATCCCGCTGGGTCTCGTCAAAACGAGTTCTGTAACAAAATCGCCGCGAGGAGACGGCCCTCGATGCTGGCAGGGAGAAGGGGCGATGCCGGGAGACCTTTAAAGAGCACTCGAGTCATGCCCGCCCCGCCACGAGCAGCGCTCCCGACGCCCTCGCTGCATAGAGCAGCCGCAACATCAGGCCTATAAATAAATAAAATATAACGAGGCCCCGCTGTCTTCTGGAAAACCCTGAAAAAAGCCCCGCCGAGCCAGCTCTCCCAAGGTATCGTGTTCTCCGCCTGGTGTGTCGCCTCCCCCCTGCCACACAGCTTTATTGCCGGAGCCATCTGCGTGGAAACTGGATCCCGGTCCCCGAAGAGCCCCCGTGCCCCCTGCCCGCGCTCCAGCTGATGTCACACAATCTGTTTGATCTCACGGCCAGTGACCGGCGAGCGCCGGACGCCGTCACCCACGGCCCGGGCGGGAGGTGACATCAAGGGCTGGCCGAGCCAAGTGGGGCGCAGGCCCTACAGCGGGGGGTGACCCGACAGGAGACAAGGATCGGGGACAGCGTGGCATCTCCGCGTCCCACAGCGCCTGCCCCTGAGCCCCGTTGCAATCGCTGCGCTGCAATCACTGCGCTTCCCTCTTCGGGTTTGATCCTGCACAACCGGGACGGCTCGGTGCTTTGCAAGGACAGGAGCAGGGCCGCTGCAGCGAGTTGCCGTGAACTTGCGCTTGAAAACAGCCCTGCAGCCGTTCATATATTTTTTTTATTGGGTGACCCACGCTGGGCGCGCTGGCGGGATGCTCGGGTGGTTAATAAGCCAGGTTTAATTGCGGCCAGACCTGGGTACAGTTTGCACTTCCGCGGTGCTTGTTGTCCAAGGACAGCAAAGTGCTTCACAAGCATTAAATCTTATCGCAGGCTGCGAGGCAGGTAAGGATATACCGGGATTATTGCATGCGTCGCTGAAACGCGGCCAGCTCCGGCTGAGAACACATCAGCTATTTACCAGCGAGCGGCAAAGCGATGCAGCATTTTAGGGCCAAGAGGGAAATAGAATCTGGTATTGAACTGGAACAGCAGCAGGACTTTTAAATGGGAAATAAATTACTGGGGCTGGGATTCGGTCGGGACACTGAGTTATCGTCTGGTGCGCGGCGCTGCGAAGGACAGGGACGGTGTCGGTGTCTCCTGCCCCTCGTGCCGGCCGGGCTCTTTTTTTGGGGGGGGCCGAG